>LR750518.1:143100-432717 GCA_902729485.2 Mus minutoides | reverse complement strand
CCCAGATGTCCCTCAACAGAGGAATGGATACAGAAAATATGGTACATTTACACAATGGAGTACTATTCTGCTATTAAAAAAATGAATTTATGAAATTCTTGGGCAAATGGATGAATCTGGAGGACATAATCCTTAGTGAGGTAACCCAATCACAAAAGAAGTCATTGGATATGCGCTCACTGATAAATGGATATTAGCCAAGATACTTAGAACACCCAAGATACAATCTGTAAAACACATGAAAATCAAGAAAGAAGACCAACATCTGGATACTTCATTCCTCCTTTGAATAGGAAACAAAATACCCATGAAAGGAGTTACAGAGACAAAGTTTAGAGCTAAGACGAAAGGATGGACCATACAGAGACTAACCCATCGGGGATCCATCCCATAATCAGTCATTAAACTCAGACACTATTGCATAGGACAGCAAGTGTTTACTGAAGGGATGCTGATATAGCTGACTCCCCCAGAAGTGGATGCTGACAGTCAACCATAAGAGGGAGCACGGGGCCCACAATGGAGAAGCTAGAGATAGAACCCCAGGAACTGAAGGTGTCTGCAACCCTAGAAGAGGAACAACAATATGAAATAACCAGAACCCCCAGAACATGTGTCTCTAACATCATATGTAACAGAAGATGGCCTAGTCAGCCATCATTGGGAGGAGAGGCCCCTTGGTACTGCAATCTTTATATGCCCCAATACAGGGGAATGCCAGGGCCAAGAAGTGGGAGTGGGTGGGCAGGGGAGCCGGGAGGGGACTTTCAGAATAGCATTTGAAATGTAAATTAAAAAAATATCTAATAAAAAAGTGTATATATATATATATATATATATATATATATATATATATATATTTGCTTGGAAAAAAATGATCTTATGAAAATCAGAGGTAAGTGGGTGGGGTTGGGAATAATCATTTTAAATTATGAAACCCAGACCATGAAAGACAAATGGCACAGGTTATGTCTTACAAGGAAGTTATCTTTATATATACATGTTTACAGTGGAATGGGCTTAGAGGTCAAGAAATTAGTAAGGAGACATGAACATGATTTCCAAGGAGGGGAAAGAACCTAGCTGGTATAATGATAGAAGGGGAAATTATGCAAAAGGAAGAGTAAGGTGTAGTAGAGAATGGAATTATAGAAGGACATAGAGGGAGTGAGAGGTAACACTCAAAATTCTATGACAGAGCCACATGGGAACCTACTACAGAAGAGGCATCCTAAAATAATACATACACAAAAGGAGCTTAGCTTCATTTGGACATGCAGGTATATGTCTAATTACATTGAAAATTCAATAGCACTATTAAATGTACATCCACTTAGCATAGGTTTGTGAGGTGGCCTTTTTATTCTAGAAATCAGAGGTCATTTGTCAAACTGTAGAGATCTTTACATTTAATGTCATATTTAAAAGGTGAAAGTAATAATATGTGGAATTACTTGTCCATGGCAGAATAATTTATTACTTAACTTTCAAAAGCATATGACTTCACTTTTGCATGACAATTACATTATAAATCATTTAGACTATTGAATTTTATCAAATACTGCTCTCAGGATTAAATGTTGGAGGATTTTTTTCACATTTCTTGATGAGAATAATTTTAAACTATCCCTAACCTCACAAATAATGTTTCTCTGTCAAAATTAAATCCTACTGCACTCACTGAACATTAGTTTCTACTTAGAGCTCAATCTTTATAAACCCTGTGTATACCTTCATTTGTTTCTTCTCTTTTTACCTACAGCTCAATTTTTGTATACCTTGTACTATGCTTATCTGCAAATGTATGCAGTTTTTCTGTATCAAAAATACCAGGAGCTAAAATAAAAACCTAATGCCTACAAGTATCTGGTAGCCTAGAGATTGTGAGTAAAAGCTTACTAAATTTTAATAAATCTTGCATTCTTCAAGGCAAAATGAAATTGTATGGAACCCCCAAACACCTAACCTATCAAATGCTAAAGTCATTTGTGTCTTTTTTTTCGATTTTTTATTAGATATTTTCTTAATTTACATTTCAAATGCTATCCTGAAAGTTCCCTCTACCCTCCCCTGTCTTGCTCCCCTGCCCACCCACTCCCACTTCTTGGCCCTGGCATTCCCCTGTATTGGGGCATATAAAGATTGCAGTACCAAGGGGCCTCTCTTCCCAATGATGGCCGACTAGGCCATCTTCTGCTATATATGGAGCTAGAAACACGAGTTCTGGGGGTTCTGGATAGTTCATATTGTTGTTCCTCTTATAGGGTTGCAGACCCCTTCAGCTCTTGGGATTCTATCTCTAGCTTCTCCATTGTGGGCCCTGTGTTCTATCATATAGATGACTGTGAGCATCCACTTCTGTACGAGACAGCTATATCAGGGTCCCTTCAGTAAACGCTTGCTGTCCTATGCAATAGTGTCTGAGTTTAGTGACTGATTATGGGATGGATCCCCTGGTGGGATAGTCTCTCGATGGTCCATCCTTTCGTCTTACCTCTAAACTTTGTCTCTGTAACTCCTTTCATGGGTATTTTATTTCCTATTCAAAGGAGGAATGAAATATCCACATGCTGTAATCACTGAAAACATTTAAGAAATGCTGTTTTCCTGTTTGAGCTTTGAGTCCTCTTTTTTTGTTTGTTTGTTTGTTTTGTTTTCTTTTGTTTTGTTTTGTTTTTGTTTTTTTCGAGACAGGGTTTCTCTGTATAGCCCTGGCTGTCCTGGAACTCACTTTGTAGACCAGGCTGGCCTCGAACTCAGAAATCTGCCTTCCTCTGCCTCCGGAGTGCTGGGATTAAAGGCCTGCGCCACCAAGCTGGGCAAAGGTTATGAGTCCTCTTTTTTTGTTTTTGTTTGTGTTTGAGCTCTGAATCAATTAGCTTTGTCTTAGAATCAAAACATGCAGTGTCAGGCCTTTCATTTTTTTCAATGGCCTTTTCTTCCTCTATATAGCCCAAAGTTTTATAGTTTCCTAGACTTTATGATTATTCAGTCTTCTCTGTCTACTTTCAATGTGGATATCCATTATATAGTACATGTCTGTAAGTCTTCCCTAAGCAATACCAAATGCCCTTCATGATTAAATGCCATATATCTAGTGTGTCTGCTGTATATTATTATTGGAGTTTTATATTAGCTATCAATATTAATGTGGTATCAATTATGACAATTTTTCAAAATTTTAATCACTCATATATAACATCGCTAAAGATGTACTCTTCAGTAACTGCAGTAGACTGATCAAACTAAGAATTCATACTGGGACCTTTCATGTTTATATTTCTAGGAACTTCAACAATGGGAGACATAAAGGAACCCTCAGCAAACATTGTTTAACAGTTCAATTCCTTTCTTAGCCAAGAATTTTGATTTTGAGATTATTCTTATGCCATCACAATAATTTATACACCAAACTGATAGAATTCCTCTTCTGTACAATAGATACATGCATGTTCTACTTAGGTTAGACAAGGCATCCCAGTTAGGGGAAAGAGATCCAAAGAGAGGCAATGTGACCAAATTTTTAAAAATTGAAATGTAAATAAAACATCCAATAAAAATTGGTTACAGAGTTAAACAGAGAATTCACAAGAGAAGAATCTCTAATGGCCAAAAAGAACTTTTAAAAAATGTTAAATATCCTTGGTCTTCTTTTTATATTATTATTAATGATATTTCCCTCTGTGAGTTTCTCTCTGAAATCTGTGGTTTCCTCTCTGAAATCACCCCATGCCATGTCCCCTCCCCTTTGCCTCTGTGAGTGTGCTCCTCCACACACTCACCCATGTCTGCCTCACTGCTCCAGTATCCCCCTACACTGGGACATCAAACCTCCACAGAATGAAGGGCTTCCTTCCACATTGGTGCCAGATAAGGTCATCCTCTGTTATATATGTATCTGGAGCCATGGATCCTTCCATTTGGCTGGTGGTTTAGTCTCTTGGAGCTCTGGGTGGTCCAGTTAGTTGATACTGTTCTTCCTATTGGGTAACTTTGAGGTTTTATCTTACATTCCTCAGAATGGCTAAGAAGAAAAAGTCAAGCTACAGCTCATGGTGGTGAGCATGTGACACAAGGGGAAAACTTCTCCATTCATTCTGGGAGTATAAACTTGTACAAACCATTTGGAATTCTGGAGGTTTCTCAGAAAATTGATAATAGATCTCAGCCATACCACTCTTAGTCATATACCCAAAAGACTTTCCACCATATCATAAAGAAACTTATTTGACTATGTTCATAGCACCTATATGTGTATTACTCAGAAGCTGGAAACAACATAGATGTCCCTCATACAAGAATGGATGAAGAAAATGTGGTATATGCACAATGTAATATCACTTGGCCATTAAACAAAGACATTATCAAATTGGCAGTTAAATCAATAGTACTAGAAAATATTATCCTGCTTGAGGTAAACCAGACCCAGAAAGACGAACATGCTATATACACATAAGTGGATATCAGTCATAAATTACAGCATCTTCATGCTTCTACCTATCCAAAGAAGCTAAAAAACAAGAAGAGCTCAATGTGGGATGCTTGAATCTTACTGAGAATGGCAATTAAATCAGACAACATGGGGGGGGTGATGTAGGAGAGGCTTAGGGGAGGTGGATGACATGGGAACAGGAATGATTAGGTGAGGGGAGGATGGAGGGAGGTAGTACTGGGACAGACAACTGGTTAGTGGTTTCTTAAAGTAGCAGAGAAAATCTTCATTGAAGATGAATATCATCAAGACACCAGGATTGCCAAGTATTAGATTTTCCCTAAAAGATATAGGATGAATTCTAATATCATTTTCTCTTAATCCCCTTTGTATTGAATCTCATTTAAGAATCCATGCACAGATGCCATTACTGAGCAAAAATATCCTTGACATATGGATGAAAAAATGGTTTCTACAAATAACTGCCGTTTGATTTCTTGATAGCTGTAGAGGTCTCCTGAATACCATGCATCTTGAATGTATACATATCTGGCTTTAAGATGCATTCTTCTTTGCTTAGATAATTGTAGAATTTTTTTCTTTAAACGCCTATGTATATAATCTGAATGATATTTTCATATGCACTGAAGTGTTCAATTTTATAATGTTGGGATATCTATCTAAATCTGTTAGGAGGAAGAAAGAGTGAAATGAACAAATCAAAAGCTGAAAATTAACATTTAAGTTTTCATGAAGGGTCATCTCCACTGTTTCCACAGATAGATCATCTTTGCATATAAAATGCCTACATAAATACACTTATTTTGATTTTATCATTGCCTTCAGCATTCATTTCAGTCAGGTATTTTTAATCTTCTTTATTTGTCTTGAGAAGATTTCACTTCACTCTATGCACTCCTACCAAACAAATGTTGTATATATTTTGTGACTCAAAGACTATTGGTTTTTAGTTCTTTTTCTTCTTAAACAATACATCCTAACTTTAAAATACTTCACATAGCCCTGCACATGGTCCTTAGTCTGTACAGCCCATTTGATTACTTTTTGACCCCAGCTATTCACTTTAGCACTGGACCCATGTGTGCTGACTGTAGTTTCTTTCCTATCCAGCAATTTCTTAGAGGTCACTGAAGAATAAGGAGGTTTTGTTTAGAGCTTGGTTACACAAGTGAGTCTCTATACTGTTCCCTTCCAGAGCCACAATCACTTTCCCTACCTCAAATAGAATCCCCAGTGCCAATTCATGTGAAATCCAAAAAATACTGACTGCCCTCTTGATAAAGTCTAGCTTATGGCTCATTTATTTTGTTGTTATTATTGACTGATTTTATTCTGATGAAATACAAGGGTTTTTAATGCCAACTTCAGTTAATGTAGGTATAGTTCTTTCTCTCTTCTCAGCAGATATCATTTACTTCTGTTACAGCAATCAAATTCTTATAATTTTCTAAACATAACACAGAAAGCACACAGAAAAAAGTTAAAATATACAGATGTAATTAATGAAATGCCCCCAAAATCCACAAACAATCAAACAAAAAATAGTATTAGTGAAACGAAAGTTCATTATTTGAAATGCTAAAAATTTCAGCCAAACTAACAAAAGATACAAATTAATAAAATTGTAGAAGAAAATTTACCAAAGATACCAATAACTATTATTTTAATGTAGTAATATGGCTGGTCTGGCTAGAATACACACACCATTAACACACACCTTTTATGCCAGAAGACATAGGCAAGCAAATCTCTGAATTCAAGGCCAGCTTAGTATAGAGCAAGTTCTAGATAAAATAAAGCTTTTAATCCCAGTACAAAGGCAAGCGGATCTCTCAGTTCTGCTCAGTCAGAAGTTGGCTTTCAGTGAGAAACAGTGCACTGGAGTAGTTGAGGTCATGGCAAGTCAGTTGGTGACAATTCAGTTCATGGTATTAGGCAGTTTTTAGCAGGACAATTTTACAGGTTGAGGAGGGAATAAGCTAGACACCAGTGAAGACAGAACAACCCAGAGAACAAGAGGGAGCCAGAAGATTAAAACAGATTGTTGGAGTAGGTTTTATGCCAAGCAGAGCAATTTAGTCAGAAGTTGAGAGAAGCCAGATTGAATGGGTCACCTTGGAGAGTAGTTTGAGCCAAAACAGCTGAGTTGAACCAGCTAGCCATACATCTGAAAGAACTAGGAAGAGGGGAGCTTATTCACCAGTAAGCCTCCAAGATGACAACTATATGTCAGTTACATTTACAAATGTAAGTTTTATTTTATAAAAACAAAAGAGACTTTCTCAAAAGATCCCAATAATCTGAATGACCATTTACAAAGGTCTTCACTAAGTATCATTATTATATATCAAATATAACTGGTTTCCATTAATTTGAAACTCAATAATGTTTTATTTGAAATCCTAATGCTTCTTGTTAAGTCTAATTTGAGTTAAGTAAAAATTTGAATTGAATATTATAAGAATTCTCTATTGACTATCAGGTGTTTGTTTATGTAATGTTGATTTGTGCATAAATGTATATATCACCTTCCTGCTATGATTTTTATTAGACTGAGAAAAATTTTGACCAAGGTGGCAAAACAAAAACAAAAAGAAAGGCCAGGCAGTGGTGGCACAGGCCTTTAATCCCAGCACTTCAGAGGCAAAGGCAGGCAGATTTCTCAGTTCGAGTCCAGCCTGGTCTACAGAGTGAGTTCCAGGACACCCAGGGCTACACAAAGAAACCCTGTCTCAAAAAACAAAAGAACAACAACAACAAAAAAACAGGAAGACAGAAAGAAAGAAAGAAAGAAAGAAAGAAAGAAAGAAAGAAAGAAAGAAGAAAGATAAAGAAGAGAAAGAACAGAAAGAAAAGAAAAGGGAAGAAGGAATGAGAAAAGATTTCTTCAAGGTTAGCTGAAATGTTAAGGTCATATGTATATATAAATCTGATAATGATATTGAAGAGAAATCAGAAGATCCATGGCTTAATCTTGCCTTTGTCCTTACTAGGATAACTTTCCCCCTCCTTGGTAACCTGGGTGGGCTCCGTGGAGGTGTATAAATTATATCTGGGTTTTAAGAATAACTTTTGCATTAGAAAGCCCATGAGTCCTTACATGGTTTTTCCACCGTGTACATTTTCACAAATTAGTAAGTAATCCTGGTAGTAATGAGAATATCCTTTCAAATTTCAAAAATATTTCTAATAACATTTTAATTGTTGAATACCTACATTGAGATAATGGGTCACCTTATAAAAATCTAATATGTATAATTATACAAAAATGATAGAATAAAGCCAAGCTAATCACTAGTAAATGAAACCAGGGTGACATTTAGAAGTTCATTTCTCAAACCTTTCTATTAAAATGCATAGTCTAAGAGTTTTTGTTAGTTTAACATCATGCTGTAGTAATGCCAACGACTTGAGCAACTATGGTAAGTTGTGAACTCAAGGACTCTTTGGATTACAGAGTGAATTTAAAGCTAGTTGTGGGAATTTGGGAATCTGTCTGTCTGTCTCATAATATAAAGTAAAATGACAGCCAACAGTCATATGTCCACCCATATAAGTAAGGTTTATCTTGCAAAGCATTAAATAAAATAGTTACAATATAATAAGCAGTCCACTATAGAGTATTTAGACTAGAGGTATAAAACTATTCATCAAAAGGCTCTCTTTGTAACAAATGGAGACTACTATAGAAAGCTACAAGAGTTCATAGAGCAGAGAACAACTGACTGTTGGATGTTCAGCCCCAGTAGCTACATTTAAAACGCAACTCTTGAAACTAGGGTTCATAGAACATCAAGGAAGAGGAACTAGAAAGACTATAGGGGCAGGGAGACTAGAAAATGCACCATAAGATAATTTCTCCTAGAAATGACTGGTAAACATTCCTCATGATACCTCAACAATACAAAACCTTAAGAAGTATGATATAATTTAGCATGTTAATATAGAAGTAAGAAGTCTTATGACGCTTCATCCCTAAACAAAAAAATACAGGCACCTAAGGAATGCTGAGTGGTAAAAGCAGTATTCTTCAAGGATGAGTCTTCTAGTTGGTTAACTAATACCAATTGGTCAGGCATAAAATCATAAACATGCAAGTAACACTAAATAGATTGAGAAGATATATATATACACAAAGTATGTGTGTAAGAATAACAATAACAAAGAAAAGAGGGCTATAAATTTGAGAAGGAGAAAGTTGAGGAGGCATACAAGGGCAGGAGATGAGAAAAGAAAGAGTGATAATAATAGACATTTTAATTTTAAACAAATATAGTACATTTCTAGTAAAAGAAAATTTATTCAATAATAGAGAATTTGCAAATGAGAAATGAATGTACTAATTTACTAAAGATAATCCCCACAGCTCACTTCAGCCAAACTGATACTACCCATCATGCAATTTAACAAGATGCATTTTAAGAAATGGCCTCATGCACATTTTGTTATTCCAGCATTGCCCACCACAGCTGATTCTGTGCCTACTCTCTTGAATTTGCATTGGCCTGAAATCATTGTTCAAGGGATGCTTTGTGGTTTCAGTGTTGAGATCACAGAATGTGATTCAACCTTAACCTCATACATCTGAGAATGCTTTCCTGGCACCAAGCTATGAAGGGGCAGAGAATCCCAGGGAGTTGTCCTCTGATGGCTAGTGCACAGCCTTCATATGTGCTCAGCTTTCCTCTGATAATTCCTGTCTCCCAGCTTCACTGAATCTTCAGCTCCCTATCTAGAATTTTCAAGTACAGAATGTCTCATTTCCAGTTGTGTTATATAAACTGGTTCAGAAAAGCCTTGGAAAGGATTATTGTTTTATGTCAGCACCGTCAGGGTATTGTTTTGTCACATAGTGACTGGCAGCTGGCTCACACTATGTTTGGCTAGTTGTTCTTTTCTTAGCCTAACTACCATGTATGATATGGGATATGGACTGGAGGACTCCCTGCTACAAAGGATTAAAAATGGACATTCTTATTTTCCAAGCTAACGGGTATTGAGGTATATTACTGGTTGAAGCACATTTTTAATGCCTTCCTGACTACTTATTGAAATATAAATATATTCATTAAAAGAGCTCATTTTTCTGTAAATTATTGATTATTTCTCAAAACTCTTATAATATTGAAAATCTGGAACTGATTTGTTTTCTTGCAATTAATCCAGTCTTCACCCAAAGCTGCCTTAGCCTTTCCAAAACTGAGTTTCTCCAGATGTGAAGCCTTTAAGTTGGTCCCTGGTAGTTTACTCTGAATCTTAATGGTTCCTCAGAAGCTGCGAGAAAAATCTGCTTTGTTAGTGTTCCATGGTAAATTTTTATCATGCTTCATACCCATCCATTCTTTATCCCTCATACAGCCTGGGGATTCTTCTGTTTGTCTATCCCTTGCTCGGTTTATGACACTTGCTTCTGCTCTGTGCTGAAAATACATGGTTCACTGATAGAAAGTTTTTACACCTTCATGAATACAAGAATATATTTAAAGATGGAGCTGAATTTTAACCATGCATCGAATTTATTTTGGAAGAAAAATCTGGCCCAGTTCCATTTTAGGATACATTAGGAGAAGAAAACTACAACTTGGACAACGAAATATAAAAATACAGGATTTTAGCTTCAACATTGTTTCACATACTCCTGTGAATTTAACCTCTATCAGGAAATATCATATGACAATTCGGTGCCTTTACTTACTTAGAGTTTTCTATGTGTTAGACATGTGACAGAAAGCTTTTCCTGCCTTGTTTTTCAATTTACATCGCCATTTGTTTTCATTGGTATGTTGCACGACCCCCCCCCATTCAGATTCACAAAGCTATTATTGTATAACTGGTTCTTTAGGAAAGACTGCTTGTGTAGCATATTAATGTCACACTAATGTTCACTAATGATATCAGTATGGTTTAGCATCATTCCTGAATCAGGAATGGAAAATAAAAATTATTAAAGGGACATGTGGAGGAAAAAGTGTTTATCACCCCAGAGCCTGGTGATGAACTCTTTCTGTAAGAGAATTAGGAATTTCAACACAATTTACATATCTGTGAATAGTGCCTATATAGCTATTATTTTAATGTCCAGAACCTGCAAATAACAATACTAAAACACCAATAAACCATGCCTAAGAGCTTTTCCATATATGTTCTTTCTCCCTTCCCAGCAGTGAAGCTATATTTCCTAAAAATCTCACGTGGAGCCTCTTTACAGGAAAAAGATGCTTTAGCCCCTTTGAACAATTGTAATTCATGGTTTGATTTTATCTAAGGTTGCAGTTCTGTCCAGATTACCCCTGAAACCACTGTAAAATCCTATGTGACAAAGCAGAAGTTTATTAAAAATAAAAACAATTCTTTCTCTGAGACCAGGCAGTCCTCTGCTGTATATGTGTCAAGGCCTAGAACTAGATTGTGTTTGCTGCCTGGTTGGTGGTTCAGTGTCTGAGAGATCTCACAGGATCCTGGTTAGTTAAGACTGTGGGGACATCCTCTTGGAAAAAGGGGAGGTGGAATGGAATGAGAAACTGTCAGAGGGCCTGTTTTTCTGCAGTAGTCATATGACCTCCTTCATTGTTTTTTTGTTTGTTTGTTTAAATTAGATGATTTCTTTATTTATATTTCAAATGCTATCTAGAAAGTTCAATATACCCCCCACCCCGCGCCCTGCTGCACAACCTGCAGCACTCTCACTTCTTGGTCCTGGCATTCCCCTGCACTGGGGCATATAAAGTGTGTAAGACCAAGGGGCCTCTCTTCCCAGTGATGGCCAACTAGGCCATCTTCTGCTACATATGCATCTAGAGACACGAGCTCTGGGGGTACTGGTTAGTTCATACTTTTGTTCCACCTAAAGTGTTGTAGACCGTTCAGCTCCTTGGGTAATTTCTCTAGCTCTTCCATTGGGGGCCCTGTGTTCCATCCTATAGATGACTATGAGCATCCCATTCTGTATTTGCCAGGCACTGGCATAGCCTCACTTGAGATAGCTATATCAGGGTCCTTTCAGCAAAATCTTGCTGGCATATACAATAGTGTCTGAGTTTGATGGCTGATTATGGGATGGATCCTCCGGTAGGGTAGTATCTGGATGGTCCATCCTTTCATCTTAGCTCTAATCTTTGTCTCTGTGACTCCTTTCATGGGTGTTTGTTCTTTATTCTAAGAAGGAATGAAGTATCCATACTTTGGTCTTCATTCTTCTTGATTTTCTGGTGTTTTGCAAGTTGTATGTTGGGTATTCTAAGTTTCTGGGCTAATATCCACTGATCAGTGAGTGCATATCAAGTGACTTCTTTTGTGATTGTGTTACCCCACTAAGGATGATATCCTCCAGATACATCCATTTGCCCAAGAATTTCATAAATTCATTGTTTTTAATAGCTGAGTAATACTCCATTGTGTAAGTACACCACATTTTCTGTATCCATTTCTCTGTTGAGGGACATATGAGTTCTTTCCAGCTTCTGGTTAACATAAATAAGGCTGTTATGAACATAGTGGAGCATGTGTTTATATTACCAGTTAGAATATCTTCTGGGTATATGCCCAGGAGAGGTAATGTTGGATCTTCCACTAGTACTATGTCCAATTTTCTGAGGAACCTCCAGACTGATTTGCAGAGTGGTTGGACCAGCTTGCAATGCCACCAGCAATGGAGGAGTTTTCCTCTTTCTGCATATCCTCGTCAGCATCTGCTTTCACCTGAATTTTTGATCCTAGCCATTCTGGCTGGAGTGAGGTGGAATCTCAAGGTTGTTTTGATTTGCATTTCCCCGATGATTAAGGATGTTGAACATTTTTTAGGTGTTTCTCTGCCATTCAGTATTCCTAACTTGAGAATACTTTGTTTAGCTCTGTACCCTATTTTTTAATGGGGTTATTTGAATTTCTGGAGTCCAGCTTCTTGAGCTCTTTGTATATATTGGATATTAGTCCCCTATCAGATTTAGGATTGGAAAAAATCCTTTCCCAATCTGTTGGTGACCTTTTTGTCTTATTGACAGTGTATTTTGCATTACAGAAGATTTGCAATTTTATAAGGTCCCATTTGTCAATTCTTGATCTTACAGCACAAGACATTGCTGTTCTGTTTAGGAATTTTTCCCCTGTGCCCATATCTTCGAGGGTTTTCCCCACTTTCTCCTCTATAAATTTCAGTGTCTCTGGTTTTATGTGAAGGTCTTTGATCCACTTAGACTGGAGCTTTATACAAGAAGATAAGAATAGATCAATTCACATTCTACTGCATGATAACTGCCAGTTGTGCCAGCACCATTTATTGAAAATGCTGTCTTTTTCCCACTGGGTAGTTTTAGCTCCTTTATCAAAGATCAGGTGACCATAGGTGTGTGGGTTCACTTCTGAGTCTTCAATTCTATTCCACTGATCTACCTGTCTGTTGCTGTACCAGTACCATGCAGTTGCTATCACAATTGCTCTGTAGTACAACTTGAGATCAGGCATTGTGATTCCACCAGAGGTTCTTTTATTGTTGAGAATAGTTTTTGCTATCCTAGGTTTTTTGTTATTCCAGATGAATGCAAATTGCCCTTTCTAAGCCAGTGAATAATTGAGTTTGAATTTTGATGGGGATTGCATTGAATCTGTAGATTGCTTTAGGTAAGATAGCCATTTTGACTATATTAATCCTGCCAATCCATGAGCATGGGAGATCTTTCCATCTTCTGAGATCTTCAATTTCTTTCTTCAGAGACTTGAAGTTCTTTTTTTTTTTAGCTCCTTTTTTAAATTATTATTAGAGAATTTCTTCATTTACATTTTAAGTGTTATCCCAAAAGTCCCCCATAGTTGTTTGATAGTTTGTTATGTCATGAATATATCATAGACATGTATAGACTGGTCATTGTGAGCTATTTATATGTACTCACAAAGTCAAAAGCAACGTGTCTCTTCATGCCGCTGCATCATTTCTTCTGCATATTTATTATGGCTTCCAGTTTAGTGTTCCCATGGGACTTCTGAGTGTGAAAATGAATGGGTCTTCGTTTCTTGTTATCTTTCCTTGGGCTCTTTTCTGTCTGTTGGCTTGTCTTGTAATACTTGGATGTTATAGTTTTGTTTTAGTTTGCCTTTCTTTAATCTTATCACAGTTTATTCTGCTTCATTTTTAAACAGATGACTGACTGACTGACTGACTGACTGACTGAATGAATGAATGAATGAATGAATGAATGAATGAATGAATACCTAGCCACTAGGATAAATGTTATCAACTGAACTATCACTTAAACTCCTGAGGGAAGGAAAGTCACTTTTCTTCAGTGGGATGACATCTGGTATATTAAATCCAGAACATGCAACGTGTTCAGGAATAGATGACATACATCTGAAGGACTCTACTTTGTGTGTGTGTGTGTGTGTGTGTGTGTGTGTGTGTATGTATATGCACTTTTGTTATAGTTTAATGTTTTTTTTTATTGTGGATTTATCTTGAGATTTTGATATTAAGGGGGTTGTTATTGTACTGCAGTTTTGTTTTGCTTTGCTTTGCTTGTTTTATTTTTATTTGTAGAAAGAAATTAAGTTTAGGTGGATAGAGAGAGGAGGATACTTATAGCCTGGTAGAGAAATGAAAATTTTTTAGATTGTATATATTATCACAATATAGGCAGAAACTCAAAATATGAGGAGTTTGGTTGGTTTGGAAAATGGTATGAAGAGGTCACAAATTTTACATTGTTTAAATACCAATTGTGTAGTGCTATTCAATATCAGAAACTTATAATTTAGGAACAGTCTACACATGATTTTTATAATGCTCCTCATGTTCACAAAATGGCTATTTTTGTTAAAAAATAATTGTTACAATCACGTATATGAAAAATTCCAGGTCATATAATTGTACTTAAGTATTTTATTTATAGGCTTAATCATCGTTCTTGCTGACAATTGCTTTACTTTTATTACTTAAGACTGCATTATCCCTCTAGGCTATAGAATCAGTCATATTTGTTCCACCAATTTAGCATTAATAGCCAGCAGGCTTCTAAGAAACTCCTGAAAGGACCAACATTTCTGCCTTTGGGGATTCCACTGAGTTTCAGTGATCTTCTTAAATCAGTGACAGCATTAAACCAAGAAGGGATAATCTCAGCCACCACGAAAAAAATCAAACATGACACAAACACAGAATATTCCAAAGCCCACCCTGGATCAGAAAAGCATGCTAAGTAAGCAGAAGTTTCCAATGCCCAGTTAATTATCAAGCAGGATTATTCAAAATGAATGTTTGCAGTCTTGTATCCTAGAGGATGGCTGTGTAACCTCAGTTAAAGCCCACTTGCATGATAATAGGATGACAACACATAGTAAACAATCTTGAAATCAGCAAATATATGACAAACATCACTCAGAGCCCTCTTACCATGCTTCTCGACTAAGGACAGCTTCTTACTCCTGTTTTCTTAATACTTACTTTAATAATTTAATTGAAATAGATTTTTATCATTTCCCACACTTTAACTTACTCCAACCCATCCCAGGCTCCTCACTCCCAGGTTAATTATTATTGTGTGTATTGTATGAGCATGTGCACTCACATGTAGTTTGCTGAGTCCATTTCTGTTGTTTCTTTGTATAGGATCTCAAGGTTCACCACTCTACATTGGACAAATTATAAGGAGACTCACTCTAGGGAGTTGTAAATTCTTCTTCTAGCAATAATTAGTAGCTAGTTGCAGGGTATTTGATCACACTGTGAACCCTGAGATTGAGTTGTTTACTGGAAAACCTGTTTCTAGTTGTGTGTCTCAGCCTTACTGTACACACTTAATCCTTCTGCTTGGAATAGAGACACAGCCTTAATACACACCCTTAATCCAAAATAATGAAGGTGAAGTTAGTATGTAGAATGAAACACCCATGTTTGAAAGTGATGTCTAATTAATTGGCAGAGAATCAGAAAAATATTTGACAGAATAGGAAATGCCCAACTCTCACTAGAAGAGAGAGAAGAGAGAGGCTTCTTAAGATAGAGAAGTGCAGAGAGGGAGATAAAAAGAGAGGAAGAGAAGGAGGGAGAGAAGAAGCAAAGGAGGGAGAGAGGGAGTTTTATTAGGATGGTGGGACACAGACAGATTGCAAAGAAAGAATAAGCTAGACACAGGTGAAGACAGAATGATCAAGAAAATGAGAAGGAGCTAGAAAATTAGAACTTATTGTCAAAATTAGCGCAAGGCCAAGCAAAGCAAGTCAGGAAAAACTGAGAGAAGCCAAATTGAATAAATCAGCTTGAAGTGGAGTTTGGGTCAGAACCAGCCAGTCAGAATTTAGAAAGAACAAGAAAGGGTGAGTTTATTTAGCAGTAAGTCTCAGAAGCTTGAAATATTCTAGGCCTAGATAAATTTCTACAAAGGCTAAAATCTAGGATTTAAATTAGGTTAACAGAGGTAGTAAGGCTTTGAAATGAAAATTAAATCAGGAGTATATTTAAAAAGGTGCTTTTTCAATTGTCTATAATTCCTTGGGTAGGAGAGGGCCCCACAGAAGCTGTCCCCTGACACCCTAGTAGAGGGCCCCACAGAAGCTGTCCCCTGACACCCTAGTAGAGGGCCCCACAGAAGCTGTCCCCTGACACCCTAGTAGAGGGCCCCACAGAAGCTGTCCCCTGACACCCTCGTACATTCAGTGCTATTGCCATTGCCACAGGTTTTCTCAGGCATTCATTTCTAGGGGAGTCACCTCAGGGCAGACTCCCTAATCTTCTGGGTTTTGCAGTCTTTCGACCCCCTTGCACATGCTGCTCCCAGAACCACTGATGCAGGTGTTATGGTATGAACGTATCCTATCTGCCTGGGCTCCCTCCAGTCAGGTGATCTCCATACTGTGAAGACACAGCAATGATCAGCATGGCAAGACATCCTTAAAAGTGCGAGACACAGTCGTTCCATGTTCTTGGTAACCAACTACTGTCTGATTGGACTTAAAACCCATTTATCAGGAGGGAGCTCAAGTCTGGTACTGTAAACATCGTAAACTTTCTGGGGGTGGTGAGGTCATGGACATTAGAAAGGAATTTATTACCACTTACTCAGAAAAAAACTTCCATTACAGTTATTTATGTGTTTCAGGAGAGGGGCAAATATACCAAGCTGTGCATGTGGAGGCCAGAGAACACCTGGCAGGAATGTTATTCTACTTTCTCTATCTAGGCCCCTGGAAATCAAAGTCAGCTAGTCAGGCTTGGTAGCAAGTGCTTTATCCACTGAGCATTTGGTGCAACCCTTAACACTTACTATCTGTCACAGGATACTATACTGTCCTATAGATACTCAGGATCTATAGGAGAGAGCCTATAGAGGATATACAAGGTACTTAGAGAGAAAACATTCCTGTTCTTTGATTTAAAAATATGTTTAAAGTTTAGGTTTCCCTAATTGGAAATATTCTATATATTTATTACATATTTATGACATGTTATAAAATGTAAGTACTTATACACATGGTTATATGCATAACATATGCATTATTCACACACTTGTCATTTTGATGTTTGGAATGTTCAAAATCAATTTTCCTGGGAGTAATTTTATAAAGTGTCAAATTTCGTTAACTGTATAATATACGTGTAGTCTCTGGAAAGTATAGTAAATCTCAAAGTATCCCAGCTGCCATATAAATTGTATTGGTAAATCTTCATATTGAGAGCTGACACTGAGAACAAGAGAGATGTTCCTAAGCTTTAAATATAAGCAAGCTTGTCTCAAGTACCCTGCAAAACTCCCTGTATGGTGACTGACTACTCCCTGACCCTGGAACAAACAGAAAGGCAAACTACAAGGAAGGTCTTGAAAGCCTCTTGCCTCTGAGAGCAGTTAGAAGTTGAAACATCTGTCTCAAAGAGAGGGTAGCATAGTTTATTCTAGGACATAACATTGCATGTTGGGAGAATAAGAATGCAGACATCTGTCTTTAGATAGGGCGGAAAGGACACTAACTGGAAATCTCTCAGGAACTATTGTGTGGCTGATTTAGCAGATGTCCACTGTTGGTTTCTAATTTGCCTATTTTCTAATTCTCTAATGGTTTTATAGTCAAATATAATTAATTATTTTCATATGATAGCTGCAGGTTCTTTTTTTACATAGGATTCCATGCAGCCTATCTGGGACTCTACCCATCATCCATCTTCTGAGGGCAGAGAAAGCATCCCATCATCCAAAACCAGAGTGTCACTCCTGGAACCACACATACAAGCTGTATTATAGAGACTGAATGCTGCATACTGTACTCTCTCGGTCCTTTCACCCGCAGGAAAACCAGGGTCATGGTCCAGGTGAGCAGGAGTCAGCGAAAAGTGACAAACAAATATGGACTCAGCGAGAGCGCTGTATCTGAATGTAATTTGTCAAAGTGAGCCTCAGTCTTATATATTACAGAAAACAAAGAAGTTAAGTGATACATTAAGGCCATCCAAGGTACATTGAAGTTATCTGATGCATAATTACTTTTACAACAAAACAGAGGAATGCGAACATAAAAGCATACAGGAACCAACTGGGATAAAATTGGTGTTAACAACTGCGATCAAAAGCAGACATAACATTTGAAATGTAAATGAAGAAAATATCTAATAAAAATTGGAAAAAAAAAAAAAGCAGCACACCTAAGGTCAGCTTATTCTTAGAAGCCAGGGTCAAGGGCTTCATGCCCTTGGCTCTAGTTCCAATTCTAGTCTATTGTATAGTCCACCTTCTGCCTAGGTCATTGTAAATTCCTATGTATGGGAGTGACTCAGCTATATATAGTTCTAAGCATTATGTAGACTAGCCCTGAGATTACTAGCTCTATTCTAGAGAATTGTAATGCTTGATTTCTTTCAATATCTCTCTCACAATACTAGAGGTAAATCTGAATGTTACTGAATAGGTAACATTCCTACTGAATTCCAAGCCCAGGGTGGGCTCAAGGACTGCCTGGACATTGGAACACTGGTTGAGGCTAATCTAATGTCAAAATCAATCCTTAGCGACACTTATAATAAAACAGCATTGAGGGAAAGCACACAGATCTGTTCACCAACTAAAGCAAGGAGAGATTTGGAGCATTCATTATAGAGGATGCCATGGTTCCGGAGACTACGTTTCTGTGAACTTTTTGCCTCGGGACTGTGTCCAGGCTTTTGGGCTTGTCATGAGGGTCACTATTGGAGTGGGTGTGGCAACTGAGTAGACTTTATCTATGTATTTAGGAGTATGTATTTAGATATGCTTATGTATATGTATCTGTGTGTATGTGTGTGTCTGTCTCTCTGTGTGAGTATAACAAATAATGAAAAAGAAGGAATCATGAATCTGAAAGAGAAAATGGGAAGTTTGTATGTTAGGGTCAGATGAGTAGAAAGTAAGGGGTAAATGATGTATTTGTATCATAATCTCAACAATTAAATAAATAATAAAAAGAAAATTGTAAAGCTAAGAAAAAAGAACAAATGTTTTGCTAAAAGTATGCTATGAATTTTATGTCAGGATCAATCTTGCACATTTGATTTCTCTGACAGGGAAGAATAAGTATTCCAATTTCTTCTTAAGTAGGCCACATAATTTTATTTCCTAAATTTATTTCATTTTACATTTCCATGATTATTAATTTTAAAGCATTCTACTAATTTATATTTAAGAATATATACTATTGTTATTGTTATCATTTTAAAAACTCATTTAACCCATTATGATGTAACTATTCATTCCCAAAATTTTATAATAGGGCATCTTTTCAAACTCACTATTTTTATTGGATGGAACTTTTCAACATGAATATATTTTGATAGTTATTTGATCTACTTCTTGAGTAGCATTTCAGGAAAGGATTTTTGTATGTTGATTACTCTGTCATTCTTTTAATCTTTATCCCACTGATATTTAGAGATAGATAGTATTTTCCAAGGTTGTCAAAACAATATTTCAAAATTGTTTTGCTTTTAGATTTTTCAATTATATTTTTAGTCTGTTTCTGATTTAATATTTCTATGTATGACACTTGTGGTAAAGGGTGCGTGTAAGTTCTGCTGCCAATTTTCACCATATGGTGGGGGATGACTGTGTATGTGTGTGTGTGTGTGTGTGTGTGTGTGTGTGAGAGAGAGAGAGAGAGAGAGAGAGAGAGAGAGAGAGAGAGAAAGAGCTGGTGCGCATTCACACTGTTTGTGGAGCAGGGAGAAAAAATGTGGCAGTTGATTCTTTCTTTCCATCTTGGGGTCCCTGGATGAAACTCAGCTTGTCAATACTTGAGTATTAGGAGTTGTAACCCACTGAGCCGATCACCAGACTTAGTTAGTTAGGAAACCATTAGTTTGAAATCCTGATTTATTCTTTCTTTGTATATTTATTGTGTGGTTAGATTGAAAATGTGAGGGAAATGTTTTATAAAACATTGTAGAAGGCAAAGATAGGCTGTTTTCAGAGCCCTATATTTTTGTTTAGTCTTGATTTAAATTTATAATATGATTCTGTACCATTAATTACTAATGATTACCTGGAGATATCTTGCAAGCTGGAATGAATAACATAGGTGCCAAATTTATGTATGAATTTCCCTAAGGAAAAGCCTCAAAGTTCTGGGTTTAAAAAAGCTAATGGTCTACAACCCTTTAGGTAGAACAACAATAAGCACTAATCAGAACCCCCAGAGCTCGTGTCTCTAGATGCATATGTAGCAGAAGATGGCCTAGTCGGCCATCATTGGGAAGAGAGCCCCCTTGGTCTTACAAACTTTATATGCCCCAGTACAGAAGAATGCCAGGGCCAGGAAGTGGGAGTGGGAGGGTGGGGGATCAGGGCAGGGGGAGGGTATAGGGAACTTTCCGGATAGCATTTGATATGGAAATGAAGAAAATATCTATATTAATCCTGCCAATCCATGCTCATGGGAGATCTTTCCATCTTCTGGGATCTTCTTCAATTTCTTTCTTCAGAGACTTGAAGTTCTTGTCATACAGATCTTTCACTTCCTTCCTTAAAGTCAAACCAAGGTAATTTATATTATTTGTGACTATTGTGAAGGGTATTGTTTCCCTAATTACATTCTCATCCTGTTTATCTTTTGTGTAGAGAAAGGACACTGATTTGTTTGAGTTAATTTTATATCCAGCTACTACGCTGAAGCTGTTTATCAGGTTTAGGAGTTCTCTGGTGGAATCTTTAGGGTCACTTATATATACACTATCATATCATCTGCAAATAGTGATATTTTGACTTCTTCCTTTCCAATTTGTATCCCCTTGATCTCCTTTCGTTGTCGAATTGCTCTGCCTAGGACTTCAAGTACTATATTGAATAGGTAGGGAGAAAGTGGGCTATCAGGCCTAAAGCAATCTACAGATTCAATGCAATCCCCATCAAAATTCCAACTCAATTCTTCACTGAGAAAGAAAGGGCAATTTGCAAATTCATCTGGAATAATAAAAACCCTAGGATAGCAAAAACTATCCTCAACAATAAAAGAACCTCTGGTGGAATCACCATGCCTGACCTCAAGTTGTACTACAAAGCAATTGTGATTAAAAAACTGCATGGTACTAGTATAACAACAGACAGGTAGACCAATGGAATAGAATTGAAGACCCAGAAATGAACCCACACACCTTTGGTCACCTTATCTTCAACAATGGAACTAAAACTATCCAGTAGAAAAAATACAGCCTTTTCAACAAATGGTGCTGGCACAACTGGCGGTCAACATGTAGAAGAATGTGAAATAGATCTTTTCCTATCTCCTTGTACAACGCTCAAGTCTAAGTGGATCAAAGACCTTCACATTAAACCAGAGACACTGAAATTCATAGGGGAGAAAGTGGGGAAAACCCTTGAAGATATGAGCACAGGGGTAAAATTCCTAAACAGAACACCAATGGCCTGTGCTATAAGATCACAAATCAAAAATGGGACCTTATAAAATTGCAAAGCTTCTGTAAAGCAAAAGATAATGTCAATAAGACAAAAAGGACACCAACAGATTGGGAAAGAATTTTTACCAATTCTAAATCTGAAAGGAGGCTAATATCCAATGTTTACAAAAAGCTCAAGAAGCTGAACTCCAGAAATTCAAATAACCCCATTAAAAATGGGGTACATAGCTAAACAAAGAATTCTCAACTGAAGAATGCCAATGGGCTGAAAAGCACCTTAAAATGTTCGAAATCCTTAATCATCAGAGAAAAGGAAATCAAAACAACCCTGAGATTCCACCTCACACCTGTCAGAATGGCTAAGATCAAAAATTCATGTGACAGCAGATGCTGGTGTGGATGTGGAGAAAGAGGAACACTCCTTCATTGCTGGTAGGATTGCAAGCTGGTACAACCACACTGGAAATCAGTCTGGTGGTTTCTCAGAAAACTGGACATAGTACTACCGAAAGATCCAGCAATACCTCTACTGGGCATATACCCAGAGATATTCCAACTGGTAACAGGGACACATGTTCCACTATGTTCATAGCAGCCAAGTTTGTGATAGCCAGATGCTAGAAAGAAGCCAGATGTCCCTCAACAGAGGAATGGATACAGAAAATGTGGTACATTTACAGAATGGAGTACGACTCAGCTATTAAAAACAATGAATTTATGAAATTCTTGAGCAATAGATGTATCTGGAGGATATCATCCTGAGTGAGGTAACCCAATCACAAAAGAAGTCACTAAATATGCACTCACTGATAAGCAGATATTAGCCCAGAAACCTAGAATACCCAAGATACAATTTCAAAAACACAAGAAAATTAAGAAAGACCAACACTTGGATACTTCATTCCTCCCTATAATAGGGAATAAAATATACATGGAAGGAGGTGCAGAGACAAAGTTTGGAGCTAAAATGAAAGGATGGACCATCCAGAGAGTGCCCCACCCGGGTGTTCCATCACATAATCAGCCACCAAATGCAGACACTACTGCATATGCCAGCAGTTTATTGCTGAAAAGACCCTGATATAGCTGTCTCCTGTGAGGCTTTGACAGTCCCTGACAAATACAGAAGTGGATGCTCACAATCATCTATAGGGCAGAACACAGGGTCCCCAATGTAGGAGCTAGAGAGAGTACCCAAGAGCTGTAGGGGCCTGCCATCCTATAGATGGACCAACAATATGAACTGATCAGAACCCCCAGAGGTCATGTCTCTAGCTGCATATGTATTAGAAGATGGCCTAGTTGGCCATTATTGGGGAAGAAAGGCCCTTGGTCTAACAATGTTTATATGCCCCAGTACAGGGGAATGCCAGGGCCAAGTAGTGAGAGTGGGAGTGTAGGGGAGCAGGGTGGGGGAGGGGGAGGGTATAGGGGACTTATGGGATAACACTTGAAATGTAAATGAAGAAATTATCTAATAAAAAAAGAAAAAAAAAGAAAAAAAACAGAAAATACCTAATTAAAAAAAAAAAGAAATAAAAAAAAACTTAATGTAAATTAGACAAAGCCCTAACTAAGCTTCTGTTCCTGGCTCTCCCTGGGATGTGTTGATGTTCTTCTGAGCAAGCTCAGCATCTCCATGAAACTTACTCTGTAACCAGCATCAGATATTCCCTCCTTTGTCTGTTTTTCCTACATAAGCCAGTGAGAGAGTCCATTCTTAGTGCTGCAGTCAAGGGAAATCTGAAGGAACCAGAAGGCTGATTACCAGAGAGATAAGCTATGTGATCATCTGAATAGATGTTATAAAAGAGCTAAGAGTCTCAGAGAAAATAATGATAATAAAAGATTCATCATTCTTACTCAAAGAAGCTTCCAGAGTTGAGTTAGTATAAATGTTTTTTTTTCTTATCAAATCATGTCAGTCAACTGCAATAATTGACATGTGTCATAATTCCTCTTGTATCCACCATGTAATCACCAAACACTGGTCAGAAACAAAACAAACAACTCAAACAGAGGCAATAATGGGAACTAATTCTTTATATTTACATTTGTTAAAGAGAGTAATGGCAGGACTCTTCCTGAGACAATACAAGTATCTCCAATTACATTCTGGCACATTCTCTGTTACATAGGTTGTCATAAGTACCATTTGATAGAAACTGAAGGGTTACAGCAAAGTGGTTTTCTGTTACTAATTGAGCTCTTTGTGTCTGTCTCACAAACACTTTAAGAAGCAGCTGGGACAGGCTCATATTTCCAGATTAATTGCCATTGAGGATGGATCTCACAAGATGATTTGATTCAATGTAATACTTATAAAATTGGTAGTGAATTTCTGAAATTGCTACTTTGATGAATACATCCCAAGGCTTCAGAAGTCTCACAGGTACAGACTTATCTGCTTTGGGATATTTTACCTAGTTCTTATCAAAGGCGATATAGTTTCACTCAAAATTCTAATATGTTTTCACTCAAAATTCTGTCTACCATCTTTCTCAATTTCTCACTCACTGTTCCCACAGTGTAGAGCCATTCAAAAAATTATATAACAGTCAGGTTCCAACAAGTATTTTCCCCTGAGAGTATATACTTCTTTTCTTGGAAAATAAGCATCATTTAGTGAATTGTGTATAATTTTCTAGGATCGGGTAGTTATCATAGTCCTTTACCAGTCATCTACAACACATTGGAAATCCAAACTCCATGGGACTTATATTGCAAAGATAGCACATAGATGGTAATCTAAAGGCAAATACATCGTTTAATGTTCCCTTCTAAGTTCACATAACTCCCGCACAACCAGCATCCTCTTCAGTGTTGGGAATAATTGCCAACACTCAGGAGCTGATCACAAAGCAAGATACCCCTCACTGAGTGTCCAGGTAATAGGCAGAGGGCAGATTCCTATGTCACATTGAAGTTTATTATGCTGATCTGTGGCTCAATTTTTGTATGATTTAACCTCCTGTACTTTCCGGTTTAATTCATCACTGTTGATGGGTTGGATAATTCAGTCGCATTGTAAGTTATGTATAAATCATTTTTATTCTATTGTCACTCTTTGTAGGCCTATGATCCACTTTTATAGTTTACTTTTCTGAATTTGGTGGAGTAGGGAAGGATTTATTGTTTATATGCAGTATTAGATGTCATCAAAGCTTGGAGTAAATGTGGTAAAATAAAAATAATGTCAATTACGGTTAGATATGTAAGTAAATGTGCAAAACAATGTAAAACAAAAGAGAAAGCATCTACTCTATAATTTTTAGTTAATTAATTAATTAACTAACTAATTAATCAATTTTACTATGTAGCCCTGGATAGCCTGAAACTTTTTATGTAGACCAGGCCAGACCTGGAATTCAGACTTACCTGCCTCTACCTCTAAGTGCTGTATTTAAAGGCACACCAACATAGTCAACACATTTTTAGTTTTGATGAACTCTATAAAACATTTAGTTTTAAAATAGACAACATTTTCCATTAATGATATATATAGTAACTTTTTGCCTCATTTTTAGGTAAATGTAACTAATAAACAGTTGGAGAACAATGTCATCCATGTGTGAGAATAATAAAGTAGATGGAACACTGGTAACTTAATTAACACGTGCAGACAAAGCTGTAAAGGAGAGCAGGTCATCTGAAAGAGGAAATATTCCAACCTTTTGTGAGACATATGTCAGGAAAGAGTGAGATGCAAGACCACAGCAGGCCATTATGCACAGAGACCTTGACCACTGTGAACACCTGTGTCCACAGCTATGACCACCTAGCATGCACTCCTGAGACACAGCAAGTCTAGTGTCATTTTAAAAGAAGTTGAACAAACTTTCTGAAGAAGTGAGACTTCTAGAATGAATGTTACTATTAAAAAAAAAGAATTTCAAACTTATAAAATCAGAGATCTTCTGGGTTTTCTGTCATAATTCTTAAACAAACATAAATAGATCATAAAGTTACAGAGTGGAATGTCACTTTTCTCCTATGTAATGTAGGCTTGGATCACTATCAAAATAACTTGTGTGCAAATATGCATGCTAATCCCTGTTAGCAACATTTTTTGTATAGTAGCAATTTGTTTTTTTAGAATGACTGGAACAGCCAGAGGAACAGAGAATTTGCTGTGAAACTCTCTGTTGTTCTCACCAATATGGATACCTAAAACATGACCATAACAAGGATAACACCAATAGGCACACTACATGGGAAGGGGAAAACAAATTCAGCTTCAATATTAGGCAAAGAACTACAGGAAATAAAAGAATGGGAACAGCAGGATGAATAGTCTTCCCGAGGGAAGAGCTCACCAACTGCTCATCCAACACAATAGCAATATTTTCAAAATGAAAACAAAGGTCATGAATAGCAATTTTTAAAAATGGAAACAATGGTCATAAAACAATATATACTAGAAAAGCACAACTGGAAATGAATAAAATGATCTTTGAGACTAAAGGACAACAGTGGGGATGTGTTTAGGGGCAGAGTAGGGAATTGTATTCCAGCTTAGAGAACCCACAACCATCATCCAAAGATAAAATATCCATGGAAGGAGTTGCAGAGACAAAGTTTGGAGCTATGACAAAAGAATGGACCATCCAGAGACTGCCCTACCAGGGGGTCCATCCCATAATCAGCCACCAAACATAGACACTATTGAATACACCAGCAAGATTTTGCTGAAGGGACCCTGATATAGCTGTCTCCAGTGTCTGGCAAATACAGAAGTGGATGCTCATAGTCATCTATAGGATGAAACAGAGGGCCCCCAATATAGGAGCTAGAGAAAGTACCCAAGAGCTGAAGGGCTCTGCAACCCTATAGGTAGAACAACAATATGAACTAATCAGTACCCCCAGAACTTGTGTCTCTAGCTGCATATGTAGCAGAAGATGGCCCAGTCGGCCATCATTGGGAAGAGAGACCCTTTGGTCTAGCAAACTTTATATGCCCCAGTACAGGGGAATGCCAGGGCCAAGAAGTTGGGGTGAGTGGGAAGGGGAGCAGGGCAGAGGAGGGTATAGAGGACTTTTGGGATAGCATTTAAAATATAAATGAAGAAAATATCTAAAAATATTTTTAAAAATAGATTAGGGGAGCACTGCCACCATCATCAGAAGGAAATCCAATGACCAATGACCCTTATGAAGACTCTATCAGAAGAAGAAGGAAGAACAAAGCTCTGAAATCTGACTTCCTGTATTTAACTTTGGATAGCCACAGTTTTCTGCTGCAGTGTTGAATAATAAGTTGCTGATTTTCTTGGCCCTCCAAGGGTGTTGCTCTTGTGGATTGACCTGATGCTGTTTATATTTTGATGCTAATTTTGTTTCCTCAAAAGGGGCTGCCCCTATGAGGAGTGAGTGGATCTAATACTCAGGTAATTTCATGTGAACCTTCTCCCCATTTTAACTGGTCAAATAAAGGCTAGAGTCTGTGATCAGGCAGTGGAGGGGAAAGATGGGGCTGGAGTCTTTATAGAGGGAGAGAGAAGGAGGAGGAGAAGAAGTCAAGAAGATGGAGGAGAGATCAGAAGTTGAAAGAAGACGAGGTGGAAGAGAGATGGAGCAGAACAATGTGGCCTGGAGGAGTCACAAATAACAAAGGATTTCATTGTAGTGGCATTTCTGCTCAAACTAGATGTGTAGCTCATAGTTATTATAACTAAGTTGTGTGTTCTTTGCATGGGCTTATTGTGGTTGGAGACTTACCACAACATGTGGTAAATGAAATCTGCATGGTTTCACTTTTATAGTTTTTTTGTCGGAGCCCAAGCAAAGTAAAGTCATTGTGCAGTACTTGGCATGAGGAGCAGCAGTTGATAAGCAGAAATAGAAAATGGATATGAATTTGATATCTTCTACTCTATCACATGCATGGCTTCTCCTTAATATATTAAAGTATGGTGGACTGGTCTTACACTTCTACTGCTGTTCTCTTACTAACTCTAGCTTGGCTCATATTGAATACATGTTGTCTGAGCAGATTTATAGCAGCCAGGGACAGATCTTCAGGACATAACATTAACTGCTCCCTGGCTATGTGATGAAACATGTAATTTTATTACTGATGGTGTTCATTTGGCTACAGGAATTGGAAATGGGTGTTTTTAAAGTGAAGATGCTACATAACATTAAGAAAATTGCTATGGAAGCACAGTTAATGATCTCAGTTTGTAGCATTTAGCGAAGGCGTTTAGACTAATAGCAACATCACACTGAATTCAATGTAACTCTGCTGCTTTCTCTCTGCTTTGCTGCAGACATCTTCATTCTCCAAGCAGCAATAACAGATAAAGATTGCATTTATTTCAATTGCTTAACACAATTCACAGATTAACATACTGCACCATTGTAATATAATTATTAGCAACAATTTTAAAAAGACAATAATGTTATTTGAAGGGAAAATGAGTTAAGAGAAAATAAAATCAAACGCTGAAATTCATTGATATTAGCAAGACACCAGCACTAGTTGTGCCTTCCATCCAATAAAGCATGTTTATAGTATGGGCCTACTCTAATATTTCTTAGGTATTTTTATGTTAGAAACCATTGGAGCACTTCCGAACTCCTACACAGCCAGCATTATTCTAATGCCCAAACCAGATACAGGCGTCACAACAATGCCTGTCCCTGGGAGGCCTGCTGTGATTTTTAAATGGAAAAGGCAGTAGATGGAGATGGGGTCTAACTTGGAGGAATGGAGGGAGCAGAAATAATGTGTGACAGAAAAGAAATAATAAATAAGCAAACTATAGGACAACATAAACGATGAACATAGATGCAAATAATCTCAATAAAAATTCTTACAAACATAATATAAGCATATAGAAAAATGATCAACCATTCTAATCAAGTTCACTTTATTCTAAGAATGCAGGAAAAATTCAGGCTAACAGATGTAATAAATTATGCAAATGGATTCAAGAACATTCATGGGATCATGTCAATAGCTGTAGACTTTGACAAAATCAAACATACCTTCATGATAAAATCCTTACAGGTATAGGACAGGAATGAACATATACCAACACAAACCCTGATGTTTACATTTTTAAAAATATTTTCTTTTTACTTTGAATGGTATTTGTTAATTTATATAATAATACATTGAATATTAATTCTCACTCAAAGTCGTAACATTGAAACCACATCATTAATATGATGAGAGAGGAGATGCAGCATTTGCTAGTGATTAGGTTCTAAAGACACACCCTTTACATATTTATAAACACTCTCGGGAGTGAGAACTGAGATCTCTTATACTGTCTGCCCATGTGGGCAAACAATTCAAGATCTACAATCCAAGAACATAGCACTTTGCAACCTGCTGAACTGCGTGAGATAAATTTATGTTTTTTTCTTAGTGATTTGGCTTACATTATCCTGTTACAGGGAAACAATTAAAGGAAGTAATGCCATTATAAAATACAGAATCCCTAAGACAGGGATGCTCTAAAGCTTGACACATATGTTGGTAACATAACTCTCATCTACTATGACAATGTGGTAAAAAAGTAAATGTCATATAGTTTATAGAAGAGATCTTTAGGTCTTTGGAAGCATGTCTATCAGCAGCCACTGTGGCTGTCACCTCCCTCAAGATTCACACTGAGAGACTGTACATGAGATGTAGCCATGAGTGTAGCACACCCTTGTCTAGCATCCAGCAAGTATGCAGTGGTAATAGAAACACACTAAGACTGAATAGTATGAGACCCTCTCCACATTGTACGTTCATTTGTGTTCCCTTGTATTCTGCTGCATTGCTACCCGGTGCCAGCTTTAATCAGCCTTTCAAAATGCATGCTCCTTGCCTCTCCTTATCAGTCCTTTTGCACCTGAGGCCTGTATTAGGTTGAATGAGGATTACTTGAACTCAAGCATACAAAAAAATGTCATGATTAAATAAGATAAATTGCTACCCTGAATGATTTCTAAGTGACTACCAGTCGAGGGCTGATTCCCAGTCAAGGCAGGGCCAAGTGGGACAGTGCGATCTTTCATCATTTCACTCAGAAAAGAACACAATTTGAACCTCATGAACTTTTTATTTCTTTAATTTCTCATTTAACATTTTAAACTCAGCTGACCACAGGTAATAGAAAATGAAACTAGAGATAGAGGAGAAGATGTTTACTTGGGGTGAAGCAGTTCCCAAGTCTCAGCACAGGAAAGCAACCATCCAACCTTGGCATCAAAGCCCCAGTGTGACTCTTCTTCCTCTCGCTGATCTCATAGCACAGTTGCAACCAGGACTAGTGAAGTGTCTGGGACAGTAGAAGAGATGCTATGTTTTCCTCTACTTCAACTGGTTGGTACCAAAGTCGCAGAAGTCGGAAAGGTATATTTTAAATAGTTTGGGACTGAGTAGTTAACATCAGTAGGTATAAATTTTGCTCTATCACAGGAGATAAGGTATAGGACTTTGAAAAGTTATTATTAGAGAATGTCTATTTCATAGGCTACTAATGGCAAGTGTGATTGGTGAGAATGTCCTTCTTTGTGACAGCAAGAAGCAGGTTCTATTGCATTTGTACCTATTTACTATTATCAAACTAAAATGGAAAATGAAAACCAGTGTCCATTTGTAAGTACAAAATTTTCAACAGAAAAGTATCTCAATATTTTCTCTTGCAAGAAAAAAAATTAAAGGAGTTCTTTAAGTTTAGTCTAGTTATTTAAAATATCTTGGCTTGAAATAAATGAAACTAATAAATTATTTTTTGGATACAAAATGTAGTTTTCAGAGAGAAAAAAAAAAAAAACCTAGGCCATCCCTGTAGATAAACGTAGATAACCTCTCCTAGGATAAGACAGAAAAAAGGCAAGAAAAATAGTCTTCGATAGCTTGTAAGGCTAAAGATACTTTCAACACAATTCTTAAATTTTCCTGAATGAAAAAGAGCTACAGGGAGGGAGGTAGAGGAAGAAGGAGGAAAAGGGTGTTGGCAGCAGTTCAAATACAGGACAGGAGCCTCCTTAGTATGGATCTGTGTCCAGAATATTTCAGGACATTCTTCAAGAAGAGAATCTTCCAAATCAAACACATGCAGATGGAGAGAGAGGAGGGAACTTAAAATCTAGCAGTGTTAAGAACCTCAGCCCATTGGTCTTCTGTTCTGAGGCTCCCTCTTTCTCTCATGTCACGTATGGAACTCACTCCAGGACCTCACACATGCTAGGCAAGGCTCTGTACACGGGCCACATCCCAACATTCCCTCTTTTATTTGATCTAATAGATGCAAATGTTAAACCATGCCAGTGGCTGCAGACATTTTTATATACTAGTTCAGAAACTGTTATCAATTGCTTTCCAAAGTTGTCTGAATGTCTCCATCTTTTTTTTTTTTTTTTCAGAAATTGGGCAAAAAAAGTTTATACATACTCTCCAAAGTTTAAAGCCAAACATATGCTTGACAGTATCAAATTTATTTTCATTGAGGAAAGTGATCTCAGAGATGACATTTCCTAGTATTTAACACTGGTCCTTTCAAGTAGGGTGTGATTGCAGAATCGAGATTCAGTTTGAGAGCCAGAATACCAAATATTCCAGGAAGGGTGCTTCAATGAAGAGAGATGTGTTATAAACCATGTGGAGTTATTTCTTACAGATAGAATAAGCAGTAATAATGCTTAACTGTTTCTCGGTTGAAAAAAGAACTATTGCTTGGTCTTTGCTGAAGCTTAATGAAGAATACAGGTTGTATGTGGCTTCTGTGTGAGTAGGGAATCACTTCCCTGCAGTGGAGAGGGCTCTGCTGATGACCCAGGTGGCAGGCTTATTGATTTTTATGAGTAAATGAGTTGCTGCAGCTTCTATGCATAACTAGTCTTAAGTGCTTCCCTGAGTGAAATCGACAGTTCATTTTATTTGGTTTGCAGTTCTCGCCTTTTGCTGTGCTCCTCTCATAAGCCAAGTGAGAAGAAGATGTTTACCCACTATTTACACCAGGCAGAGAATGTTTACTGTTCAAGGCAGTGGTTGGGCTCTAAGGAAAGTTTTGGAGAGTGGAGTTTGTTTTCTGTTTTGTTTTGTTTGCTGTTTTTGTTTTGTTCTGTTTTGATTTTTGTTTTTTCCCAGGAGAGTCCTGTATGTTAAGTGCCTTCACCGTTTTGTCTTTCTGGTTGTTTCTGTAAATATTTCTGGAAAATTGCCTTTCTTACATCCAGCATCATAAAGTTGAACATGAAATAAAACAGTTAAAAGCCTGAGCTTACCTGTCTCTTTTTCTTGAACACAAAAGAATTATTGAGAGCCTTATCTTAAAGAACAATTAATGACACTCAGGTATGGCAGGATGACTTGCTATCACACTATGTGAAGTGTTTTTAAAACAAAACTATAGCTTCTGTGTTATAAATGAGTTCATGCATACTTAGGGATATGAATAGGAATCAAAACAAATAATCTTTCTATCTCTGTGAAGAACTGAGTTGGAATTTTTGTTGGAATTGCATTGAATCTGTAGATTGCTTTCAGCAAGATGACCATTTTTACTACATAAATCCTGAAAATCCATGAGCATGGGCGATCTTTCCATCTTCTGAAGTCTTCCTCATTTTATTTTTTCAGAAACTTGAAGTTCTTGTCATACAGGTCTTTCACTTCCTTGGTTAAAGTCACAGTCACACCAAGGTAGTTTATATTATTTGTGACTATTGTTAAGGGTGCAGTTCCCCTAATTTCTTCCTCAGCCCATTTATCCTTTGAGTAGAGGAAGGCTACTCATTTTTTTTTTTTGCATTAATTCTATATCCAGCCACTTTTCTGAAGCTGTTTATCAGCTGCATGAGTTCCCTGGTGGAATTTTTGAGGTCATATAAATAACCTACCATATCATCTGCAAATAGTGATACTTTGACTTCTGCCTATCCAAACTGTATCACTTTCATCTCCTTTTGCTGTTGTCTAGTTGCTCTGCCTGGAACTTCAAATTCTCTATTAAATAGATAGGGAGAGAGTAGGCAGCCTTTTCTAGTCCCTGATTTTAGTGGGATTGCTTCAAGAGGGAGGGGATGGGATAGGGGGCCTGTGGAGGGGAAACAGGGAAGGGGGCTAATATTTGAAATGTAAATAAATAGAATAACCAATAAAAATTAAAAAGACCCAACCTGTTAATCTTTTAAAACATACACCTATTAATGTCCCTTCCCTTAATTTCTACAAAAACCCTACAAAATATCCTCATTTTACTTTTTTTCTGAAACAATTTAATTCCCAGTCTACCAGTATCTAGTTTTCTTGCCTCCTGTATTTCTGCTCAGCATCTACATTTAGGATTTTACTTTTTTTTTATTAGATATTTTCTTTATTTACATTTCAAGTGCTATCCCGAATGTTCCCTATACCTTTCTCCCTCCCTGCTCCCCTACCAACCCACTCCCACTTCTTGGCCCTGGTGTTCCCCCGTTCTGGGGCATATAAAGTTTGCAAGACCTAGGGGTCTTGCAATGATGGCCAACTAGGCCGTCTTCTGCTACATATGCAGCTATAGACACAAGCTCTGGGGGTACTGGTTAGTTCATATTGTTGTTCCACCTATAGGGTTGCAGACCCCTTCAGCTCCTTGATACTTTCCCTAGCTCCTCCATTGGGGGCCCATCCTATAGATGACTGTGAGCATACACTTCTGTATTTGCCAGGCACTGGCATCACAGGAGACAGCTCTATCAGGGTCCTTTCAGCAAAATCTTGCTGGCATATGCAATAGTGTCTGGGTTTGCTGACTGATTATGGGATGGATCTCTGGGTGGGGTAGTATCTGGATGGTCCATCCTTTCATTTTACCTCCAAACTTTTGTCTCTATCTCCTTCCATGGGTATTTTGTTCTTTATTCTAAGGAGGAATGAAGTATCCACACGTTGGTCTTCCTTCCTCTTGATTTTCTTGTGGTACAGTGACAGACAGGTAGATTAATGGAATAAAATTGAAGACCCAGAAATGAATCCACACACCTATGGTCATTTGATCTTTGACAAGGGAGCTATAAACATCTAGTGCAAAAAATACAGCATTTTCAACAAATGATGCTGGCACAACTGGCGGTTATCATGTAGAAGAATGTGAATTGTTCCATTCTTATCTCCTTGTACAAAGCTCAAGTCTAAGTGGATCAAAGAACTCCACATAAAATCAGAGACACCAAAACTTATAGAGGAGCAAGTGGGGAAAAGCCTTGAAGATATGGGCACAGGGGAAAAATTCCTAAACAGTACAGCAATGGCTTGTACTATAAGATCAAGAATTGACAAGTGGGACCTCATAAAATTGCAAAGCCTCTATAGGGCAAATGACACTGTCAATAAGACAAAAAGGCCGCCAATATATTGGGAAAGGATTTTTACCAATCCTAAATCTGATAAGGGATGAATATCCAGCATATACAAAGAGCTCAAGAAGCTGGACTCCAGAAATTTAAATAACCCCATTAAAAATGGCTACCCTGCCAAAAGCAATCTACAGATTCAACACAATCCCCATTAAAATTCCAACTCAATTCTTCACTGAGACAGAAAGGGCAATTTGCAAATTCATCTGGAATAATAAAAAACCTAGGATAGCAAAAACTATCCTCAACAATAAAAGAACCTCTGGTGGAATCACCATGCCTGACCTCAAGCTGTACTACAGAGCAATTGTGATAAAAACTGCATGGTACTGGTATAACAACAGATAGGTAGACCAATGGAATAGAACTGAAGACCCAGAAATGAACCCACATACCTTTGGTCACCTTATCTTCGAAAAGGGAGCTAAAGCTATCCAGTGGAAAAAAGACAGCATTTTTTTTTAGATGAACAAATATGCAATATTTTAGGTAATGGCAAGCTCAAATGAGCTAACTGAAGCACAGGAAGGTGAGCGAGTGTGACAGGGCAGGGGATAACCTACAGTCTATTTGGTGACATATGACATAGTGACACTCAAGCAGACACCTGAGTTATGGCACAGAACAAACCAGATACATGTGAAAGGAATGTGGTAGGTGAAAAGAGGGTCCAAGGTCCTGAAGACATGGACCTGGAATGTCTTTAATAAAAAGGTCCTGGAATGTCTTTAATTAAAAAAAATGCATTTTATCTTGTTCTGGCTGCTATAGCAAAGTACCCTGGATTGCATGATCTATAAACAAGAGACATTTATTTCTTATAGTTCTAGAGGCTGGGATGGACTCCATGATAAGATACTAGAAGATCCAGTGTCTTGAGAGGACTCATTCCCTGCTTCATTGCTTCATGGTTCCTTCATGATTGTGGAAAGAGTGAACAGGCTCCTGTAGACTTTTGCAAAGGCACCAGTCTCACTCACAGGAGCACATCCTCTTTGTTAGCTTTCTATTGCTGCTGCAGACTTACCCCTTTTTGGGTCACCTATTTGTGCAGAACGGGTCTCTAGTGTGTAGAATTTGAGTGTAATTTGTCAAGTCCAGCATCAAACTTTTTTTTTTTTTTTTTTTTTTTTTAGCAGAAGATGGCCTAGTCAGCCATCATTGGGAAGAGAGGCCCCTTGGTACTGCAATCTTTATATGCCCCAATACAGGGGAACGCCAGGGCCAAGAAGTGGGAGTGGGTGGGCAGCGGAACAAGGAGGGGGAAGGGGGAGGGGACTTTCGGAATAGCATTTGAAATGTTAATTAAGAAAATATCTAATAAAAACTTTGGAAAGAAAAAGACAGCATTTTTAACAAAGGGTGCTGACACAACTGGAGGTCAGCATGTAGAAGAATGCGAATTGATCCACTCTTTTTCTTTTTTTCTTTTTTTTATTAGAGGAATTCTTCATTTACATTTCAAGTGTTATCCCAAAAGTCCCAGATACCCACCCCTGCCCTGCTCCCCTACCCTCCCCCTCCCACTATTTGGCCCCGGCATTCCCCTGTACTGGGACATATAAACATTGCTAGACCAGGGGCCTTTCCTCCCAAATAATGGCCAACTAGGCCATCTTCTAATACATATGCACCTAGAGACATGAGCTCTGATTAGTTCATATTGTTGTTCCATCTATAGGGTTGCAGACCCCTACAGCTCTTGGGTACTCTCTAGCTCCTACGTTGGGGACCCTGTGTTCTGCCCTATAGATGGTTGTGAGCATCCACTTCTCTATTTGTCAGGGACTGTCAAAGCCTGCCAGGAGACAGCTATATCAGGGTCCCTTCAGCAATATCCTGATGGTGTGTGCAGTAGTGTCTGTATTTGGTGGCTGATTATGTGATGGACCGCCCGGGTGGGGCATTCTCTGGATGGTCCATCCTTTTGTTTAGCTCCAAACTTTGTCTCTGCACCTTCTTCCATGCATATTTTAATCCGTATTATAGGGAGGAATGAAGTATCCACGCATTGGTCTTTCTTGATTTTCTTGTGTTTTGGAGAGGCGGTTTCTCAGAAAACTGGACATAGTACTACCGGAAGATCCAGCAATACCTCTACTGGGCATATACCCAGAAGATATTCCGACTGGTAACAAGGACACATGCTCCACTATGTTTATAGCAACCTTATTTATAATAGCCAGAAGCTGGAAAGAACCCAGATGTCCCTCAACAGAGGAATGGATACAGAAAATGTGGTACATTTACAGAATGGAGTACGACTCAGCTATTAAAAACAATGAATTTATGAAATTCTTGAGCAAATGGATGGGTCTGGAGGATATAATCCTTAGTGAGGTAACCCAATCACAAAAGAAGTCACTTAACGTGCACTCACTGTTAAGCGGATATTAGCCCAGGAACCTAGAATACCCAAGATACAATTTCCAAAACCCAAGAAAATCAAGAAAGTCCAATGCTTGGATACTTCATTCCTCCCTAGAATAGGGATTAAAATATATATGGAAGGAAGTACAGAGACAAAGTGAGGAACTAAAATGAAAGGATGGACCACCTAGAGAGTGCCCCACCCATGTGGTCCATCATATAATCAACCACCAAATCAGACAATACAGCACATGCCAGCAGGACATTGCTGAAAGGACCCTGATATAGCTTTCTCCTGTGAGGCTTTGACAGTCCCTGACAAATACAGAAGTGGATGCTAACAATCATCTATAGGGCAGAACATTGGGTCCCCAACGTAGGAGCCAGAGAGACAATCCAAGAGCTGTAGGGGTCTGCAAACCTATAGATGGAACAACAATATGAACTATTCAGAACCCCCAGAGCTCATGTCTCTAGCAGCATATGTATGAGAAGTTGGCCTCGTTGGCCATTACTGGGGAAGAAAGGCCCTTGGTCTCACATTTGTAAGCCTTAGTACAGGGGAATGCCAGGGCCAAGTAGTGGGAGTGGGTGGGTAGGGGAGCAGGGCAGCGGGGGGGAGGGTATAGGGGAACTTTGGGATAGCACTTGTAATGTAAGTGAAGAAGTTATGTAATAAATAAATTTTTAAAAGGGAGTACAGAGCTAAACAAAGAGTTCTCAATTGAGAAATATTGAAGGGCTGAGAAACACGTGAAAACATCCTTAACAGGGAAATGCAAATGAGATTCTACCTTACATCAGGCATAATGGCTAAGAGCAAAATTTCAGGTGACAGCAGATGCTGTTGAGGATGTAGAGAAAGAGGAACACTCCTCCATTGCTGGTGGGATTGCAAGCTTATACAACCACTCTGGAAATCAGTCTGACGATTCCTCAGAAAACTAGACATAGTACTACTGGTAGATCCAGCAATACCTCTCTTGGGCATATACCCAGAAGATGTTCCAACTGGTAACAGGGACACATGCTCCACTATGTTCATAGGAGCCTTGTTTGTGATAGCCAGAAGCTGAAAAGAAACCAGATGTCCCTCAACAGAGGAATGGATACAGAAAATGTGGTACATTTAAACAATGGAGTACAACTCAGCTATTCAAATCAATGAATTTATGAAATTCTTGGGCAAATGGATATATCTGGAGGATATCATCCTTAGTGAGGTAACCCAATCACAAAATAAGTCACTTGATATGCACTCACTGATAAGTGCATATTAGCCCAGAATCTTAGAATACCCAAGATACAATTTGCAAAACACAAAATTTTACTGTTCTTAATGTAACATTTCATTGAGACAGGTCTTATATACTACAGAAATTCATTCTTTTAATGTATCTGTGGCATCTAGTGGACAGGTTAACTTGAATAACCTTTATCACAATAAACTTTGAGACATTTTTATCACCCTCTAAACACATATGATACATGTATTTCCATTGCTTCAATCCATTTCCTTGCGTGTCTTGGAAGTCATTTATCTATGTTTTTGTTGTTGTTGTTGTTGTTGTTGTTGTTTTTTTTTCATCTGTGGATTTGTCTATGTGGAAACTTAAAATGGATCCATGCAGGGATGGAGAGGTTTCTCAGTATTTAGAGCACTAGCTGCTCTTTCAGAGGGCCTAGGTTCAGTTCCCAGCCCAGCTCTCTGTAATTCTGATCCCTGCGGACCTGACCCCCTCTTCTCTCCTCTGTGAGCACTTAGTGAACAGACATACAAGCAAACACTGATACACTGAATATGAATGAATATGAATAAATATAAAAATGGAATCAAACTACATTGTAACTTTTGAGTTTTCAGCACATTTCAAATGTTCATGCTCAAAGTATAATGGCTTTGCATTATTGTTTCTCTACAGGATAATACACCACTCTGTTATTATTCTACTTATTCATTCATCAGTTTATAGACATTTGGGTTCTTTTCATCTGTCTGCTATTACCAATATTGCTGCCATCAAGTTCCTATGCACACTTTGTAGAGTATATCCTTTCCTTTCATTGAGTATGTAAGAATATATTGAACATTTGGGAAAACTGCCTGGCTGCTCCTGAAAGTTGCTTATAATTTTGCATGTCCATTAGCAAGTTGTGAAAGCTCAGTTTATCTAGAGTCTCTCACAGTTCTCCAATTATCTGTCTTTCTAATCACAAGTGCTCTATTCTATGTAACGTAGTATATTCTAATGTTATTACCATCTACATTTACTTAGCATCTAGATAAGAGCAAAAGGATATTGAGCATCATCTCATTCATCTCATTCCTCCTAAAGAGTCCAATGAAAATGAATGGATGATAAACTCTTTGCTTATTTTAAACCTGGATTAATTGTCTTTTATTAATTGTCTTTTATTAATTGTCTTTTTATTAGAATTGAAAGTGTTCTTAGGTAGACACAGATAGATAAAACATAAAGTAACTTATGAAATATATCTTCACAAATATTTTCTTTCATGTGGTGACTACTCATTTATAATTATGAATTTATCCTTTGAAGCACAAGCTTATAAAATTATGATGAGGTCTAATTTACGGTTATCTGTGTCTTATGCTTTTGATGTCACATCTAATAAGGCTTTCTTAATTGAAAATTACGTATAGTGTCTTAAAAATTTTGTTATGATTTGAGTAAGTTTTTGATGCTGCATTTATATTTATGATACATATGACGAATATGAGATATGTCAACTCTCTTATGTGTGAATATCCAGTTGCCCCAACATAATTTTCTGAGAATTCATCTGTGCATCCATTGTTTTTTTCTTATTTATTATATGTAAGTACACTGTAGCTGTCTTCAGACACTCCAGAAGAGGGCGCCAGATCTCGTTACGGATGGTTGTGAGCCACCATGTGGTTGCTGGGATCTGAACTTATCACCTTCAGAAGAGCAGTCGTGTGCTCTTATCCACTGAGCCATCTCACTAGCCCCCATTGTTTTTTTCTTAAGACCTCCTGATGATTTGCTCTTTTTAGAGCCCATACTCACTACCAAATATGCAGCTTCCACTTTCTTCCTTGCCTCTTCCTAATCACAAACGTTATAAATGTTAATTCCTTAATTTTCTTCTAATCTGTTGCCTACCTAATTTTATAATACTCTAGAAAGTCCCTTCGTCTTCTTATGTCAAGGCTAAACATAAGTCTCAGTCATGAAATTCAGAGGGAGTTTGGTTGATCATAAGAGTACTTGTAGGGAAAGATAGAGAGGGAGAACTGATGCAAATACAGTATTCATGGTTAGCACTCTCAGAGAAATACTAATTAAATTAAAATATTATCTATGTGGCATGTCAGTCTTATGTACAGAAGAAAATACAGAACTTTAGAACCAATATAAAAGACAGAAAACAGGAAATTCAAATCATAGTATATTGAACATCATTGTACATTATGATTTTATCCTTGGCTCAAAAATATGTGCATTAAAAATCTATACTTGATGCTTTTTAATGGGCAGAGAGTCAAGCCTAGTTGCTGACATTTAAGCCTTTATACTTACTTCTTCTCAGCATCCATTCTTGTTCTCCTCTTAAAAGCACAGGCTGTGATGACAGGTTTAGTTTATAGCCTTTAAATCAATGAAACCCATTTAACTCAGTTTGATTTTTTAAACTGTGTTCAAAGGTTATACATATCTATAATTATCTATGATAAAAACCACCCTGTCCTAGTCCTTCTGCCTTTAATATGTCGTCTTGACGAATCCTAACAATCTCTTATATGTCCTATACTTCCATTAACCATCCACCAAAAATGAATAATAAGCAGAAAATATTACTTAGAAAGTAAACATTAAAAGCTGTACTGAGAGCTTGAGTTTTATGGACTGTACACTTTGTTCTTATGATAAAAGTAGACACTAAAATCATTAACATGCTAATTTACAGTGTCCAGCCAAGAAAATAATTGTGATTTGTCCTTTTATTCTAGAACTAGATAGTAATCTGTACTGTTTCAAGGCAAATTGCTGACACCACTTGAATTTCAATGTCACTCGACTGTGAAAGAGTATTAAGAAGTTATAAAACTAATGCCCCTTATAATGTATGGGTAGAGTCAGCTCCAGGGCAGAAGAAATCCACTAGACACAGAACCAAAATGATTTAACCAAGGCTCAGCCATCAAGCATAGATTTGACCTTGGAAAAGTCATTCTGGTTTCTAGTATTTCAGGGGTTGTTGTCTATAAAATGGGAAAAGAAGTATGCATTGCAGGGGATTGCTTTGAGAACTTAATTTATCGATGGGGATAAATAGCACTTAGCAAGTAGTAAACTGCTATAATCACTAATTTAATGTGAATCACACTTTGAATTCTGCATTTGTCTCACAGTGGCATCTCTATTACTAAAGTCACTTAGACTTGTCAAGCTCTCTTCATATCCTTGTTAGTAAACTTCCAGGGTTTGGAATTTAACTTGGGACATGCCAAAATAAAAATAGAAATAAAAAACCACAAATGTCTAGACATCGATTTATCTCTGTGTAAACATTTAGTGTCTGTAACTTTTGTTACAGAAGTAAAATATAACTCAATTAATTAGTGCACAAGTTGACAAGCTTTCTGTCTCTAATGAACCAAGTAAAAACAAATATTTTAGCCTTTTTGGACCTTGTAGTCTGTCATTCTTATTCAGTTGTAATTAGGCACAAAACAAGCTCTTATTTAATCCAGTAAGCATGCCTGTGTTACAGAAAATACTCATTTATGAAGATAGGAATTTCAAGTTCCTCCAATTTTCACATATTACTATTTCATACTCAAGCATTTAAAAAAAAATGTTAACTCACATTGCAAACTCAGATGACAGGGTCTATTGATACAGGTGGTGCACTACATACGTTCTAGTTTACTTACATTTAGTATTATTTTTCATTATCCTTCATTCCTTCACACTATAGATGCCCTATAAGCACAGAGTTCTTCCTTAGTTATTCACTGGTATATCCAAAGCTTTAAACTGCAAATAGTATACATTTTACAGGAGTTTCCCATATACTCATCGACATCAAAAAGCAAAGTTTCTAAGATTTTTACCATAAAGATTATTCCAAAACAATGTGATAATTTAAGCCATGACAAGAAAAATAGTACTCTTATATTGCTATTTTCTATAAATTGGGAAATTTCCTCGCAGAGGCAAGAAGGAGTCTCAAAACAAATGAAAATTACATGGCCCAGAAAGGGAACAAAACTTACAAGTCTCAAAAGCTTCTGAAACTTACAAGATTCAAAAGGTCTCTCCAAAAGTTTATCTAGAAACAAAAACCACTAAGAAGAGTCTCCAAAACGTCCAGGAATACAACTTAAATGTTATATCATCCAAACTGTGGTGGGCAATTTGTTTAAATAGCTTCCTAAATCCCTGGAATTAAGACCCTACCTTTACTCCTATTGGTAACCACAATAAATCCACTTATTTATTAGACTAAAGTTAGATGGGAATGTGTCTTTATTTTATTATTGGAATCCTTTCATGGGTGATTATATACTTGATCATACTATTGCAGACAAAGCCATACATAAATATGCTAAAAATAAGTTATTGGATGGAGTATATAAGAGTATGTGTACAGATGAAGTTAATATACAAGCCAGATAGATAGATAGATAGATAGATAGATAGATAGATAGATAGATAGATAGATAGAGATATATACAAATTTTTCCTTTGGCATTTATCAGTAAATAATAAATACCTATTTTTTATAAACATGCAAAGCTGCTTTTTGACATATATAATTTACATATCCAAGATATATAGATTTATATAAGTTGCTATACTAATAGCATTTAAACTGACATTAAGTCATCAGATATTAATCAGAACAACTACGTGGGATGTGGAGAAAGATGAACACTCCTCCATTGTTGGTGGGACTGCAAGCTTGTACACCCACTCTGTAAATCAGTCTGGGGGTTCCCCAGAAAATTGTACATAGTACTACTGGAAGATCCAGCAATACCACTCCTGGGCATATACCAGGAAGATGTTCCAACTTGTAATAAGGACACATGCTCCACTATGTTCATAGCAGCCTTATTTATAATAGCCAGAAGCTGGAAAGAACCCAGATGTCCCTCAACAGAGGAATGAATACGGAAAATGTGGTACATCTACACAATGGATACTACTCAGCAATTAAAAACAATGAATTTATGAAATTTTTGGGCAAATGGATGGCTCTGGAGGATATCATCCTGAGTGAGGTAACCCAATCACAAAAGAACTCACATGATATGCACTCACTGATAAGTGGATATTAGTCTAAAAACCTAGAATACCCAAGATACAATTTGCAAAACATATGAAACTCAAGAAGAAGAAAGACCAAAGTGTGGATACTTCGTTCCTCCTTAAAATGGGGAACAAAATACCCAATGAAGGAGTTACAGAGACAAAGTTTGTAGCTGAGATGGGAGGAAGAACCATCCAGAGACTGCTCCACTTGGAGATCCATCCCGTAAACAGCCACCAAACCCAGATACCATTGCATATGCCAGCAAGATTTTGCTGACAGTACCCTGATATAGCTGTCTCTTGTGAGGGTATGCCAGTGCCTGGCAAATACAGAAGTAGATGTTCACAGTCATCTATATGATGGAACAAAGGACCCTCAAATGAGGAGCTAGAGAAAGTACCCAAGGAGCTAAAGGGTTGTGCAGCCCTGTAGGAGGAACAACGATATGAACTAAGCAGTACTCCCAGAGCTCATGTCTCTAGCTTCATACGTAGCAGAAGATGGCCAACATTGGGAGGGAGGCAAAGATCATTTGCTCCAGTACAGGGTAATGCCAGAGCCAGGAAACAGGCATGGGTGGATTGGGGAGCAGGGCAGGGGGAGTTATAGGGGAGTTTTGGGATAGCATTTATAATGTAATTATAAATTACATTACACATACTCTTATATACTCCATCCAATAACTTATTTTTAGCATATTTATGTATGGCTTTGCCTGCAATAGTATGATCAAGTATATAATCACCCATGAAAGGATTCCAATAATAAAATAAAGACACATTTCCATCTAACTTTAGTCTAATAAATAAGTGGATTTATTGTGGTTACCAATAGGAGTAAAGGTAGGGTCTTAATTCCAGGGATTTAGGAAGCTATTTAAACAAATTGCCCGCCAATAAATGAAGAAAATATATAATAAAAAATAGAAAAAAAGAAATGAAAACCAACGTTATTCAAATCTCAGCAGTTACATGCTTCACAATTTTTGACTTGCCTCGATTACTTAGGACAATTCAAGTGTGAAGTTGCATCTGTAGTTGTTCTCAATAAACATAAATACAAACCAATTATTATTATAAATTACAATAATCATTTATAATTGAAGAGAAGCATTATAATTTTATAATGTATGTATGCAGCATAATTTATCAGAAATACACTAACCTAGATGTGTGCAGTTAACCTTTAAATTTGTACTTATAAGATTAATTTCAAACTATGGAATGGACACTGCTTATTGCAGATTACTTAGTTGTATAAAAATTTAAAGAGGCACTGGACCTCAGGTGCCTTTTGCTGTACCTGGGGAAAATACATTTGTCAGATTTTGTAGCATATTTTAATAAAATGAGGGCTGAGAAAATTTTGAGAGTTTCTAGGATGACTGAACAATGGGGTTATTGATGTGAGATTAATTTGAATAGTATTTGCAAAATGATATTTTAGAAGTTTAAAATGTATTGTTTCAGTTGAATGCTTGAGGAGAGCAATTTAATTCACTTTAAAATTCAAGTTATTTAAAATGGCTTTTAGATTATTTGCAACCAGTCCTTTACAATGTTTTGGCACTTCCTTTGTGTCACAACAAGTGCCACTCACTGTGTTTTCCTATTTAGATTATTAATTGAGGAAGCTTAGAATCTTCAATACTTGTTTCTCCTTTGAATTACAAAAAGTCATTGAGATTAACAGGTTAAACCAAAATGGCCAGTTTGTGGTTTAAATCCATTTAAATGCAAAATCTGGTTTCCTACTTAGAGCATTTTTCTCAAATGGTGAACAGGATAAGGTGGTCTCAGTAAGAAGAGACCTACACAGTAAGCAGTTCCTCTAAGGTATGTGATTTACTAAATAATTAGTTTACAGTTTACACACAAATTAACTTGGATAATAGACACCACATTATCTGCTAAGGGAAACTCTTGGTTGAGTTTATGCATAAATTGATACTGACATAGAGAATTTACTCTGTAGTTGAAATCATCTGTGAAATATGTCACAAGAATTGCTTTTCATATGTTACTTGAACAAATCCACACTGTACTTTAATTTATATCTTCTAAAACACTATTTGTCACCACTGGGGAAAAAAAGCTAGTGAATGAAAAAAATGAGGATAGTTTCAGTATTATATAGTTAACATGCTTATTTGAGGAATTGGATGGCAATCTCTCTTTCCTCAAATTCTGTACATCTTTTTATGGCATAGTATATAGTCTAAAATAACCACTGTGACATATTCAAGTTATGTGAACTATAGAATGAGTTCTCCCCATCAGCTACAATGTACACACTGACTTATGTCCCCAGAAATTACCATTCCACATAACTTGGTGTCTACTGTTCATAATCTAAATAAGTTACTTTTGTATTTGTCTGCAAGTATGTGCACCTCTACACACATACAGTCCCTCCCCCCCCGTGGGTATCCTCACATTTTTAATGACTTATTGTCTATTTTGTCCTTCTCTAATATAGTAATGATATTTCTGTAGATTTTTGAAAGTACAGTTTAAATTTATAACTATTCATTGAATTATATTCTTAGGGGTATATTGGTTTTCCACTTCATAGTATGATATAAAACACAACAAAGATTTTTTTTTTTTTTTTTTGCCTATCAACTGTAATCTTATCTATAGGACAGATTCCCAGAGAACAAATTCTAAATCAGATGGCAATATTTGTTGAACAAGAAAGTAGAGCTAAATGTTATATTAAATGCACATGCCCTATATAGTATTTGACTTTAAATTTTTCTATATCTATCTGTGTGCATATATTAATAATAGATTTTGCTTATGTCTAAGGTATGAATTAGTTCAGCACGTATGTTTATTACATTTTTAGAAGAGTAATGGTTCTAAGCACGCTTTATTATATTCTTAAATAAATTTTATAATTATTTTCTTGCATTATCTTTTTCTCAGAGTTATATGGTGAGGATTCAATTATGTTGCCTAATTGTTTTATTCTACATGCACTTATACTTTTAGCTGTATTTTCATTGTTTTTTAAATTGGTTTATCATATATTAATATTTTTATTATGAATTCTGGAAATTAAATCTCCTGTCTTTCTTATCAAATATTTTAAATGGTTTCCCATTTTAACATTTTGAATATATAATATCAATATTAGATATTTCCTTCATCCAAAATGAAAGATTACATCTGTTTTAGTTAGGATGTATGTGTAGAAATGACTAAAAGCATTATTGACTAAAAAACCATCTTATAATGCCACTCTATGACAAGCTGTGTTCCTGATGGATGTTATACTAAGGTATATATCACATATATCTCTTATTTCCCAGTTATATAAATCTTATTGTTCTTTTCAATATGGTTACCATTTTACTGAGAAATACATCAAGGAAAGTTATCATAATAATTTTGTAAAATTATAATTTTTTGGTTGGTTAAAAGACCTTAAACTAAAACCATGGAACTTATACACACATGTAAAATCATATGTGTATATATATATATATATATATATATATATATATATATATATATATATAATTATATATATATATATATATAATTATGTTTGCAAGAAGGCTTATGTGGAGAAGATGTGATGTCTTGTTAGATACTAATACTTTGTTCACTGCATCTGGAAAATTATCCTATTATTATGAAAGTTTTGGCTGGACTCATTCATAGATCAGATATATACTATAAAGTACTCATGATTTAATTTAAAATGAGGAGGATAATTGAATGTGTTATACTCCAGTGACAGCCCTTGTATGCTCTCTATATTGTATTGTTGCAATGTAACAAGCTACAGTGAAACACAAATTATAATAAGAAAACCTGATTGAGCATGAAGTAAGAACAAAGGAAGTGTAATTTTTAATTCACCATTTAATGGTGTGATGGATCTTACGATCCAATACAGATCACAAGTTAGATTGGACAGATGTTTCCTTGTGAATCCTTGTCTACTGGGTCTCTTGACCATACTTCCATACGTTTTACCTCTATAAATCAATAAAATGTCAACTTTTATTCTTAGTACTTGTTTCTATATCCAAACATCACTGAAACTCTCACAAGTCACCAAGGAAACTTTTTGCAATGGATAGGTACTAGTACAGAGTATGAAACTAGAGAAAATGCAGAGAATAAGTAAGTACTGGGTTGTCCAACCCAATTTATTACATCTTCAATGCTATCCCCATTCCTAAGGCTCAAGGAAAATCGCAAAATTGGCAGATGAATACTGTCAGATTCAAAGGACCAGGGCATCTGCTATGGTATAGTGTCCTCAAGGGAAAATTCACCCATAGAGTCTAAATGTGGTTACATGAACAAGCCCAGTATAATTTAAACATGAGTTGACATTCCACTGCAAACAGGCAAAATTCCATGTGGCCCCACCACCATATGAACAGGCATAGGATCAATGCTGAGAGAGGGAGCCTCCAGATGCCTCTCTTAGGGGAAAAAAGCTTACATTGGTATTCAAATCACAGGTCATCAACCCTAAAAGCATATACATACAATCAAAGTTAACTAGATTTAGTAGTTCACATGTACATGGGATAATATATATCAAATATTTAAAAATAATATATCTCTGTGTATGTCTGAATACAAACATGTAAATATGTACATACATGTAGCAAAAATAACTAAAGAAGAACTCATAAATTTGAGAGGAGGAGACATGGAAGGGGCTGAAGTGAGAGGTGGGGAACAGTAGTAATTAGATGAGACACTCATTTGTGAAGTTCTTGAAATAGTAAAACTACTTACAAGAAAGAGATGTAACAGAAAACAGAGAGCCTGAATGAGGTGGAATGACCAGTCAGCTGGCAGGACACCTACACAGTGAGTCACCTACACTCACTCTGTAGTGATAAAAACTTTTACTTGCAAGATATAATTGTCCTCTTAGAGGTATAAGGCTGGACAAACTTCCCCGGTCTAGTTCTTTTTGAACTCTGGCTGGAGGGTTCAACTCATCTGTTTTTTATCCTCCTATGAAGCTGCAAACCCCTTCATCCCCATGGGTACTTTCTCCATCTCCTTCATTAGGGACCGTGCTCTGTCCAATGGATGACTGTGAGCATCTACTTCTGCCATGGGATGAAACCACCAATAAAAGAAAAAAACATAGTGAGACTCATGGCTCTAGCTGCATATGTAGCAGAGGATGGCCTAGTCAGTCATCAATGAGAGGATAGGCCCTTGGTCCTGTGAAGGTTCTATGCCCCAGTATAGGGGAATGCCAGGGCCAGGAAGCAGGGGTGGGTGGGTTGAGGAGCAGGGGTAGGGGGTAGGGGATAGAGGATTTTTGGAGAGGATACTAGGAAAGGGAATAGCATGTGAAATGTAAATAAAGAAAATATCTAATAAACTATGTATTTTTAAAAAGGGTTTTTGATATTAGCCTTTCGGATTGGTGTAAGGGGACATCTCAAGGTCGTTTTAATTTGCATTTTCCTGATGACTAAGGATGATGATCATTTCTTTAGGTGATTCTCGACCATCCAAGATTTCTCAGTTGAGAATTCCTTGTTGACTGCTATACCCCATTTTAATAGGGTTGGTTTTTTTTTTTTTTTTTTTGCTTTTTATTGTTTGTTTGTTTTTCTGAAGTCTAACTTCTTTTTATATTAGTCCTCTGTTTAGATGTAGGGCTGGTAAAGATCTTTTCACAATCTGTACGTTACCATTTGACCCTATTGACAGTGTCCTTTCCCTTACAGAAGCTTTTCAATTTTATGAGGTACCATTTATCAAGTGTTGATCTTAGAGCCTGAGCCATTGGAGTTCTGTTAAGGAAATTTTCCCCTGTGTAGATGTATTCAAGCCTCTTTTCCACTTTCTCTTCTATTAGATTCAGTGTATCCGGTTTTATGGAGAGGTCTTCAATCCACTTGGCCTTGAGCTTTGTACAAGCAGATAAGAGTGGATCAATTTGCATTCTTATATATGCTGACTGCCAGTTGAACCAGCACCATTTGTTGAAAATGCTGTGTTCTTTCCACTGGAGGGTTTTGTCTTCTCTGTCAAAGATCAAGTGATTATAGGAGTGCGGGTTTATTTCTCAGTCTTCAATTTTATTCTATTTATCTACCTGTTGTGTCTCTGTACCAATACAATACCATTTTTAATCACTATTGCTTTGTACTGCAGCTTGAGGTCAGGGATAGTGATTCCCTCAGAAATGCAAATCAAAACAGCCCTAAGATTCCACCTCATTCCAATCAGAATGACTAAGATAAAAAACTCAGGTGATAGTAGTTACTAGCAAGGATGTGGCGGAAAAAGGAACACTCCTCCATTGATGATAGGATTACTAGCTGGCAAAACCACTTTGGGAAACAATCTGGTAGTACCTTAAACAAATTGAAAGTTGTTCTACCTGAAAACCCAGCTGTACCACTACTGGGCATAAACCCAAAATGTGCTCCAACATAAAACAAGAACACATGATCCATTATGTTCATAGCAGCCTTATTTATAATAACCAGTTTGGAAACAACCCAGATGTCCCTCAATGGAAGAAGGCACAAAGAAAATATTGTACATCTACACAATGAAGTACTACTCAACTCTTAAAATTAGTGACTTCATGAAATTTGCAGGCAAATGAATGGAACTAGAAAATATCATCCTAATTGAGGTAACCCAGACACAAAAGCACACACTTTGTATGTACTCATTGTATGTACTCATTGATAAGTGGATATTAGGAAAAGATCTCAGACCACCTGCAATCAAGTCACAGACCATAAGAAGCTTAAGAAGAAGAAAGACCAAAGTGTGGATGCTTCATTCCTACATAAAATTGGGAACAAAATAACCACAGTAGGTACAGAGATGGAAGGATCTGGCAAGGAGAGAGATAGGGGCGAAATGAGGGGCAGGATCAGATATTAGAAGACACAGGAGAGAAGTTCAGAGTGTCAGAAAATTGAAAAAATGTATGGCACTAACTGAAAACTGTGCTAAGGGGAAAGTTCATAGCACAAAGTGCTTTCATAAAGAAAAGGGATTTTTATTAGATATTTTCTTTAGTTACATTGCAAATGTTATCCCCTTTCTTAGTTTCCCCTCTGAAAACCCTCTATCCCTTCCCACTTTATATTAGCAATTTAATAGTACACTTGAACACTGTAGATAAAAGAGGACGTAGGAGGGAGAGCAAGAGGAGGAGGAGAGGAAGAGGAGGAAGAAGAAGAACAGGATGAAGAAAGTAAGAAGAGGAAGAGGAGGAGGAAGAAGAGGAGGAAGAGGAGGAATCTGCCAACACCCAATAGTAGTAGATGGCAGGAAACAATCAAACTCAAGGATGAAATCATTAAATACAAAATGAAAGCAAAAGGTGGTACTTTGAGGAAAATCAACAAGATACACAAACTCTTAGCCAAACTGACTAAAAGGCAGAAAGACCATACCCAAATCAACAAAATCAGAAATGGAAAGACAGACATAACAGACACTGATGAAATTCAAAGAATCGTCAGACTTACTTCAAAAGCCTGGATTCTACAAAATTAGAAAAATCAGAATTTTTTAAAACTAGTTTGATAATCCCTAAGTAGATAGAAGCAACAGTTAAAAAAATCTTCCAACCAAAATAAGTCCAGGGTCAGATGGATCTGAGTTAGATCTCTGTAGGCCCTGTATATGCTATTTTAGTCTTTGATCCCAAATGAGCTTTTATCATGTTGATTCAAAGAGTCTTGGTTTCTTGGTGTTCTCCATTCCCTCTGCCTCTTACATGCTTTCTACCTCTACTTGTGCAGGTTTCCCCAAGCTCTGATGGCCAAGATTAGATAGAAACATCCCATTTAGGGGTGAGTGCACTATGGTCCCTCACTCTCTCCATAATGTCAGGCTTCAGATCTCTATGTTTGTTCCCATCTGCTTCTGGATGAAACTTCTTTAATGGTCCCTGAACAAGGCCATTGATCTATTTGTATAGAAGAATGTCATTAGGAGTCATTTTATTATTACTTATTGCATATTTCGATTGTATTCTCTTTTTCATAGCAACAAGAGTGTGAAAATATGGCACCCTCTGAACAAAGTAGTAACCCTTTGAAATCTTGAAACACTCACTGAAGAGTGGCTGTGGAGCTGGGCCTTAAAGAATAACATGAGTTATTCTTGGTAAAGAAATAGAAAGAAATGATGAAGATATTGGTTACGTAAGGAGGTGAAGGAAAAAAAATGAACATTTCAATTTCCATAAATAACTGAAGTCAGGCTAATTTGTATTAGCAGTTTCAAGCAGGTGACCTTGGTCAAACCTGATGTAGAGAAGAACAAACATTTTAAGATTTCTTGAGAAGAAAAGTCCAGCTAGAATGAGTGGTAAGTAGGAACCATCTAATCCTAAAGCAGATCATACTAGCATGTTTGAATACTGTCAGATTGAAAGTGTGTCAGGAGTTGTGAGTGTAAATACTGGTGTGGACGGAGACAAGAAACTGGAGACCAAGGACGGTTATCTTCTGTTGTACAAGGTAAGAATCTGGGCTTTGGGGCTGAATGGAAGTGAAAAGTGAAGGAATCAGANACTTCTCAGGCATGTGAATTGAAAATAATAGAAGTTTATGGAAAGTTAACTGCTATATTTTAAAATCAAAGAAGTAAAATTTTGGTCTAAATTTACAAGTTATTTTTTTGTACAAATTATATTCTTCTACTATTCAGTTGTGAATTACTGGGTCTCATAATGCGGTTTAGTAGTAGACTATTTTTTTATTAGATATTTTCTTCATTTACATTTGAAATGCTATCCCAATAGTCCCCTATACCCTCCCATTGACCTGCTCCCCTACCCACCCACTCCCACTTCTTGGCCCTGACATTCCCTTGTACTGGGGCATATAAACATTGCTAGACCAAGGGTTCTCTCTTCCCAATAATGGCCGACAAGGTCATCTTCTAATACTTATGCAGCTAGAGACACGAGCTCTGGGGGTTCTGATTAGTTCATATTATTGGTCCACCTATAGGGTTGCAGACCCCTTCGAATCTGGGGTACTCTCTCTATCTCCTACAGTAATAGATTATTAATTTGTAGTTTTTAAATGAAAGTATTGAATTATCCTTACATATGTCCCTAGCATACTTTTGTAAGAATGTCCTAGTCAGCCATCATTGGGAAGAGAGGCCACTTGGACCTGCAAACTTTATATGCCCCAATACAGGGGAACACCAGGGCCAAGAAATGGGAGTGGGTGGGTAGAGGAGCAGGGCAGGGGGAGGGTAGAGGGAACTTTTGGGATAGCATTTGAAATGTAAATTAAGAAAATATCTAATAAAAAAAATTTGGAAAACAAACAAACCAAAAACAAAACCAAAAACAAAACAAACAAACAAAAAGAAATGTCATGTCAAACAGATTAAAAACTTGAGGGATCTTTCTCATTTTCCTAGGTAGTTCTGTCTTTCATTTTAGAGAGGACTAGAAAGGTCTGTAGAATTAATGAATATTGTAAACTTTGCAAGGAAGAGAACTGCCAATAATTATCTTTGCAGTTGCTAATAGAAACAGAATAACATTGTAGTTAAGAGAATAGGACAAGTCCATTGTACAGATTTCACCTGCTTAAAAATTGGGGGGATATCAAGGAACATTTATAGCAAAATTTTATTCTTATTACAATCTTTTTTTAAGTCCTTCATTTAATGTAGAGGCAACCATGTTAATATTCAAAACAACAGTTAAATTAAAATGACTGAGTGTTGTAATGTCCTTTGAAATGGTCAATTCTTATCTTTCGCTCTTCCCTTTATAGAACAAGATTTAGTCTTCATGAATTAAAATAAAATCACTTTATCTAAAAAGTTCTTTTATTTTTCAATATTTATCTTCATTGTTTGCTGATGGGTTTTTCTTTGAATTTATCATATAGAAAATGTAGATTAACAAAGCAATAATCAGAGGGTTGTTTGTGTCATAGTATTTCAAATTGAATTCATCTTTAGTCTCTTTAAATCCTCAACTGAATGTGTGAGTGATCTGAGCTCGGCAGTGCAGGCCGTTCTATACAGATTGGGGTGCTGCTTAGTGCAAAGTGAGACATTAGTTATGATTGGACAGAACAGTAGAAAATCACCACCATAAAGTCTAACACATGGATGGAAGGGAACAGATTTAATTATGCTAAAAAACATTCTTTAAACTCTTTTCTTAGTATTCCATATAACTTAAATAATCCTAACTTCAAAAAGTTCTATTATGAAAAGTGTGAATTCTAGATAATCCATAAGCAGTTTAACAGAAAATCTATATAAAGCAATATAAATTGTAATAAAATAGCTTTAAATTATTCTAAATATATTTCATTTTCTATATAAATCTTGCTGGTATATTTATGTTAGATGTTTCTTTTGAAATTTTAATTCTATGAGTCTCTTTATAATTTAAGGTGGCAATAATCCATCAACCATGAGACAACTATTTGCACTTTGTGTATGGCATTTAGATAAGGCCTTTCTAAATTATCAACAGAAATTTATATAATCATTTTTACTCATTAGAAGCAAACAAATATATATTACATTGCCTCTATAATTGTCTAACACTACATCAGGCTTCAAGTTGTTTTATATTACTTTATTCAGATTAGGAATACCACAGGATTTTAGTTGCTTTAGGTAGTTTGTCCAGCCATTTAATCTTTAGTCCACCACTACTAATATTTCATGCATTCCATAGAATTTTAAATAATTCCTTTAAGTAGGCAAACACAGTAGTAATAATATGCAAAATGTTAAAGGAATCGTCTCCTGTATTTCCCAGGGGAATTTGTGAAGCAAGTGTGTCTATTTACAGACAGCAAATAGTAGTTAGATATATAAACAAATTGGTAAAAGACAGAAAGATAGTAGATAGGTAGACAGACAGACAGATTACATAGATGGACATATGTCTCTAATTATACATTATTATTATAGCTACAAAACAGACACAAGTGTATGCACAATATTTAGGGATTTTTGTTTCATATGCTTTCTCTGTACTTGATGAGTAATGTTTATTGTCAATAATGGTATAAAATATAATATTGGTCTAATTTAGTTTTAATTCTTTACTGAACAGAGATATGTATTCTGTGGGGAATTCTATCTTAGTATATCTAATTTAGGTAGAGCAACAGAAGACAAGCGTATGATCACCCAAGAATCATTCACAATACAAATAAGATACCTACATAGAGTATAAGCTATTAAGAGGGGCTAATAACTGACTGAAATTCTAGCTGAGTTCTTAGAGTTTCCAGCTGACCTGCATGGGAAGCACTTCGGCTTCTAACAAAGGTGTGATGTGAATGTTCTGGGCACACACAGCAGCATCTCTCAAAGAAAATATAAAACCATAAACATGCATGGATGACAAGGCTTCGAAATATTTGGATTTATACAGTTTACATAGATAATTCAGGGGTGCATATGGCCATAAGATTTCAATAAGTGTTTCCCATATTTCCACATTGTAATATGTAAAAGCATTTTGAATTACATATATAGTTCTGAATAGATTCTGAAAAGGCAGAATTAAAATTCAAAGACTGATTGCTTTGTAAAACTGCTTAGATAGATAGATAGATAGACATATTAGCAGATAGTAAATAATAGGTAGATATATAAATTAATTGATAAGAGACAGACAGGTAGTAGATAGATAGATAGATAGATAGATAGATAGATAGATAGATAGATAGATAGAGACATTAGTCTGTAATTATACATTACTATTATAGCCATAGAACAAACAGACACAAGTGTATGCACAATATTTAGTGAGTTTTGTTTCATATGCCTTCTCTGTTTTTAATAGAGTAATGTTTATTGTCAATAATAGTATGAAAAAATAATATTGTTCTAAGCTAATTTAGTTTTAATTTTGGTTTGAGTCCTATACCGTTGAAAAATTGTGTTCAGCACATTACCAAGCTGAACACAAAGCTGAGAAAAATATTTGACTTGTTCAAGTACTTTCAATAATTGACTTTCTGATAGCTTTGCAGTAATGAGTAAAAACAGTGGAAAACGCTTCCCTTTTAGCACAGAACTTTTATGTAATTATTTCTACAGTCTACATATCCTACCAGCGGAAAATTAGCAAGATATTATTTAAGCCACTTATATCTTTTTTTGTTTGTTTGTTTTGTTGTTTTTTGTTTTGTTTTGTTTTGTTTTGTTTTGTTTGTTTGTTTGTTTGTTTTTTGAGATAGGGTTTCTCTGTGTAGCCCTGGCTGTCCTGGAACTCACTTTGTAGACCACGCTGGCCTCGAACTCAGAAATCCGCCTACCTCTGCCTCCTGAGTGCTGGGATTAAAGGCATGCGCCACCACGCCCGGCACCACTTATATCTTGAGAAAGGAGAATATGGGGACTAAGTTTCAGGAAATAAGACTGGATTTTTTTTTATATCTGGTAATTCAATATCTTATTAATTGATATGCTTTTGTTCTTAAATTAAGATAATTAAAAGCAAAATGTAGGTGTTCTCAGTAAAATATATTGCAGTGATTGTTGTAGCTTTCTATGATAAAATATCTGATATAATCAACTTAAAATAATGGTTTATATTTTCAGAGGTTTTTAGGCTCAGATCGCTGGTACAATTTGATTTTGTTCTCTGTAAGCTTGCACACTGTAGCAAAGAAGACTGTTTCCTCAAAATAGGCATAATCAATTGTACAAGAGAAAGTGTCAGACACATTTTAAATGATGTGACTTCCACTGTGTAGGAGCTACAGCTTAAAAGTTCTACATTCTTCCAACAGAGCAGAAGAGGTGAACTATGCTTTTTAAAACATTTATTGTTATTATTATTATCATTATTATTATCATTATTATTATATAAGTTACATCCCAAATGATGACCCCTCTAAACCCCCAAGCAGAATTCAGTCTCCTCCTCTGAGTGTGTGCATCCTTCTGGCAATCCCCCTTTCTAGGGGGTGTAAGTGGACCCTCTCCCACTGAAGCCAGAACAGGCAGTCTTCTGCTATATATGTTCCAGGGACCTCAAACCAGCCCCTGTATGCTCAGTAGTTGGTGGTTTAGTCTCTGGTTGCTCCCAGGGGTCTGGGTTAGTTGACACTGTTGGTCCTCCTACATGGTTGCTATCCCCTTCAGTTCTTTCAGTCCTTCCCCTGACTCTTCCATTCGAGTCTGTGATCTCAGTCCAGTGCTTAGATGTGAGTATCTGCATCTGTCTCACTCAGCTGCTGGTAGAACCTCTCAGAATACAACCATGTTCCTGTCTGCAAACACAACAGTGATGGTCTGGAGATAGAGGAATACTCCTCCATAGCTGGTAGGATGGCAAACATAAAACCACTCTGGAAATAAGAATGGAGGTTTTTTAGAAAATTGGAAATAGTTATATGTAGCCATACAGCTTCTGGGCATGTACACCCCAAATGTTCCACAATATCACAAGAACATGTGCTCTGCTATGTTCACAGCAGCCTTATTCATAATAGCCAGAAATCTGAAACAACCCAGATGTCCCTCAACTGAAGAATGTATACAGAAAATGTGGTTCATTTTCACAATGGAATACTATTCAACTATTAAAAACTAGGACAGCATGAATTTCCCAGGCAAGTAGATAGAACTGAAATATGTCATCTTGAGTGAGGTAAGCCAGACCCAAAAGGACATGCATGATATATACTCACTGATAAGTTATTATTAACCAAAAAGTACAGAATACCCACGATACACCCCATAGACCATAATAAGTTTTACAAGAAGAATGCCCAAGTGAGAATGCTTTAATCCCACTTAGAAAGGGGAACAAAATAATCATGGGAAGCAGAGAGAAGGACATTTGTGTGTGTGTGTGTGTGTGTGTGTGTGTGTGTGTGTGTATACACAAATGTATATGAATATATACTTTTATGCATGCAACAATAATTAAAAATAAAGTTTATGAATTTGGAAGAGAATAGTATGGGATATATTAGCAATTGTGGAAAGAGAATGGGAAGGAAGAAATTATTTAATTATAATCTCAAATATAATTTTAAATATTTTGAAATTCATCTACACATTTATAAAGATGAATAGAAAGAAAATATTCAAATATAACTGAATACTATTCAGTCTTTATAAAGAAAGAAATTCTCATAATCCTTAAACAGAATGACACACATTCAGTCTGTCTACACAAAAGTGCACCCCTTAAGAGTCAAGCATTAGAGGAGGGAGATTCAGATATCCCTACCCCTCACTGCTGAATTAGTTGCTACTGAAAAATTCCAGAGGAGTGGTAGTCATTTGCTCCAGCTGTGTACCCACTCTTGACCATATCAGCCTTGATGGAATAGTTCAAAGCAATACTTAACAAGTGACTGTGATTAAAGAAAATGGGTCATAAAATGTGGGGCAAGTGGAACTGTGTTACTAGACAAAAACTGGGAAAACTGGATTCTCATATCGGAAACTGGTAGGAGTATTTGATCTGCTCCTGACTTAGTTCCTGTCCTGGAGCACATGACACAGCACCCCACAGGAGGATCATGACAGCTAGTCACATAACACATACCACAGTGTTCTCCATGACAACGAGGTACATAGATGGACTTGCCCTAAGGGTTTAGCCAATAAGCTTCCCTTCTTGGACATTCCTTCCTGCAAAAGGTATTTAGTCTCTGTTCCACCCTGAGTAAGTCATAGGTATCCATTTGCCACCATCAATATACAACTTGAACAAGCAGGGACTGTCTCTATCATCAAGAACTGATGTTGTGGAGAAGCCTTCCTCATGCAGAGCTGCACAGCCTATATCTCCTGTAGAAGGCGACTCTGCCCTCCATGCTCCTGGACACTCTACCCTAACTAAGCCAGAGAACCCCTCCTCCTGGCCCCAGACTCATCAGAGGACTCTGTGTGCCCCTCTCCTTTCTGACTCATTATGCTTCCCAGTGGTAATTACACAGCCCAGAGGCAAGAAAGAACACAGAACCACGACAAAACAAAACCAAATTCAGGAATATAAACCTGTGGTGGTGTGTGTGTGTGTGTGCTTTCTCGTGCACATGTGTGTGTGTGTGTGTGTGTGTGTGTGTGTGTGTGTGTGTGTGCGTGTGTGTCTGTATGTTAAGGAAAAGAAGATAAAAATAAGTGAGAAAAGAGAGTAAATAGAATGCAATATATATACACACACACACACACATATACATATATACACATACATACACACATTTACATATGTATAACATATATACATATATACAAATATATATATATATATATATATATATATATATATATATATATATATATATATATATATATATATATATATATATATATATATATATATATATATATGTATATATGTATATATGTTTAGGCACACATATATGTATGTATATATTATATAATATATAATATATACAAGATACATACATACAGGAAATTGTCAAACATACCAAAAAAATAAAGAAATTTCACCATTTACAGAATGTATGAAATTTGAAAATATTTTACAAATTTAAATTAGTACTACAACTTGAGGACAATCTTGCTTTTTCTCATTAATAAGTTGAATATATATTACTGAAATGCATACAATCAGATAGTAGAATGGTGTGTTTAGGGTCTAGCTTGGCAAATAAAGAGTTTGTTCAAATTTTATAAAATCCGAATTATATTAGAATGTTAACTTTATGTACTGTAGAGTATGATAACCATACTTGATGTTAAAGTATCATATTTATTATAAATACTGAGTATATTTAACACCATTTTTTTCTAAGAAAAGTAACAAATATTTGAGTTCACGGTAATGTAAATAAGCTTGGTTTAATCAATCTTTACTATCATAGCGTCACTTTAAATGCCATAAATACCATCATAAATACTCATTTCAATATCGTAGACAATAAATAGAACTAAGTATGTGATTTCCTGCTCACCTAAAGAGGTAGTTGCTCTGGTCTTTCTTTGGAAGCTTTGTTTAAAAAAATATAATTTCATTTCTTGAGTCTAATTTAAATGGCAATATTAAAATCAAAGCAACTATCTTATGTAGATACAAACTGTATTTTCATATACTAAGTAAAAAGTTAAATATCATTGAAAACCATCCAGAGGAATGATATATTTTCTGTTTATTTACTTAAGAATGTTCAGACAATACTTATTCAATCATTTACAATATTGATTGTAAAAAGGCAATATAAACCTGGCTTAGGCCCCTTAGTCTGAAAAGTTTTTAATTAAATTATGTAATTATATTCATGCACTCTTACAGGAAGAATGTAAAATACAAATAGGAAACTCTAAATAGTGGTAGAAAACAAGAATTAGTTCAGGTGTCTGGAGAGAGGGCCCCAGGGTGAGAGGAATGATATGCAGCTGCTTCGGGCAGAAGGGTGACAGAAATCTCTAGGATGTACCAGAGTTCTGGGATGAGGCAGGTTCCCAGGAGTCAATCTTTGAGATGCCTAACAGTTGGGGCATGGAACCTGAAGAGGACCGCTCCTGTAATCAGACAGGATTCCCAATAGAGGGATAAGGACACCCACTCACAAAGCTTTCGACCCAATTTTGTCCTGTCTAAAAGAAAGGCAGGGACAAAGCTGGAGCAGAGACTTAAGGAACGGCCAACCAATAACCAACCCAACTTGAGACACTTTCCACCAGATAGCACCAATACCTGACATCATTGATGTTAGTCTTCTATTCTTGTAGACAGGAGCCTAGCATAACTGTCCTCTGAGAGGATCTACACAGCAGCTGACTGAAATAGATGCAGATACTCACAACCGAACATTGAATGGAGGTCAGGGATACTTATGGAAGAGTTGGACTGGAGGAAGTGCAGAGGGAAGGAACTCTACAAGAAGACTAAAGAGTGAACAAACATGACCCCTGCAACCTCTCAGAGATGGAGCCACCAACCAAAGAGCACACCTAGTTTTGACCCATGCCCCTGCAATGTATATGGCAGAAGTCCCACTCAGTCTCCATGAGGGTCTCCTAACAGCTGGAGTGGGGGCTGATCCTAAAGCTGTAGCCTGACGGGAATCTTTCCCCAATTAGGCTACCTTGTCTGGCCTCACTGGGAAAGTATAAACAGATATACAAGGAGGAAACCACACTCTCTGAGGAGATGAGGGGTGATGGGGAGAAAGACTCTGTGAGGGGGGAACTGGGAGAAGGGGCAGGGTTTGCGATATAAATTTATATCCCAAATTTATTTTACACACACACACACATAAACACACACACACACACACACACACACACACACACACACATCTTCTAAAACTCAAAAAAAAAAAAACCTATCTCAAACTATTGGATATATGATTTAAGGTACATACATAAATCCTCTCAACACATGTACAAGAAAGTCCTCTTCCCTTTTTTCAAAGTATTTGCTTTGTGTGATGTGAGTCTGTAAACATATGTGCTATGCTATAGTGAGTGTGTAGATTAGATCAGAATTTAGGTGGGAATGTGTTCTCTCCTTAAGTGATACATGTGTTGGGGGTCAAACTCAAGATGTCAGGCTTTGCAGAGAAAAGGCACACACAGTGAGTCACCTTGACTATCCAAGAGCCTTTGTTTTATTGTTGATACCAACATTGTTGCGCTTGTAATTAATTGGTCATAATAGAAGACCTCTCTAGAACATGGACATTACCACACCCCTTCATTGCAAGCATCGCTCAGCTGTTTGCAGCTGTATCTTTGCTGTATAATATTGACAGTGGGAATGTTTTATCTTTCATCTTGTTTGGAATCCTGCATCATGAGCAGTACATGGCAGTGCATGCCTATAATCCAACAGTAGAGAATCTGGGGGAATAAGATCTTGAATTTGACTGCAACCTATTTTACATAGAGTGTTATTGACCATCTTGAGCTACAGGGCAGGACCCTGTTGTCACAAACAAGAAAACAAAAAACAAACCAACAAAACAAAAACTGAATTCTCAATCTCACTGATAGTCCCAAAATTGCTTCACCACCAATTTTCCTCTCCCATTATTATTTTAAAATGAGCTCAGATGCTGAAGTGCTTTCCTGAGAAAAACGACACTCCCTGGCAGACACATAGCCCCTCTGTGGGACACAGTCTACAAATCTGAATGACTTTTTTCCTAAAGTAGACCAAAACTTGACCACAAACTGAATTATGAAACTGTATAGTCATTCAGCCACAAATAAATTACTGCTGCTTACTGAGGGTGAATTGCTCTGTTAAATGCCCCTGGGAAAGCAAACAAAAATGCAATGCCAGTATTATACCAAAGTAACGTAGTTTTCTCTTTGAAGAGATGACACAAAGGAACACAAAAATAAATAATAATAATAAGACAGATATACTTAGGCAGACATCAGATAGGATTGAATAAATGAAAAGAGGCAGTGGCTTTCCATTTTGTGGCCCCTACATAGCCCAAAGCCCTGAGGATAATTTCTTTATAGTATTGTGGCTATGTGGCTGTTTTGTCTCTGCAGAAGAGTGTTAACTCTCTCTCTCTCTCTCTCTCTCTCTCTCTCTCTCTCTCTCTCTGTGTGTGTGTGTGTGTGTGTGTGGTGTTATAGAGCAGAGAAAGAAGCATTTGAAACTAAGTTGAGGAATGGTCTAAAATAACTAGAGTAGCCAAAATAATGTTCAATATTTCTTCAAAACTTATGTCTATAAAAGAGTTTACAGTATTCAAACCATATGGGATCAGAATGTCATTACACACAGTACTATTCAATGGCACTCAGCAAGGCCATCTAAAAGTATGTTCATCACAATATTTAAATTATGTTAAGATTCTATATTTAATTTTGCTAATATGGATGATTTTGATTTAACTTTTTAACTCTTCCTCTAGTAAATTTGTTACTTACATATATCCATTGGAAAAAAATCATTAAACATGTGTAAGTAATAATGAAAAATATGGAACCACACCCTAGAGCATAGTTAGTATGAAACTGTAGATTCCAGTCTTCAGACAGATATCTGAGTGGATTTTGGCTTGATTAGGATATGAATTTAGGATTATTAGTCCGGAGATGTCATGAATTGCAAACAAAAAGGAGAAGGATGTTGAATAGATACTGGAGGACGCTCAAGTAGCATGGAGGAGACCAGCAGGATCTTCAGAGGAAAACGTGAGTGAGGAGAAGGGAGTTTCAAATGTCAACCAAGTAGAGTTTGCTCTTACAGTGCGAAAATATGTTTAAAAATGAAATCAATGCAACCTCCATGTTTTTTAATTGTGAAGCTGTAATTGTGATAGGCATATTAATCATAAAGAGGAAGATATAGATTTATGAGAAAGAATTATATATTTTCTAATTTGATAATAAACACATCCCTGGAGAAAGGAAACTCAAAGAACCAGAAGCCTGATCAATGTTAAGAACAAACACACACAAAAATTCTATAAAGAGGTAAAAGCATACAGGGACTCACTGTACTCAAAATCCAGAAAACCAGTGTAGGCCAGATAATCATGAAGTCTATTTTGTCAAATATTAGAATAGATAGAGTGGACTATTTTCATAGTTCCATTTATTTAAGATGTCTTTTACCATCTTTTTACTCTCTGGTTAGGTTGTGTAACTTCAGTGGTAAAGGAGCATTTCTTAGAGACAGATGGATTTTGTCATGGAAAGAAGTAAAAATGGAGAGTGTTATTTGTTAAGGGGCTGAGGATATGTGATTGTGAGTGTTGATCCTAAATGGAGCCCATTTGTCAATGACCTTTGTAAGGCTCTGGGAACATTATAGAGGAGAAAAAATGAAGAATCTAAGAGCCAGAGGACAAGAATGGGTTTGTGAAATGGAGTCATCCAGACATCACATGGCTGTTGTCCTTATGAAAGCACTATAGGTGTATTCACCTGCACAAGATCAAGCCACCCATAGTTCCAGCATCAATGAGGAAAGAATTCTCAAGACCCCACCTCTAAATAAAGAGTAGGTGATAGGTGCTTGGGAGGAAATGCAATTCTACTACAGGGAAATCTAGGAAATAGTCCAGTGGTCCTGGAAGTTGTGGCTTCTTTTTACAGTTAGGTAGAAATTGAAGTAGAATATAGATTTAAGAGATTATTAAAAAGAAGACAGAGGTTTCAGGACAGCCAGGGCTACACAGAGAAACCCTGTCTCCAAAAACCCAAAACCAAAACCAAGCAACCAAACAAACAAACAAGAAGATATTGGTGTGTTGGGGACCCCTGAGGGGAGTTGGGGAGGAATGGGGAGGTAGAGTTGATTAGTTTTCATTGTATACATGTATAGATCCTAAAAGAAAAAAAATGTTTAGACTTTTATATAAAATAATACAAAACACACACACTTATAATAAAATTTTAATCAGTTTTAATATGCACCCATATGCCCTGTAAGTTTAACATTTCATGTTGTCTATCATTTATTTATCTATTAATCTATCTTATATCTATGCATCACTAGATGACTCAGTTATTTTAATTCTCAAATGTCAGTTGGGGAATTGTATGGAAACCCTCTTATGTACTTAGGGTTGTTGACAGACACAAATATTACTCAGTAAAGAAATTTACCAAAATTTTTTAAAACATGCATATAATATAAATATATGTAAAGATAGCTTAAAACACGCATGCCTGGCTTAGTGTTTTCCCAAAATTTGAAGTTCTTTTTTATTATCTTAAATAGAAAAGGCCACATTTCCTTTTTGAAATGAAAAAAATTTCCATATAGAACATATAGAAACAATTTGTTGAAAAAAAATTTTTTTTACCTCCTTTCTACATGACCCTGAAAGGAAGCCCTTTGCCTTCAAAATCTACCACATCTTGACATCAAGACAAAGATTGTTTCTGAGAAATATAACATGGGTAGACATGATCTTCTGGGGATGTTTCAGATTCTGCAAGATTGTCCAATGGGCAGGATGATATCCTCTTAAGAGTACCATAAGAAAAGCAGCTAATTGGGTAGAGAAAGACTTTACAAAATAATGAATACATGTCAAATCAGATATTAAAATAAAATAAGAGCTTGCATTATTCATATAAAAATTAATTATCCAAAGACAGGTATCATAATTCTAGTACCAAATTAATTGATTAATGATGTAAATGTTTTAACTACAAAACCAAGCCTTCAGAATATTCTGTTATACTTAGGGCAGAAAATATAATTCACAAAGTCTTCAGTCAGTTTGCAGGCCCAAGTAACATAGTACACAAAGGTGAGTTTGGGCTCAGTAAAAATGTAAATCCTCTCTCATTTTAAGCAAATTACAGTGAGAAATTTATTTTCATAGCCCATTACTCACAATAGTATAATTTGTGTTCATAGTTAAACTGTATTTTAATGGACAATCATATCTCATTACTGGCAAAACTTTAGAATTAATGGAAAGTGATGCAATCCTTATACATGCAAAATTAGTACCCAAGGTTGTAAAAGTAGCAACTAAAAATATGGATTGTAGAATTAATGTCATTAATATAAAATGTATTTTTCTATGTTTAATAAATATACCAAGAATTCTATTAATGAGGAAATTACTCCAAGTATGATTTGTGCTACCTCTCAAGTACACAAAGAGGAGAATAATCTTGCTTATACAGAGTAAATAAAAAAGGCAGAAAACCGCACTGACGAAAATAAATGAACATAAACTTGCTAAATTCTTTCATAATTTTATCTTTAGATTTTAAAGTGAAACTATCTTAATTTGAATCCAACTTGCTTTTTCACGTTTAAAAATTAAATTAATATATTATTTGATAATGGCACTGTTTGAACAAATCCTGTTCACATTTGCCAGACTTCTGCTAAAAACGGGTGTTAAAAACAGATACTATAGATTCACACAGCATAAAACAAAACTTCCTCATTAGAAAACTACTTTTCATTAAAATACAGCTTCAAAATGATTTCCCAGGGGAAGAAAAGGATTTATGCATCAAATTCAAGAAGGGTTAGAACAACACACTAGTCGATGCAAAGCATTACAGACACAGAGGAAGCGGATCATAAATATAAGGCTCTACACTGGCTCCGTGGAGGGAAGTAACCTAAGCCAGGTGTGTGAGAAATCATGACCACAGCTCCTTACTGGCAAGGTCTCTTTGGCTTCAGCTGATTATCTCATACTAAAAACAGGGGCACACAGATGTGCCGTTACCCTCTTTTGATTCATTGTTAGTCTTTGTAGAAATCTGTGTGTGTGTTTTAAAATCCCTGAATAGATACATAGTGCATAGACTAAACAAAGCTTGCCCTCCAGCAGCATGTGTTAAGAGACTAATGGTTTAACACATCCCCATGATTCATCAGATCATGTAACCCAGTCTCCGAATACCAATCTGGGACGCATATTGTCTGTATGATCTTTTTCAGATAATTTACTATGTTGTGTAAAATAATATTTTTCAGCTAATGAGTTTTGTTTCACCCTTACAAACTCTTACTTCATACTTTATTTTAGTTTTTTACTTTTTAGCTCCACTATTGTTACTTAACTCTTTTTCAGGGTTACTATGCCAGTGAAAGGAAACCTCTCATGCAAGATAGGACTGTACTGGAGTTTTTCTTCTAATATAAACAGCACCAACAATGTCATTGATTCCTTTGACAGGAATTATTACCACAACCCCAGGGCTACCTGATAAATATGTAGAAACTATTAGCAGCAAATTTTCTAGATTATAATATTTTTATCTGTTTATCTGTTTGCTGCAGTTCCTAAACTCAATATTTTCTTAAAGGATATGTCTTATTACTGTAGTAGAATGAATACTTTGTTTTTTAACAAAACACTGAGTGAACTATATGATGTCAGTATTTTATTATTTCTTCATGCATTGATGGTCTTCAAAATCAATTAAAATGACTTTATAGTAAGTCAAAATCAATTAAAATGACTTTATAGTAAGTAAATTGTCTTTCAGCTTGTGTGCTTCTACAGTAGTTGGACACATGGTTAGTTTGCAAAACACCTCTATTTCCTGCAGTGTACTTAGATGTTTTACATGTATACTCTATGAGAATAAACCATGGAAAGTGAGTTTGTTAAATACATACCTGAAATAGAGTGTGTTCTAAAAAGGAGTTCTCATGTTTCTAGATGTGAGCCCTAGTTTCCATGAGAAATGATGGGGTTTTAAACAAAACTAATTGTTTTATGTGTCTATAATATATGTGCTCCTAGCTTCTTTAGTTTGCATACTAATTCAAGTGCATAAAATAAGCATGCCTTTGTAGTGAAAATCACCCTTAGAGAGGTGATAGATTTTGAACATATACTTCAAAAGCCTGTGTCCCTAGGTAAATTATTTCTTCTAAGTTTTATATTTGAAATAATGTTAGTATCTAGCAAAACAATGAACTTCGAGCTATGTAATTGTAGTTTTATACGTAAAGCTACCAATAGAACCATTGAATCAAATATCTATTAAGTAAATGTTTTATTTGCTAATATTTCCCACAGTACAATGGTAACCTCCTTGCAAAATATGCTGGTGTAATAGTGGTATATACAGCTACTTTATAGATGTCAAGACCCCTGCACAGGTGTCATCCAGAGTCAAGTCTGACTCTCCCTGAGTGGTCAAGGACCCGAGACTGGATAGGTTATGAACTTTAAAAGTCAAATGCTACTATTCTCATGTGGAAACATAACAATAAATAACCCTCTTCAGTACTCGTGAATTGTTGTCTTGCTCAGCCCTCATCGGAGAAGCGTCTTCCTGTGGTAGATGAGATTTAATATAGAGAAGTTAACTGGAAGATGTATAGACAGTAAGAGATTTTGAAACAATCTATCTAAAATGAAATATCTCCATCAAACATCTTCCCTAAGGAAGTTATGCAGAAGAGGAGGCAGAGAGATGGTAAGAGCCAGCAGGAATTGATGACACCAAGGAAACAGTGCCCTCCAGACACAACAGGATAGAGGTACACATGAACTCACAAAGTCTGAGGCAGCATGCACAGAGCCTTCCCAGGCTGACTTCAGATGGGGTCTCAGTGATGAAAGGTAAAAGGAGACACAAACTCCCATCCCTAATCCAGAACCTATCTGCAATTGATAGCTACTTACAAAGAAAACAGATTTTTCAATGGATTCTCACTGGCTACATTAACTACATTTCAGAGTAGTCCCCATCCAAGTACATGATAAACATAAAACAGATTCAATAGTGGTTTTGTAAATGTGTTGTCTCATATTACATATTACTTTTGTCACTTTGTGTACTATTGATGTTTTATTTTTATATTATTTATAGGTACCAATTTAGTGTACTGTATTTTATGTGCATGTATGTGCATGTATGTGCATGTATGTGCATGTGTGTGTTTCTTGTGGGTATGTTGGTTTGATATTACCTTTTGCTTTTAAATTTGTTGTCTTAAGAAAAAGAAATTAAGGGAATGAGATTGAGTGGGTGGGAGATGGGGAGCATCTAGGAAGACTTGAATATACTACTGCTACTATTATTATTATTATTATTATTATTATTATTATTATACACATTATACAAAGCAAGAGATGAACAAGAAAAACAGAAGGCATGCTTATGTGGACTGGGAAAAAACTCAGAGGACTCAGACCTACACAAAGAACTACAGGTAACTAAAGATACTGAGAGTGTAGGAAATTATTATATTATATTATATTATATTATTATTGACAGTTATAATGTGTAATATATGAATATATTACACATTATAAAATAGACATCATGAATCTGGATGAATCTGGAAGAGAGCAAGGAGAGCTATATGATAATTATATGGTAATTTGTGGGGATGATGTAATCAAAAAGTAAAGGGCATTAATTTTTAAAATAAAATAAATTATAAAAGCAAAGAAAATTAAATATGAACTTCATGTCTGTGTCCAGGCAACAGCAAAGACTCTGGAGAAAACATCCAGTGCCTCGTCAGTGAGATTGGAAAGCAGCCAGAGACGCTTCAGTTAGATTAGTATCCCCCAGTGCAGGGGAATGCCAGGGCCATGATGTGGGAGTGGGTGGGTAGAGAGGTGGGCGGGGGATGGGGGAGGATATAGGGGATGTTTGGGATAGCATTTGAAATGTAAATTAAGAAAATATCTAATAACATTTTTTAAAAAAGAAAGCAGCTAATGACTCTTCAGTTAGCTTAGAAAGCATCCAGTGACTCTTCAGTGGGATTACATGACTCACAATTTCCCAAGCATTCACTTATTCCATTTCCTCTTCTTTAAAGACAATTGCAACTAAGAAAACTATGGGTTAAGCAGCACATGGTCTTCACTAACATATGTTAAAACACATCAAGTTTAGTTCTAACTGTAATAAAGCCAGTGGTAAAGTTAAGCAGCCTGCACTTCATTTGTGTGCAAAGTGAAGTTTCCAAAGATCATGTAAAAGGTCAATGCCCAATGCATTGAGATAGTCTCCAATAATTAGGAAACTGTCTATAAGATAGAATACTTTTATAATTGAAGAAGTTAAGGCTAGAAAAAGTAATTAGAAATAGAATTAGAAATTGACTAGAGACACATTTGGTAATGATAAATATGGACTTAAGTCTGAAATCAGTGTATAATGGGGAAACAGTGTTTATATCTGTAAATGGCTGCTTATCATAATATCTAACAGATGTCTTATCACACATGAACTCTTTACACACAGGGGAAATCTTCTTTCCTACATAGAGATTAACACATGCTCACTGGAGATTTCTAAAGAGCTGAGTGTTGTGTTTGACACAATTAATATGTAAAAAATAACGCAGCTGGTAAACTTCCCTTTCCATGATTTAAGGTGCACAGATCAATATGTTGCTTTGCATAGGACCTGTAGAGTCTACATTTTCCTATCTCTGCCATATGCCCCATAGCTTGATCAGCTTCAAGAGATATTAGATCACATAGATCACGCCCAGAATTGCTAACACTGACCGCTAGGTCAGTGATACCTAGCAAAAGAGGTATTATCAAAACTTTTTTTTTTCTCTGTGCCTAGACAACATGTAAATATTTATAGCAGATTTGTTTACTTCAGAGGAGAAAGTTGCCTGGAGCTCACGTAAACAAAGTTGTCATCATGAGTTTTATATGTCTCTAGGATGCTTCTCCCCTTTTATTATTAGCATTCCTAGACTTTCGTGGGTCATATTTTTTTCATGAGTTGAACTAAGAATGTAAAAGGAACTGTATCTTATGGGTTTACAAAGCTCTAAACAGGATCAATTTAATTTGATGAAGTAGGCAAAGGTAGCTACCTCAGTGAATATTATATGGTTCATTACATCACGTTAGCTAGAAATAGGATTGTTTTATGGGATACAGCCTCTCAGCTGTAAGAACGTAGAATACTATGTCTGCTAATGCTTAAGTGAGTCACTTGTGTATCATTTTATGGATCCCTAAATTAAGTAGTTTATGCTTTATTTCACTTCATCTGAAATGGCATAAGTGTGTATACCATATATGGCATATCTACGCTATATCAACATAAGTGTCAGCCCATTGAATACATAGAAGCCAAATTTTAAATTTATTGCTGTTGTCATAACATTTGAAATAGAGTAGTGTTCTTAGACAGAATATGTGTTGAGAATTAAATAACAAAATGAGAAACCATCAGGGCACTCTAAAATAAAAGACAAAATACTTTGTTCCCATAATGAGAACTGGGAATGAAAAGTCATATTATAACAAAACTTTCAACTTTTTTTCTGTACATACAAATATCTTTTTTTTTCTCTATTGTACCAGTAACTCAGGCAATTGCCATCACCATGCTAAGATTTTCCATTTTTACAGTGCAAGCCCTATAGATGAAGTTCATATGGAGTTTACCTTGGGTGTGTTTCCATGGTGGGAAAGGATAAAGAAATTTAGACAACCTGTACTATGTACTCGGCACAGTGATGGGTGAGCATGATGAGTGTCTTCCAGTCCTGGAGATCAGGCATGCATGGTTTCAATTTTGCCTCTGTGACCACAGACAATTGCTCAGAGGGAGAAGAAAATGACCACCAGGTAGGGTTTCTTTTACATGTAGCACTACAAAGAGGAACACATGGTTATCCTTGGGATCATCTCAATCTTCTGTAAATAAATCCAGAGTTCACAGCCTGGAATTATTTCTTTTAACATCATTTGTTGGGAGGTGGGTATTTTTCTTGTTGTTGTTGTTCCTCTGAAAGAGTGATTTATACCATCTTTCTACTGAAGCGATATATTTTAAGGCAATATTAGATGGAAAATTATAAATTGATAATACACATTATGTAAGTGTAATAGAACTGGTTCAATTAATTTGACTTTCCAAAACAAATGCATTTGACATAGCATAGAAACTAACAAACAAAAATATAAGAACAAATAGGTTTCTGGCTAATAAGACCTCATCCTTGTACTTTGGTGCATTTCATGGTCAAGAAGCAAGAAGAAGAGACTGATTAAGGACTGGTACAAGTGTCATAGTTGCATACATTTCCATTACTTATACAAATTACTCTCCTGTGAGACTTGGCTAAGTTAACAATTGCTCTAGTTACCCACCAATTAGAAGAAACTAGAAACTTGCTAAATAATTATATTCATGTGTATATAAACAAACACATAGTATCTATCTTAATATGACAAACTCTGTATATATTTAATTAAAAATATTTACCTCTTCCTTGTACCAAATCAAACTTTCCAACTGGAGAAACTACTCAACAAATGGCATTAATTAGCTAAATTGCAGTGTATTGGAGCTGCTGAAGACTTGGCGCTTTTTAATTTCCAGTCACTTTCTAAGTTTCTAATTCTGTTCTTGGGAAGAGGCTTCCATCCTGATAGTTGTATTCTTAGAGTTACAGTTGGTATTCCTGCAGCATTTGATTCATAATCTCAAAACTTGTTTTTCTCAACAAGTTCTTAAAAAAAAACATAGAGACAGAAATAAATTTCTTATGACTAGTTAGGTGCTTAATTGTTAACTCTTAATCTTTGCAAAGTACTCAAGAGATGGATTTATTAAATGATCACATAAGAGAAGATAGATAATGACTAGTACTAGATTACTGAAATAAAATGCTGGCAATGGTTGGTTTCTGAGAACCCTCTGTCATTTTCTTGTTTCTCTTCAAAGGATTTATATTTTGAAAAAATATTTAAAAAGCCAATATTCCCATGTATTTCATCAAAATAAGAATGGGTAATTTTAGTTTAATTCTGTGATTTTTTTACAGGTGTCAAATTAAATAATGCTTATTTTTTCCTTTGTTTTTTATGTTGCTCATTCTCGAGTCAAACAGCAATATGGGTAAGAAAAGCATTGTTGATATTTTCTTCCTATGATGTGGAAGTGGAGTAGGGACACACCTTTCTACTACAAGCATTTGGCCAACTTCTTCTTTTTTTGTCTTAAGTCAAACCTTAACTTCTGTCTATATAATAGAGTCCATTATGTAAACTTCTACAAAGAAAATACTGAGATATGAATTTGCCATGCTAGAAAAGTACCTAGGGGTCCAGGACTTACCTAGCATGTGTGAGGCCCTAAATCAGAAAAATAAAATAAAATAAAATTTATCTTCCCTCACCCTCTCTTATCCTTCCTCTCCTGCTCCTGGTTTTCCTTCTCACCATCCTCTCTTTCTTCATCTTGACCTTGCTAGACTAGGCTAGTACTCTGCCGCTGACATACATTCCCAGCCTTACTTACGTCTTACTAAATTCTTTTTTAATGAAATAAATTCTTTAAATCTGAGCAAGAAGATATTCTTTCACTGTAATCAGTGATATTACAATTACAGTGTAAATTTAATTGCCATTGTTAATATTCCCCAGACTAATGAGATAACCGAGATTCACATTCACATTATGAAGCAGATGTGAAACCAGGCCCCTCCTAATGTTTGTTTATTCATTCAACACCACTGCAAAATAGGACACCTGAAATCAATATCAATGCAAGAACCAGACAACCAGAGAGTGCAATTTAGTTTGCCAAATTAGACAGAGCTAGTGTTTGGCAGTCCCCAGATCTTAGGTAGTAGTGTGACACTTTGTTATAATGAGTAGGAACAGACTTTAGAAGGGTTAGTGTAAACACTCAGATCAGGAGGAAGCTGGAAGTTCCAATGTTTTCTTATTAACTTTACATTTGTTTCAAGTAGGTAATAGCATGCTCCCATCAAGATCGCCTCTTGTTTTTAATAATAATAGGCTTCTAGAAGCTATTACTTAGAGAAAGCTGGTATATAACACTGTTTCAGGAGGAATCGTTCTTGTCGCCTAGAGAGGGGAACAAATCTCAAGTGTGAAGACACTATGGTCTGAGTGGACTCTGCTTCCAACACCAAATATTTCCTTAAGACATAAGAGGAAAAAAAGAGAAGTGTGAGGCATTCTGAATAAAGTGAGGTTGATGCAGAGATCTTCTGGGCTTGAGTACATCTGACAGTCTCTGCGTTCCCTCGAGCAGGAACTACTGAAGAAGGGTGCCAGGACTGCATCGGCCACAGACAGAGTTCTTGACTTTAATTTCCTTCCAAGTTCCAAGAGGAAAAATAATTCAACAAGAATGGCAAGCTCCAGAGTGGGCAGCCAAGCTTCCTGTGTAAAAGAGTTTCTCATGGGAAGGGGGAGTGAGTGACCTCTGGGTAGGTGGACACTATTGAGGTGGATCAGCACTGTGCCAAATTTTGTTCAATCAAGATATCCATATGTATCATCTGTCTGTCTGTCTATCTATTCTATCTATCTGTCTGTCTGTCCGTCCATCTGTCTATCTATTCTGTCTCTATCTATCTATCTATCTATCTATCTATCTATCTATCTATCTATCTATCATCTCCTTATCTATGTATAGATATCTATATATCTATATATCTATATATCTAGATATATAGATATATAGAGATTGATATAGATAAGAGATGAGGTCCTAAAAAAACACCAAGGCCCTAGAGGAAGATCTAGACACAGTGACCGAATGAAAATGGAAAGCCACAGAAAACCCTTTCTGTGTGGTGTATGTGACGGACAGAAGTGATAGTCTAGGTGCATGGAGGAGGTCATCATGCTAATTGCTCTGATAGCTTCTCTCTCATCCTCTATCCCATTATGTCTCTGACAGTGAAAATGGAATAGAGAGAAAAGGAATGAGAGAGAGTGAGCAAAGTTCCTCCATTGTTTTGGAGCAGAATTTGGGCTTGGTGAATGCTGGAACATGGGTACAACCTGAACCTTGATTGAAAAGAGACACTGGTTAGTTAATATTGTTGTTCCACCTGTAGGGCTGCAGACCCCTTCATCTCCTTGGGTGCTTTTTCTAGCTCCTCCATTGGGGACCCTGTGTTCCATCCTATAGGTGATTGTGAGCATTCACCTCTGTATTTGCCAGGCACTGGCATAGCCTCATACGATACAGCTATGTCAGGTTCCCTTCAGCAAAATCTTGCTGGCATATGCAATAGTGTCTGGGTTTGGTGGCTGATTATGGGATGGATTCCCTGGTGGAGTAGTCTCTGGATAGTCCATCCTTTCATCTTAGATCCAAACTTTGTCTCTTTAACTCCTTTCATGGGTATTTTGTTCCCTATTCTAAGGAGGAATGAAGAATCCAGAGCTCATATCTCTAGCTGCATATATAGAAGAAGATGGCCTAGTGGGCCATCATTGGGAAGAGAGGCCCTTTGGTCTTGCAAACTTTATATGCCACAGTACAGGGGAATGCCAGGGTCAAGAAGTGTTAGTGGGTGGGTAGGGGAGCAGGGCACGGGGAGGGTATAGGGAACTTTCGGGAATAAAAAGCAAAGAGACACTGATTATCTTGACGAAAATCAACTTGACCTCTGAGTGGAAACCTACTGGATGTGCCTCATTTAATATTTATGAATGCAAATATGTTAAATTTAATGACTGAAAAATATGTTTGTCATGTTGTATCACATATTAACAAACTGATTCTTTACGTAATCCTTGACAATTATTATCTGTGGATTATAGTTACATTATTTTCAAAAGTTGACCAATAGTACCCAACTGTGATTCCATAGACTCCCATTTACTGCATATTATGTGGAAGTTCAATGTGTTGCCTGCACTTAATCAAACAACAACCTTTACAAACTAAAACTAAGGTAAAAAATAACCATCATTTATTTTCCATGTGGTATATGCCAGAAACTATGTCATACATTTTGTAAAACAAAATGATCTAGAATTCAAAATACACCATATTTATAAGAGAGCACACGTGTAGCTCAATATTAATTCTAACAATGCTAGATCTAATGTTTTCATTGTTAGTGTAACATGAATGCTATGAAGAAAGTCTCTTTGTAGCAAAGATATATTTAGCTTTTAGGTAGAGTTTCATTGTAGTCCTAGATTGCCTGGAACTCAGGAGGTAGGCCAGGGTAGTTACAAACTCACAGAAATTCACAAGAGTCCATCCTGGGCCTGAGATTATAGGGATGCCTCACCATACCTGAATGATACTAAGTTTTACTAATGATAAAATATGTAATTTTTGCTAAACAAATGTCTAATATTATGAATAAAATGCATCTTATCTCCAAAGTTCATGATGTTTGCTTGTTTGTATTCTGAAATATTGCCAATCAGGTAGCTCAGGCCGGCCTTGAACTAATACCTGTACTGCCACTCTGTAGTCTCAGGAACCCAAAACTCTATGAAGCAGAGAAGAAATTCATGTGCTGTTTTGATTTCTACTAGTAAAGATGAAATAAACAGAGATTCCAGGTAGCCAAATACGACATCTCTACCAAGTTAAGAAAGTCTGCCAGGGAACAATTGTGTGAGGAAGACATGAGTGGAGGAAATGCATAAATAGAGAGGATAAATGTACATAAAATTCCAGTCTTCTCAATCACTGGGTATATGACTCACATTCAGAACATTAAAAATTAATTTTATACCTCATATCACAGTGGAGTTCATATATATATATATATATATATATATATATATATATATATATATTCAAATAAATTGGCTGATATGTATCTTTTAGTGAGCTTGCTGGAGTGAGTATATACATACACAAAAATATGCATTCATACATACAAACAATTTGCCTAGACAGGCAGATCAGCCAAGTTGTCTGAAAGAGACAGAGACCTGCTGAGCTACCTGGAAGAATTGCTTACAAGTACAGAGCTCGAGATTCCAGATTTCATTAGACACTACCTGTACCGGGTTTGGTGATTCAACTATCTTTCTTTGAGTGATATTTGCTCATGTAAGTTAACACCTTAACATATTCTTGAAAATAATCCCAATAAAAGTCCATGCTATACCAAGCTGGACTTCGGCAGTATCCTTCCTTTAGTAGTCACCAATTGGCTGGAGGTTTGTTCATATTATCCAGGAATAGTTTCACAAAACAACAGCCAAATCACAGCCATCTGTTAGTCAAAATACTAATGAAGAGTTGATTGGATCTAGGTAATTTTTTTTCTTCGTTATATTTCATTGCAGTATATGTAATGTATCAATATTTCTAATTGTGCACATGCCAATAGAATAAGAATAGATTAAACTAAACTGCCCTATGTAGAAAGTTACTTCATCCAACTTTGGTGATATTGTCTCTCTTAGAGTGAAAACTTTCCGTATCCAACTAGTCTTCACTAATGGGTTTGAGCAACTATATTATGAAATACTTGGAGAAAAATATGGCTACATAGAACACATACAGCTTCATATTTATGCATTAAGCAGCCCAGTATGACTAACATTTATGAGCATTTATGCCATGTCTGCATTATACATGGTGTCTATATGTATAATACACAGACACCATATTGCTTTATATGAAAATTTGGGGATTCATGGATTCTAGTCTCTATAGGAAGATGTTAGAATTAATTATCTTCACATATTAACGATGATGATATTTATTTCCTTGGTCTGGATTAGGCAATTAGCAAAATTGTTTCTATTGCTTCTTATTGACACTGTTTATGACTGCTTTTCTTCCTGCACTCATGTTGTTGGTATACTCTTTGATATCTTTGGATAGTGTCCAGCTACATTTCAAGACTGCTGTCTTGTCCAGAACATTATCAAGCTTATCCAAAGAAACAACCCTCAAGTCCTCAGGAATTAATCAGACAACCAAATGATAAATTTGTAGAGAAGACAGGGATCAAGCCATAGTTCTTCTTGAATTGGACAATGATTTCTGAATAAGATGTCCTGGGTAGGAAAAGAAGAGACTGAGTCTACTCATGGGTCACACAGGATGTGTGGCATCCTTGTGTTCCAGGAGTCACCCTGTAATGGCACTGGTGAGGGAGTGACTCTGTGCTGCTGTCCTTCCTAATGGTTCTTCCATTTTCTAATAAGAATGACCTAAGAGCATGTTTGGGCATCTTATGCCCTTCGCTTGTCTCCACATTAGCTGGGCCTTCATTGCATCTCTAAGACAATTTGATACTTGGGCAATCACTACTTGTCACAGCTGTCCCACATCTTGCTAAAATGCTATGGCATCATTAAGCATGTTTTTGCTTCCAGAAATCAAATGCCTGACATTCTATTTTACATTGACTTTTATTTTCATACTATTTTACTTTTAGAAATTTTAGACATTTTACAATTACAATATAGTCTGCTTAGGCCTCAAAGTTTCTCTCCGTTTGCCTTAAGCTCTTGAGTGTCAGGATTACAAGAATGTGCAGACCTTCACTTTAGCAGACTGATAACTTCCCTGAGTGACTTTTCACCTCTACCTTGCAATGCCCTGTGAGAACTTCTTGACCAAAACTAAGCTTCCTCATATGATTCTATCTTGACTCTATTTCCCTTAGTGGTAAATCCGACTTCTCACAAATGTATTACATCAGCTTTCAATAATTTTCAATTCTCACATAACCACACTTTAGTATTCATATATATACATGTATACATACACACACACACACACACACACACACACACACACACATATATATATATATGTGTGTGTGTGTGTGTGTGTGTGTGTGTGTATATATATATATATATATATATATATATATATATATATATGCATCATTAGTGGCATTTTTACTTTTTAAAATTGCAAATCCTCAAAGCCAAGAAATATTTCTTCAATTTTCTCTCTTATGCACTACAAAAAGCTTCCATAAATATTAAACTATGATATAGTCAAGTCACACAAAAGGAGGAATGAGGCCACAAAAAAGAAGTATACTCAAGTGAATGAAAACTCTAGTTTTTGTTGATGTTCTTTAATTTGTCAACCAACCTTCTCCATGTTTCTGAAATATCTCATGATGAACAGTTCTGCTGCTGAAATGAAATCACCACCATCACTAGATTACTTGATATTAAAATGGACTATTATGTTCTCCAGAAACACTAAATCAAAAAACCAAATTTTTTGAGGGCGATTACCACATAACATTAGGGTACTGAATATTTAAAAACAGCCAGTGGAAAAAGGACAGCATTTTGGTGCTGGCACAACTGGCTGTTATCATGTAGAAGAATGAGAATTAATCCATTCTTATCTCCTTGTACAAAGCTTAAGTCTAAGTGGATCAAAGACCTCCACATAAAACCAGAGACACTGAAATTTTTAGAGGATAAAGTGGGGATAATCCTCGAAGATATGGGCACAGGGGAAAAATTCCTAAACAGAACAGCAATGGCCTGTGCGGTAAGATCAAGAATTGACAAATGGGACCTTATAAAATTGCAAAGCTTCTGTAAGGCAAAGACACAGTCAGCAAGACAAAAAGGACACCAACAGATTGGGAAAGGATTTTTACCAATCCTAAACCTGATACGGGACTAATATCCAACATCTACAAAGAGCTAAAGAAGCTGGATTCCAGAAAAATGAATAGCCCCATTAAAAAATGGGGTACAGAGCTAAACAAAGAATTCTCAACTGAGGAATTCCGAATGGCTGAGAAACATCTGAAAAAATGTTCAACATTCTTAAGAATCAGGGAAATGTAAATCAAAACAACACTGAGATTCCACCTCACACCAGTCAGAATGGCTAAGATCAAAAATTCAGGTGACAGCAGATGCTGGTGAGGATGTGGAGAAAGAGGAACACTCCTCCATTGCTGGTGGGATTGCAAGCTTGTACAACCACTCTGGAAGTCAGTCTGGTGTTTTCTCAGAAAATTGGACATAGTACTACCAGAGGATCCAGCAATACCTCTCCTGGGCATATACCCAGAAGATGTTCCAACTGGTAAAAAGGACACATGAGCCACTATGCTCATAGCAGCCTTATTTATAATGGCCAGAAGCTGGAAAGAACCCAGATGTCCCTCAACAGAGGAATGGATACAGAAGATGTGTTACATTTACACAATGGAGTACTATTCTGCTATTTAAAAAAATGAATTTATGAAATTCTTGAGCAAATGGATGTATCTGGAGGACATAATCCTAAGTGAGGTAACCCAATCATAAAAGAAGTCGTTAGATATGTGCTCACTGATAAATGGATATTAGCCCAGAAACTTAGAATACCCAAGATACAATTTGCAAAGCACAAGAAAATCAAGAAGGAAGACCAGGGAGTGGATACTTCATTCCTCCTTTGAATAGGAAACAAAATACCCATGAAGGGAGTTACAGAGACAAAGTTTAGAGCTAAGATGAAAGGATGGACCATACAGAGACTAACCCACCGGGGATCCATCCCATAATCAGTCACTAAACTCAGACACTATTACATAGGTCAGCAAGTGTTTTCTGAAGGGACCCTGATATAGCTGTCTCATACAGAAGTGGATGCTCACAGTCATCTATAAGAGAGAGCACGGGGCCCATATTGGAGAAGCTAGAGATAGAACCCCAGGAGCTAAGGGGGTCTGCAATCCTAGAAGAGGAACAACAATATGAACTAACCAGAACCCCCAGAACTCGTGTCTCTAGCTTCATATGTATCAGAAGATGGCCTAGTTGGCCATCTTAGGGAGGAGAAGACCCTTGGTATTGCAATCTTTATATGCCCCAACACAGCGGAACGGCAGGGCCAAGAAGGCCAAGAAGTGGGAGAGGGTTGGCAGGGGAACAGGGACATGGGAGGGGGAAGGGAACTTTCTGGATAGCATTTGAAATGTAAATTAAGAAAATATCTAATAAAACATAGAAAAAAAATCAACATTGTGGTTTCTACTACTACTTCGCATATGGTCAAGAAAATACCATTTTTAATGTCTTTTCAAAACTCATTAAAAATCAGAACTTCAGACTTATCCGGATCCGATATTTATAGTATCTTCCTAGAAACTTCATCCTGAGTAAGTTGCCTTAATAGTGTTGAAATGTACACTAGTAGAGAAAAGTAACCATTAGTTTTACCCAGAAATGTATTCTGATAGCGACAATAACAAATAGACTGAAAAGATATGCCCATTCTTGTAATAATAGCATGACAGCTAGGTTATTATTATCAAGCACTTTCCTTTGGGATTTAAACCTGGTTCCACAAGACAGAAACCATGCCTGCTACTGGTACCTGAGCCAAATACCTGTGGCTGGCTGTGTTACAGGCTCTAGAGAGAACCTAATTTTATTATTTTGCTAAATGGATATAGTGTCAAGCAGTCTGATGTATTCATAGGTTTGCATCCATAGTTATCAAATCTCTCATCTATCATTAGAGAACTTTATTCTTGTAGATGGAGATTAATACAGAGATCTCCAGCAGGTAATTGTCCAAAGAATGAGAGCTTACAGAATTGTCAACAGTAAGTAGAATATCTAGACCACACCACCTTTTCCAAAGGCTCCTTTATCGTGGAGGAGTAGAGGAGAAAAAAAATATCAGAGCATAGTTTGTGGTCTTCCACAGCAAAATAATCTTTGTTGAAAATTATAGTGTGAATTCATACCACATGAACTCACAGACGCTTCCATTAGATGTACACAAAATTAAATTACCCCAAGTCCCATCATAGATGCCAGGGAGACTCATGAAATCCTATCCTTACCTAGGGTGTTATGAGAAAATAATGGTTGCTGTGGGAGAGATATTTGTATATGGGTTCAGTTTCTGAGAGATTCCCCATGCTCTATTAGATGGTCCCACATCCATGTATAGGGTGAGGGAACTCATAGAATTTTGTTTTTATGTGTCTTTTTCAAAGACCAAATGAAATAGAGAGAAAAAAAGGATCAGCTAGCTGTGGAATTGGAAGGGATGGAATGAAGTGGATTTGATCAAAACAAATCTTACAGATATTTGAAATTCTCAAACAGTCAAAAAGATATAAAAGAAGTTATGTAAATGATGTGTTTGCACATTAAGATTTGACAAACTAATCTACATCATTTTATTTGGCCCAAACTCTCAGAATAATCGCAAGAAAATCAGCAATTGATGTACTTTTCTTATCTTGGAAAAGGATTTCACAGTCTTGTCAGAAACAATTGTGCAAATATTTGTTGGATTAGTTAATTGACTTCCTGTTGAGAGTTTGAAGACAGTCATTACAGCAATATTTATATTGCAAATCAACAAGTACTACAACTCAGAGCTTCCCAGTCCTGTCCTCAGTTATATCACAAGTATACAAAAGGCAGGATAACACTTCTATTGCCTTCACTCAATCTGAAGCATGGTGCCTTTAGTTCACAAGAGTTTTGTGTTCATAAAGAAAGTTATATTATCTTTCAAAATATTTCTATTGATTATAGAAGTGACTTTTAAGTAAAGTTTGAATTTATACCATGTTTTAAAATCTTTAAATGGAGAATTTGCTTGTTCAATTTTGTAGTCATGAAGAGGGTTGATAAACAAGACAGAGTGAAGCTCTTTCATTCATTTGCAAAATCATATGTCAAGGTCAAAGCAAAATGCTATAGTATTAATAGAATTATTGAGTAATTCCCAAGAAAATATGATTGACAACTTAGTAATGACACCTAACAACATCACAGCAATCACATTATTATGAATTATTTATCATTTCTATAAAACTAACCATTCTTCTCCTTTCAATGATAATCAGATGAAGGGAGAGTAGTGTGCCCTTGGTTAGCTATTTGGGTTATGTCCCTTTTAGAAAGAATAAAGTGAATCTGGATAGAGGGGATTTCTTCTTCTTATAGCAAAATTCTCATTAGAATGGACATTGTGATGTATACAACTTCACTCCCATAACCTTTATGCTATGCTTTAAAAGAATATTTTTCATGTGGTGTGTTCAATAGAAGAATATGAGCAGGGGTATGAATGCCTGAGAGGTAGACAGAAGGAGATTTATAATCACAGAACATGAATAAAGCATCCATCAGAAAACAGAATACAAAGCTTAAGTTTCCTGGGAAGCTTGGACTCAAATATCTAAAAGTTACCCCTGGGCTTTTCATGAGAAAACGTCAAGTCTTTGTGTGAAGATAAGGGTGTGAGACTTTGGTGACCATTGGCAGAGACTTTGGTGACCATTGGCAGAGACTTTGGTGACCATTGGCAGAGACTTTGGTGACCATTGGCAGAGACTTTGGTGACCATTGGCAGAGACTTTGGTGACCATTGGCAGAGCCTATTGCTTTCAGTGGTTCAGTAGTCAATGTCTAGCAATTCTTTCTACTAAAATTACATGATATACGTTTTAAATGCAATTACTGTTCTTATTCATTTAGAATTCTGTGACATTATTATGAAAAAAGAAAACAGAGTACATAAATATAAGAAGCATGGCTTTTGTTTTCTACTGAATTTAATTTTAATGTCATTCCCATATCCCCTTCTTGCTTTCATTTTCTGAAACAGGTCTTTTTATTTGTATTGAAAGATCACTCTCACAAAACCTACTTGTTTTGTTGTGTGCAACAAAAGCATGCTCTTTGTTCCAGATTTAAAACTGTTTTCTTCTCATTTGTATTTCAAGACAAATGTTATAATTAGTCACCTTCCACACTATTTCAAAGTAGACAACCACGATCATGCATCATGTACATGATTCCTGCGCAGTAATGACATTGTGCTGTAGTCATGGAATTGTTTCTTTCTAGAATGTAGAACAGGAACAAAGGATCTAGGAAGATAAAACATTCAATATTTTATCTAGTTCCCATAGCCCTTCTGGTGTTTTTAAATAAAATTATTTTATTTTACATGTATGAGTATTTTTTCTGCATAGATATGTCTTTTACCATAATCATGAAGGTGCAGAAAAAGAAAAATGGAGTATCAAAGCCTCTGAAGATGGAGTTACAGATGACCTCGAGCCACTATGTGGATGTTGGAAATAACTCAAGAACTCCTGCAGAGCAGCTGGTGCTCCTCAGACCTCCTGAGCCATCTCTATAGGTGAACCTGAGTTATCCCTTAACCTGGGAAGAGCATTAAGCCTGACATTAAAAAACAATGCGAAAATGACTGAAACCATCAATACTGAAACAATATCCCTTTCTCATAGATTCTCAGTCATCTATACAGTTGTGTTTTACACAAAAGGTCCAAACCCACTGTGGTGGTAAAAACAGAACAGAGTCATACACTATGAAATGTGGACTCGCACATGAAATGTCTTCAATTTAGATTCAAGGATGCCAAAACTTACCAAAAAAAAAAATGAACTTCTATTTTGTATTGTATTTCAGAAACTTACAACAGTAGTTTCATTTTCTGAAACTCTCTATAAATAAGGGTAATTATAAGAAGATTAAAAATGATTTTGTGTCACTTGCCATCAAGTCTATCAACCTGAGTTTGATGCCTGAGTCCTGTGTGGTAGAAGAAAGGAACCAATTCTTGAAATTATTCTGGTGACAATTTGTGCTGTGTCACACATACACACACAGAAACATACATGCACAGAGTAAATAATACATTAATAAATTAAATTATTAATAAAATAAATAAATATAAATTAAAATTTTACTTTGAAGGTTATATAATGAAATTGCTATTATGGGCAAAATTACTCTAAATTAGCAACACAAAACAAACTGTGTTCATCGCTTCATGGTTTCACTGGAATTCCACAGCATTTAGGTGGCCTGCTTAGAATCCCAAAGGCCAAAATTAAGCTAGGGTTGTGCTATTGTTTGTAAGTTCAGGAGTGAATTTTTCTCCTTCAGATTATAGTAGAATTGGTTCCTCGTCACTAGTTACTATAGGGCCGAGGTAAACTTTAACCTTTGGTGGCTGTTATGTGAGAGTGACAGCCATGCTCAATCTCAACTGTCATTGTTCTGGTTTGATTTTTTTCTGAGCCCAATAGCTTCATGTTTCCTCTCTTCTTCCTAGCTGTTAACATTATAGGGACACTGTGAAATCTTTAAGAGGTGGAGTATTAATGCAGTCATTGAGGATGAAGCCCCTCCTTGGTTCTATGCCACCCTCTTCCTCCTTGGTCCTGTGATTCCTTTCTGATCCCTAGAAGTACACAGTTGCTATCTCCAGTTTTACAAGTAAACATTTTTTTAACTTGCAAAAGAAGTAAAAAACAAGTTTTACAAGTAAAAGTTTTACAAGTAGTTCCACCAGATAACCCTGGATAGTTTTGATAATGATTTAAAAATCTTATAAACTTTCATTAGCCATTCATTCTTCATGACATATTTAGTACCAGCACAGGAAGGAAGAACACTGAAACTAAAACTCCTTCTCCCCATTTATAGTTCACAAATGTTCGCACAAAATAACAAAAGAACAGTGTATAGTTTTGAGGACAAAAACCAAGGGAAGTGTCTTTTTCAAATATAAAAAGTTAATTTTATGTAAATATGAATTTTCAAGTCGTACATCTTTTTTGTTTCTCTTTCCTTTTAGTGCTTTGAGACAAGTAGCCCAAGCTACCCTGGTACTCAATATGTAGCCTTGGGTTGACCTCCAATTTTCAGGGACCCACCTGGATCAATCTCTTGGGTGCTATGATTATAAACATGTTTCATCATGTCTGAACTGCAATGCACATCTTGTGGACAACTAAACTTTCTCAGAAGAATTATTGATGATACAGTCAATACAACCTACAGTACTTGCCTTCTAAAGAGTTCAGAGGTGCATAAAAAGTGTACAGAATTTGTCAACATTTGGAAATGAGTGTTAACTCTCATAATTTTAGAATGTAAACAGAGGAAACTGGTATAGTTAATTTTTCCTAGTTTTTAATTATTTTTAAAATACTAAACCAGGGCCTTCAGAGGTTAAAAGCACCGAGCACCGGCTGCTCTTCCCTTGGATCCATTCAGTTCTTGGCACACAAGTCAGTGTCTCACCATTGCTTGTGAACTTAGCTCCATGGAGCCTGTGACCTTCTCCAGCCTCTGCAGGCCCTGTCATAAAGTGACATTTACTTACACACATATTTTATATGCAAAATTTATAATATATGTAATAATCTGAAAATTTATATGTAACTATACCTATGTATGTATGTATGTATGTATGTATGAATAAATCTTTAAAAAATTGAAGATGACTATAGTCTCTAGTATTAAATTTTCAAAATGTCTCATTGAAGGGCTAAGCAGAAATTAAGGCTTCATATAGTTGCTCACATAATAGCACTCTTATCTCATGTGGTAATGATTTTTTTCTCTTTATTAGATATTTTCTTCATTTACATTTCACATGTTATCCAGAAATTTTCCCTTACCCTCCCGCGTCCCCGCCCTGCTCCCCTACCCACCCCCTCCCACGTAATGGCCCTGGCATTCCCCTGTTCTGGGGCATATAGAGTCTGTTAAAGTAACACTTTACTCTCGATTTTACAGTTCAGAAACTACAAACTTACTGACAATTTATGACAATTTAAATGAATATCTTCTGCCAAAGCTGAGAGGATAAACAATGTAATCACTCTGCCCAGATTCTTGCATTCAGAAATCAGAAAGTACCACCGTGCACTGGAGGAAATATGGCTCTCATAGCTTCCTCTAAAAAAATGTTCATGAAAAATAGCCATGTGTGTATGTCTGTGTGTATCACTATTGAATATTTACCTTTAGATCTTTAAACCAAATACATTTTCTTATATTTACATATTTAAGACTGATAGCTTATCTATATAAGCCCTAATATAGATATTTAAAGACATGGGTACATCTTGTAAAGTGTGCTATTGCTAAATTTTTTAGCTGTGCAGATATTATAACTAATACTTACACAACCCTAAGTAGCACAGACTATGAAACATCTATTAGTCTAGATCAGTCTTATATTTGTGTGTGAATAATGTATTTGTATTTTTAATATATAACCTAATATATTCAATAAATACATACATACATACACACATACATGTACATTATATTGTAGTGCTATAAGTCTATAATGCATAAGATTATATAGCACTAAATCAAATAGTATATTAAATAGCAATATATTTCCATATACTGTCAGTGTGTCCTACTACTTTACAGTAACTTTTATAAGTAAGAGGAGTATGCTCTAAAGCTATGATGAAAATTCTAATATAGAACTTACATGAATCAATGACATATTGATTTATTCTTCTGTAGGCTGGATGGCAGTACAAAATGCTTCTTAATATAAGCATTACCCCAGACTGTGATATAATATACTAGATCTTACAACTGCCCTTGTATTATTAAGCAATAGGAAAATTTAACTCCATTATAATCTTACACTGTCCATGCAACAAATTATTGAGTAAAATGCAGATATGTAACATGTAATTTTATTCAACTCTTAAACAGCAAGAGATGAGATGGCTCATTTATTAAAATGTCTGCCATGCTATTTCAAGGACCAAAATTCAGATTGCCAGACCAATCTGGGGTGTTTTGAATGTAAATGGCCCCCACTGGCTCTTGTATTTGAAATTTGGTCCTTAGTTGATAGAACAGATTTGGAAGGATTAGAAGATATGGTCTCTTTGGAAGAGGTATTTCACTAAGGTTTCAAAAGCCCCATCACACACACACACTCTCTCTCTTTCTGTCTCTAACTGTGGAGGAAAGGAGGTTCTCAGCTTCTGATCTAGAGCTGGGATTACTTCCACTTGGGATGATCACGTTCTGAAGCTATAAGCAAGCCCCCAGGTAAATGCTTAAATTTAGAAGTTGTTTTATTCATTGCACCTCTTCACAGCAATGGGAAATTAAGTAAGACAGCATATAATAAATCTAGATGTGTTAGCATGCTATACCTACAGTACTGGAAATACTTAAAGAGGAGAATTCCTGGAGCTCATCGGCCAGCCACTATAGTGAAATCAGTGAGTCCCAGATTATGATAGAGATCCTTTTTCAAAAAAAAGGAAGTTCAAAAGATTTATAGAAGACATCTAGTGATAGCTTTTGGCCTCAATGTGCATAAGACCATAGGTGCATACAATTTGAAGTCACTTGTACACACATGTTTGAATATGAACATACTTGTATCTAGAAAAGGATCAGTCTTAACTGTGAATTACTGTTTTACTGGCATTGTAGAGGAGTAATCTGGGATGGTGTTTCTTACCAAAATGTTCTTTAAAATGCACTTGTCTATAAACATCCAGAGGAATATGTGTAAATAAGCACTGTACCATACGGTCTTATTAAACATTTGTTGATTTTCTTTAATAGAATTAGAGAATTAACATTTGAAAATACATCTCCAATCCTCTGAGACCTTTAGCAGAGCACTTATTATGGTATCTTCTGAAATGGTACTATAAAAATCAATTCTAATTACAATATATTTCATGACATAGGCAAAAAATAAGGAGATGAATTGTTAATGGAAAGTGATTATGTTATAAACTGCACAGTTTATGATAGAAGGTCTGAAGTTTGGTGTTATTACTACTGCTAATTCATTTTTATTGAGGTTCATTGAGCAAATAGCTCAAGACTCATAAAGCAGTTTCCCTGAAGCATTTATAGTCTCTTCTTCCCAGCTTCAGTCAGTCAGTCTTTGTTTATTGATAACATTCTCTGCTAGATACACTACTCTGAGTACCAAAGGAATACAGCAAAGGTACAGTCCTTAGAGTGGCTTAAGAGGTGTGAGATAACATGGCTATTACCACAATTACATCTCATTTTAACTGCCCTTCCTAATTTGCTAATTATAACCTTTGTAGAGACAGAAATTTATCTTGTTTATCACCGTTTCACCAGAGGCTCACTCTAGTATCGTCAAACTAATATTATGAAGTAAATTTACCTTAATGTGAATGAAATCTACATTTTACCAACAAACGCTGGTAAGGCAAGCAAGAGCATACTACAATAGCATCCTACTTTCATCCAGAATATAAACAGTGTTTCTTCCCCAAATAGAAACTGTTAACAGACATCCAGTGATCACTCTTCTCTGTAGCACACAGATATTATTGATAAAAAGTTATGCCTGGCTTTAGTAAACTTAGTCAAATTCTATTTTGAAAGGACAAAAATGTAACACTAGGACTTACAGAAAACTGTAGTCTATATACCTTGACTGCAATCATACATTTAGTAATTCATACCAAATTTTTAGTGTCATTTCCATATTATTCACTTTCCAAGTGAAAATCTTATACACAACACCACTGTTTTATGCATGAACTTGGCAGCTGTGGTTATCTGCTATCTGCATTAGACCTACACAAGATTAAGGGAGTTAAAAACTTGGTAATAGTTGGGGAGGGTTTACTGAGGTCTCATCCTACCTGAGAGGCTACTGGATGTGAATAGCTCCTGAAGGATTGACAGAAGTTAGTGAAACTATTTGCATGTTATCCATGCTCCAGTGGATAGTACCTTGGTCACATGCATATGAGAAGCCCCAGTTTTACAGAGTAGAGTATAATTGCAGATAGATGATAGATAGATAGATAGATAGATAGATAGATAGATAGATAGATAGGCCTGTACTATCTGGTTTTGTGTATCAGTTTGATACAAGCTCAATTTATCACTGAGAAAGGAGCCTTACTTGAGGAAACACCACCATGAGATCCAGCTGTAAGGCATTTTCTCAATTAGTGGACAAGGGGAAAGGGACCAGCCCATTGTGTGTATGCCATCCCTGGGCTGGGAGTCTGGATTCTATAAGAGAGCAAGCTGAGCAAACTGGGGAAAGACATCCAGTAAGCAACATTACTCCATGGCCTCTACATCAGCTCCTGCCTCCAAATTCCTGCCCTGTGTGCCCTGTGTCCTGACTTCCTTTGGTGATGAACAGCAATGTGGAAGTGTAAGATGAGTAAACCCTTTCCTCTCCACCTTGCTTCTTGGTCATGATGTTTTGTGCAGGAATAGAAACCCTAAGACAGGTATGAAGCTGGGGCAGGGGTGATGTGTTTTGGGGGAAAAAAAAGGAAGAGGAGGGTTGGGGAGGATATAATTAAGATATATTGTATACATGAATTACATGGTAAAAATACATGTAATAATCTCCTTTAAATAAATAATTAAAGTTTTTGAGTTGTATTTTTAATCCTTAAGATAGTCATAATACCGTCTTACCTCAGAGGCTATAATGAGGTCTGTAGTAACATGCTGCTCATCCAGCCTGACATGACTCCATTATGAGTATGAAGGCCATGGAGCTCATGCTGCACATGTTGCATTGACTCCAGTAGATGAGAGAATCTAGAACCTTCTCTTTGAAGGAAGCTAAGCTGCCCACACACTCCCTTGCATATTAAGTAGGAAGAAGTAAAGTATTTCATTATGTTTCTCAAGCATCTATGGCCAATCATTGAATTTACTCAGATAGGATATTATGAAACTCTTGGATTTGGAGATTTTTGAAGATGAAGTAAAATAATTTCTACCAGAGAAAATGGTACTATCAATAAAAATCTAGATATCAGGGACAAAAGCCTACCCTACCAACCTCACACTTCTGTCACTGATAATATGACATATATATATATAAAAAAACCTCATAAGCTTGTTTAAAATAATATAATAATAAAATGTTTGTTTTATTTAAAAAATAAGAAATACTGAAACTACTCTATTGAAATTACTCATACAGGCATTTGGCTACCATAGAACTTTCTACATAGAGGAGCCAATGACTCTGTAAGACATACTCACAGGAAGCAAGAATAATTTTGTTGTGGCAGACAGACCTCATAGGATACTAAAAACGAAAGATGATGGTAAATAAAATTTATTTCCTCAAGTACAGAGTAAGTCTCCTAAAGATAGTTATTCCTTTATAACATGGAGGTTGCCGTGTAATAACAGATGGAATGTTAATATAACTGGCTTGTCTGAAATGTGTGTAAAATGATGATTCAATACTGAAAGGTTAAGACTTTGTTTTGAAGGAACTATGTCCAGAAAACAAGAACGCAAAACCTATACCAAGTAAACTGTAAATTAAGTGGTTTTGCAATATGTCAATTCCAGAACCCTCTATCTTACTTTTCCAAGTGACACAATTGTGCTCTTATCTGTGACATGTGCACTAGTCTTGAAGCGCTATTGCCAATGTCTGAATAATAATGTCATCTGAGATTCAATCAAAAAATAATATGCGTGGTGATGCCTACATGACATTTTCTTCTTAGGTGCAGTGCTAATGTAGTAGGCATTGGGAAAACACTAATCCTCTGTCTTGTTGCTGACAACTGTTTAATGGAATAGCAGAAGCTGTAAATTCTGGTAGCCGTCATATTGAATTGAAATGTCAGGTGCAGTCCTCATATCTGAGCTGATCTTTTAGATAGCACATAAAATAATTAAAACTACTACAAAAGTTTTAAGTTTTATCATTGTAGAGAGGAAAGACTTCAAAAGACGAAACTCTTAAAATTTAGAAATTGATATTCATTCACTGCTGTGAACCACACTTGCTCATGTCAATAGAAGTAAACAACAGATATGCATGTATGCAAGATATTGAGTCACTTCGCAAATGAGAAGCAAAAAAAATGTTAAAGTGGAAACTTTTGTAAATGATGAATATAAAGGACAAAATTAGATGAACTAGGATTGAAATACAGTGAAACCTGCCAATGTCCACATTATTGATAACAGTATCTGTACTGGGGCTGGGGAAAATGGCATGGTGAGATGGCTCAACTAGTAACAGCACACATGCTAACCTGTGCATGCTATATTTTCCAGAGATGTATGTAAATATGGAATAAGATAATCCACACAATTGACATCTGAGCTACATTCAAGAGCCTTGGCGAGTGTGCTCCTTTTCCACAAAAATAAACAAGAAAAATAATAAAGGAGAAACTATTAAACATCATTGTCTCCTATATATTTATTTACTTAAATACTAAAGCATTTTATGTCATTTTGCATTGGTGGGCATGCTCAGTAACAGATGAAAATTATAGTGAAGTCTTTTTTGTGTGCAAAAGGGTAGGAAAACATTCTCATTTTCAAAAAGTAGACTGGGGCAAACAAAGGGAGATTATATTTACATCAAAACTGACTAAGATATCTAATGCCAATGCTGAAATCTTCATTGTTAACATGGTAAGGTAGATAATATTTCAAAATCAACCTTGACATTTAGAGATACAAATACACCATAATGACAAAGTCTGGACTTCACATTCTTTACAATTTTCTAAAGTTAAGAAACTATTTATTTGAAACATACTTCACGAATTCTTGGTGTTTTAATCTGTATTTATCTTCAATATTCCTTTAGAAAGCGCTGTGTTCTTCACTATATATTAAGTATTCACCCCCTACTGCTGAGGAAAAATGAAAGAGAACACATTCCAGCAAAGCCTGTAGGGTGCCTTGGCAGAACAGTACCCATACATTCCTCTGAATTTTTGTTATCACATTTTCTAGAATATTAGCACAGATTTGGATAATCCCTTTGGGTTAACATTGAAGACAATCTCCTATGCATTCATTTGAATATCAGTTTTATTTGTGAGGTATGGTATGAGTAGTTTATCTTTAAAAACTTCACACTTCCTTTTGTTTTCTGTCTTCTATTTCTTCTGTGATCATGAGCAGGTTTTCTTCAATTTGAACATGTGGTAGATAACTATAGTTTGTTTTTGACCTCACTATCATCTTCCTTTATGTCCATGTATTCTCCTTTCTGCTAAATATAGTAAGTGTGCTTCCATTAACTTGTCTCAGTTCTTGATTTGGTCCTGAGCAGGACTCCTTGCTAGGCTGATGTCTTTTAAAATATTGCTAAATGTTGTTGTGCTATACAATTGTCACTTGAAATCTGAGGGACCCTAGCAAAGTTTGCCTTTATGTTTCATTAGGACAAAAGCATACTAGCTTTGACCTAGGTCTAATTAGGTTCATGAAAAGACAAACAGTGCCTGAGAGTTCTAGTCATTAATCCATGTCTCCCAAGCTTACTCTCCCCATGGTGGGAACAGGAAGTCTGTGGACTTTGTAGAGGAAGCAGCAGGGCTTTCATCTTTATCAGTAGACTTATCAGGCATATGCTTTGTACCTGTGATAAACACAACAGTGGAAAAAAAAACTTGGGAGGAAATTGTTTATTTCCTCACACACTTTTAGGTCATAATACATCACTGAAGAAAGTACAGGGCAAAAACTCAGGAAGGAGCAGAGGCAAGAATCATGAAGGAAAGTTACTTACCAGTTGGCTTTTCTGGATCTCCTCATCCAGCTTTCTTATACAATTTCATGACCCCTTGTCTAGGATGGTGTAACCCACAGTGAGCTAGACCCTGCTATACCAATTAGCACTCTAGAAAATTCCTCAAAGGCCACAATGACTAAGCCAATCCCCAAACTGACATGTCCTCAGATAATTCTGGACTGTCTCAAGCTTACTGCTTGCTCTAGAAAAAATGGGTTGACCCATTATTGAGTTTTCAATTTCAGTGGATGTCAGTAGCTTTATAGGAAAGTATGCTTTCAGCAAGGGGAGCCAGCAAGTTGCTGAAGGGAGACATTGAAGATTATATTCTGTCCCCACCTCTTTCTTTTCTCTGTAAACACCATGAAATAAACAGCACTGCCCACGTTGTATGCTGCTATGGTGTTATGTCTCAACACAGTTCCAGAAGTGGGGGAGCCAAAGATGAGTCAAAATACGTAGTTCTTCAACTGGTTTTCTTCAATATTTTATCAACAGCAAAATAAAGCTGGCTAATATAAATGTGATTATTTTATAGAGTGCTGGGTTTTCACAGGAGCTCTGCACTGGTCTTCAGCTTTTTCTTTTCTTTTTTTTTTTTTTTTTTTTTTTTTTTTTTTTTTTTTTTTTTTTTTTTTTTTTTTTTTTTAATGGTTATTTATTTATTTATTTATTTATTCATTCCCATCCAAAATGCTGCCTCTGCCCCCCCTCCTGATCCCCCTTCAGAAATGCTCCTCCTATCCCCCTCCCCTTCTCCTTCAAGAGGATGAACCCACCCTGGGTATCTGCCTACACAGGTGCATCCAGTCTTTGCCAGAATAGGCAAGTCCTCTCCCTCCGGGGTCACACAAAGCGACCCTGTCGGGGAATAGATATCACAGTCAGGCTCCAGACTTAGGAAGAACCTCTGCTTCCATTGTTGTGGGCACCACATGGAGACTGAGTTGCACATCTGCTACATATGTGCAGGGAGCCCCTTCCAGCCCCTGTGGTCTTTTGTTGGTAGCTCAGTCTCTGGGAACTCTCATAAATCCAGAATAGTTGACTCTCCATTCTTGTTAAGTAATTAGCACCATCTCCTCCAAAGACAGCCTTCCAATGACTGAAAAGCTTCTGAAGATTCACATGGCTTGTTGTGTTTGATCCTCTAAATCCACACAGAGCCTCTTAGCCTGCCTCCTGTCAGACATGGCAATCTTGCCAGGCAGACTATTGTCACTCTGTCAGCTTATCCACTCTTACAAGTACACTAACACATTTTTCACAAGGAAGACTGGACCTCTGTTAAATAAAGATTCACAACTCTTATGAAAATAAGATTTTTGAATATAACTGTTCATTTCCCCCCTCTAGGATAGCAATCTGTGTCAGAAACAATTTGAGTGATCAGCTTCTGGGATGTCAGCAATAAAACTTCCAAAATGAAATTTAAACTTACACATCAAGCCTGAAAATTAACTACAGGTTTTCCAGATGGTTCTACTTGTAACCTGTTAAACCCATGCACCTTACACTAAAAAAGCAAATGTCATTTTCAAATTTAATATTATCTTGTGTAAAAATGAAATTTATTTATTCTTTGTAATAAATGCCAGAATCACTCCCAAAGAATATCAGCACATAGGAGTCATCTGCTGTAGGTGAAAGAACTTGAGACTCATAGTTCAGTCACTTCTTGCTGTCACAATAGTGTGAAGTCTGTGTTTGAACTGATTTCTATGAACTTAAGACATGCACACATTATTCATTTACAGGATTGGCTTGCCCAATGGGTGTTAGTGTCTGAAGGTTTTGCTGTACACAGTATGTACCCACACTCCTGGTAAAAGTAGGGGAGGGAAAGAAGCCCACTGCCCTGCCAGAGTTTCCCTATTCTCTGGTCAGTCAGGCATGGGAAGGCTGCTACTTACCCTATCCACTCATCCCTGGGTAGACATTCCTCTATCCCACTCCTCAGGGGGTGGTCAAGCACAGCCCTGCCTGGGGACCCCCCTGGAGCTACTTAGCTAAAGCCACCAGGGCTGTGGGAGAGAGGGAATAGGGGAAGAAGTTCCCAACACTAACCAGAGTGTGCAGCGAAACTTGAGGGACAGAGACTGTCTATGGTTTAAGGGCTTTATTATAGAAATGCAGGGGAAAGAGAGAAGATAAGAGAGAGAGAGAGAGAGAGAGAGAGAGAGAGAGAGAGAGGAGAAGACAAAGAGAAAGGGAGAGGAGAGAGAAGTGAGAGGACAAAGGAAGAAGGGTAAGAGTAAGAGAGCAAGAGTAAGAGAGCAAGGTGTGGGCTGAGCACCCCTTTTTATGGTCTTCACTGTTGCTAGGTAACTGTGGAGGAGTTTAGCCTGAAGGTCAGAAGCTTAGGCCATTGCTTAAGTGACCACTGACCATGCTTCTTTTGTGGGGGCTGTGGGAGGTGGTACCTTAGGCAGGGGCTGGAGTTCCAGGAGCATGAGGGAATGCCTACCGTGTCATGTAGGTGAATTATGACCATCAGGGTTCAGACCTCAGCTCGACTGGAGACCAGCCTGCAATTCCCCACAGTTGATAATAATCAGAACATGCATGCACATGCATGCACACACACACACACACACACACACACACACACACACACGCCTTGCTTTCTCATTTAGTGGCATCCTCATCTTTACAGTTTCTGATCCCTTTCTGGCATATATAATATGTTTTTATTTCTTTGCCCTTTTTTGCTTAAACCTAGACAAGTACTTTTTAACAATGTTCCAAACCTACTTGAAGATTCCAGGCTGTGCCTAGTTTGAGCAAAAGCATTTGCAAGAAACAGTTGTTCTAACTTCCCACCTTATCACCTCACAGACCTTGTCTTAGTCAGGGTTTCTGTTCCTGCACAAACATCATGACCAAGAAACAAGTTGGGGAGGAAAGAGTTTATTCAGCTTACACTTCCACACTGCTGTTCATCACCAAAGGAAGTCAGGACTGGAACCCAAGCAGGTTAGGAGCTGATGCAGAGGCCATGGAGGGATGTTACTTACTGGTTTGCTTCCTCTGGCTTTCTCAGCTTGCTTTCTTATAGAGTCCAAGAAAACCACCCCAGAGATGGTACCACCCACAATGGGCCCTCCCCCCTTGATCACTAATTGAGAAAATGCCTTACAGCTGGATCTCATGGAGGCCCTTTCCCAATTGAAGTTCCTTTCTCTGTGATAACTCCAGCCTGTGTCAAGTTGACACACAAAACCAGCCAGGACAGACCGCAACCTTTACTTCTCTCTTTGCAGTTTGTTGTATCCATGAACTCTGGGCACCATGCTTTGGGGGTCATGTTATACACTAAGAAGAGTTTCCATCTGGTTATAAGGACACATGTTCCACTATGTTCATAGCAGCCTTATTCATAATAGCCAGAAACTGGAAAGAACCCAGATGTCCCTCAACAGAGGAATGGATACAAAAAATTTGGTATATCTATACAATGGAGTACTACTCAGCTATTAAAAACAATAAATATATGAAATTCCTAGGCAAATGGATGGATCTGGAGGCCATCATNGGATATAGAGGTCTCAGGGGAAAATATACCAATGCCTGGCAAACATGGAGGTGGAAGCTCACGGTCAGCTATTAGATGGAACACAGGGTTCCCAAGGAAGAAGGAGCTAGAGAAAGTACCCAAGGAGCTGAAGGGGTCTTCAACCCTATAGGTGGAAGAATAACCATGAACTAACTAGTACCCCCTGGGCTCGTGTCTCCAGCTGCATATATAGAAGATGATGGCCTAGTTGGCCATCAGTGGGAAGAGAGGCCCCTTGGTTATGCAGACTTTATAAGCCCCAATACAGGGGAACGCCGGGGCCAAGGGGTGGGAGCGGGTGGGTAGGGGAGCAGGGCCGGGAGGGGGGAGGATATAGGGAACTTTCTGGATAACACTTGAAATGTAAATGAAGAAAATATCTAATAAAAGTTGAAAGAAAAAGTGAATTATAAATCAATGATTGAAGTTTTAATATACAGAACTATACTGGATATTTTATTTAACTCACTAAAAATGGAGCAGAGACTGAAGGAAAAGCCATCCAGAGACCAACCGACCCACATAGGGACCCATCTCATCTGCAAACACCAAACCCCTATACTATTACTGATGCCAAGAAACGTTTACTGACAGGAGCCTGGTATGGCTCTTCCCTAAGATGTTCTACCAGCACCTGACCAATATAGATGGGCATTCTCATAGCCAACTATCTGACCCCAGGGACCCCAATGGAAGAGCTGAAGGAGATAAAGCGGATTATAACCCCATAGGAAAAGCAATATCAACTAACCAGACCACACAAGGACTAAACCACCAACCAAAGAGTTTACATGGAGCGACCCATGGCTCCAGATATATATGTAGCAGAGGATGATTTTATCTGACATCAATGGGAGGGGAGGTCCTTGGTCCTATGGAGGCTTGATGCCCCAGCACAGGGGGATGCTAGAGCAGTGAGGCAAGAATGAGTGAGTAGGTGGAGGAGCACCCTCATACAGGCAAAGGGGAGAGGGGAGGAGGGGATGGGATGTGAGATTTGTGGAGGGGTAACCAGGAAGGAAAATAAAATTTGAAATGTAAATGAATAAAATGATTAGTAGTAGTAGTAGTAGTAGTAGTAAAGAATGAGAATGGAAGAGAAGCGCAACAGCAAGGGATCGGGTTGTGAGTTGAGTACAGTGCCACATTGGCTTACTGCCCCATTTACACTCACACCAGCTCTGCATTGACTCTACTGCTGCAACTTTCTCAGGGCATGAGGGATCTAGAAGGGAGCAGAATGTGGTATGAGAGGAGGAGGGATATTTGAAAAAGCAATGGGTCTGGGAGAGGATGTGGGAGTCCACTGGGTTTACAAGTACTGATAGATCCAAGTCAGAATGGAAAGCACTGTAATGAAAATCATTAACCATAAATTAAGACTTAAAACTAAATAATAGATCTGATGTGTTTGCCAAACAAATGTGATGATGGGAAAGGTTCAAGGGTGTCTCTATGCTCAGGCTGTAATTACGATGAAAATCCAAGTCTAATTCAGAAAGAAAGGAAATGGATACAATCCACACAGTACAAAAATGGCCTGGTCAATTAAGTCTACATCATAGGTTAAGTAATTGATCCAACACTACTACAGGGCAGGAGAAAATAAGGTGAGGAGGAGGAGGATGCCTGGCTAGAGATTTTAGATATGGATCCTTGGCAACAAGTCCTATGATTATAATTATGTCTGTTTTATGTAGTATATGCTATTATGTCTGTCATTATGTCTCACTTGCTTCTAGGAATGTGTTATCAAGAAGATGAATATAACCAATGATGCTTCATAATTAATGTTCACATATAGAGCATTGCTCTTGAATATAGACCAATATTTCTAGATTTAAAAGTACATAAATATCCCAAATTTGACTATCTAGTATGCAAAGTCATAATATTTTCATATGATATTGCACAACTATGCATACATATTATAGTATGTTTTAATAGAGGTTCATATCTACAACACTTACATCTGACAGAATGTCCTGCCCATGTGACAGGTCAGAAATGTGTTACACAATCCTCTGGCTCTCATGCTTCAAACATCCATTTTCAGTGTGTTTCTGAACATCAATAAATGATGACTGACCATGTTCATTGCTGTGAAATTATCAGTTAGGTGGTTTGCACTTTTATGTTGAATCACTTTTTTTTTTTCCGAAACAGGGTTTCTCTGTATAGCCCTGGCTGTCCTGGAACTCACTTTGTAGACCAGGCTGGCCTCGAACTCAGAAATCCACCTGCCTCTGCCTCCCGAGTGCTGGGATTAAAGGCCTATGCCACCACACCCAGCAGTTGAATCACTTTTTTAATGTTGGTCACTTCTATACTTATTTTAATCATTCCACAGGGATCCTTGAGATACCTCACTGGCTCTCTGTAATAATCTTATCTTGGATTGTAATAAGTCAAAGTGATTCATTACTTTATGATAAAGAATTTAGGCTCTTTGAGGATTTCAACATTTTAATATAATCAAATAAATATTTTTTTGTTATCCAATTAATTGTGTTGAAGAATTCACAAGCATTTTGTCATGTCAACCTATTTTCATCTGTACACTGTGTGTATTATGTGTGTGTGGGTGTGTGAGGTGCTGAGAGATTCAAGAAAGCCTGGATTTTTGAGTGCTAAATCATAAATGTGACTGCATAAAGGTCAGAAACCAGTCTCCAGGATGGGTTCTCACCTTTTATTTTGTTTGAGGTAAAGACAATCTGATGTTTTCTTCTGAACTGTATGTGGTAAAGTGGTTCGTCAGAAAGCTTCCAAATATTCTGCATTTGTGTCTCATTTCTCAGGAGAGCACTTTAATGATATCTATGTGCTACTGCGCTCAGCCTTATATAAGTTCTGGGTATTCAAACTTTGGTCCTCTCTTATGCAGCAGGAACTTTACTCACTGTGTTTACTTCAAGATTTGAAACTAATTTTTCAATCATCCTACTGACAGTGTTTGATTCAAATGAGATCAGAATTTGAAGTTTTGTAAAGTAATAAAATTTTATAAAAATACTCCTATAATATAATCATTTAAAAAATAGTAGACATCATAATTCAAGACACTCAATTGATTTTTAAAAAATGTAATTTAATTTTTTAGCAGAGTCTAATTACTCTACTTTGTCAAAAAGCAGGAGAATTTAAGAGCTTGTGAAATGGGTTTTTGCTTTAATAAAAGTAAGGAAGTAAGCTACCATAAAGCCACTTCACTTCCATTTCAGAGGAAGGAAAATAAAAGGAAATTGAAACTGAAACTATTGGTACAGCTACAGCATCAGAGAGAAAGCACTCTGTTCTCACTCATGATACAGAGCGGCTAAACTTCACCTTGTCCTGCATACTGTCTTCTGTTAGCAGTTTCCAGTTCTCCTGGGATCCTGGGTGGAGTCTCAAGCATATCAGTCTAACTGATGGTTAAGGACCACTTTGCAATGTGTACCCAAGTGGTGTTGCAACATCCAGTATATTCCGATAGGTAAAGGAGGCTGATAATAGCTCTTTCCCATTATTGTGAAATATAACCCCAATGCCTTCATAAGACAAGGAACCAAATATGTATGGTTCATTCACATGTTCATATTGGTGTGTATATTATATAAAAAAACAATGTCATGGAAATTTTAAACATACATGTACTGTATTATATAGTTGTAGGGATAAAATATAACTTGCTAAGTGCTGTATGAACAAGTGGGTGGGCATTTTTATACATATCTGTGGTAAATAACACAATAGGCTAAGATAGACTCCCTAGAAACACTATTTCAATATATGACTGAGGGTGCTTATGCTCTTGGAATAGCAAGTGGAAGCCAAGAGGTGCCTCAGAGTTTTAAAGTGCACAATATCTTATAGAGGACCTGAGTTTAGTTCTCAGACCCATTGTCAGAAGCTCTAAACAGCCTGTAATTTCAGATTGACAGCAATGTGACACCTCTGTGTGTGGCCTTCATGGGTACACTCAGTCTCCAGCAATTCATACTACACAATCCAGGTTTTCTACCTCAATACTGGCTTCTATTGATGTTCTCTCCATTGAAACGCTGCTCCTGCTTCTTCACTGGTCCATCTCTCTAATTCAGGGATCTAGGACAGGAAAATGTCACCCTCACTGTGTTGATCTCTTCACTGAAATGGGTTTGTATAAATGAGTAAATTCATTTTATGAAGGTGGTACTGCGTTTTGTTATTTCTTGAACAAAGATTTTTCTATTTTTCTATTTTATACGTGTTTTTTTCCAAATTGAATTTAAAATGTACAAAGTTGAAGACTCTAATAAAAATTGTAATATATATTAATAAGAATCATTAACATTTACCTACTCTGCATTTTACACAATTTCCACAATCTTCCTATTAAGCAGTTGCTTCCATAGCTCTCATTTATGGTTAGAATAGTTAAAGTTTAAGGTAGTTGCATAAGCAAAATTTCTCAGGATATATCAGTATTAGAATACCTGATGACCTTACAATCTTTGCAATTGGTGTTATTTCCTGGTAATCATTTTTCCTTCTCATTCCTAAAATCCACTTTTCAGGATTCGGAACAAAAACAGCAAAATACTGCAGGATTTTCACACTGACCCCTGGTTTGTTTATACTATACTAGTCTCTTTAAAAACTACTACATTTTAAGAGTCAGAAACAGCATTCTGTTGTATTCTGTTTCGCTAAAACAATAATTTTATTGAGGGAAATCTGGGTTCTTTCCAGCTTTTGGCTACTATAAATAAGGCTGCTATGAACATAGTGGAGCATGCATACTTATTATCAGTTGAAACATCTTCTGGGTATGTGCCCAGGAAAGGTATTGCTGGATCTTCCAGTAGTTCTGAGGAACCACCGGACTGACTTTCAACGTGGTTGTACAAACTTGCAATTCCACCAGCAATGGAGGAGTGTTCCTCTTTCTCTGCATCCTCACCAGCATCTGCTTCACCTGAATTTTTGTCCTTAGCTATTCTGACTCACGTGAGGTGAAATCTCAAGGTTGTTTTGATTTGCATTTCCCTGATGATTAATGATGCTTAACATTTTTTCAGGTGATTCTCAGCCCTTTGGTATTCCTCACTTGAGAATTCTTTGTTTAGCTCTGTACCCCATTTTTAATGGGGTTATTTGAATTTCTGGAGTCCATCTTCTTGAGCTCTTTGTATATATTGGATATTAGTCCCCTATCAGATTTAGGATTGGTAAAAATCCTTTCTCAATCTGTTGGTGGCCTTTTTGTCTTATTGACAGTGTCTTTTGCCTTACAGAAGCTTTGAAATTTTATGAGGTCCCATGTCGCGCGCCCACACATCTCTGACCAGCAAAGACTGTGGGAAGAAAGGACAGGGGTATGCCAGGCAGGTTCAAAGCAGCTTGCCTTCGAAGCTTCTGCTTTATTCTGCTTCTCTCTCTCTTTCAGGTTTCACAGAGCTGTAGCCTTTCACTCACACACATCAATCATCCATTCACTCACTCACCCTAGTCTCTCTAATGCTGGTCTCTGGTCTCTCTAATGCTGGTACCTCTAATGCTAGTCTCTGGTCTCAGGCAGAGTTCTACAGCTTCTTTTATTCTGCAGCCTCCCTTAATCTTCTAAATCACTTCCCCGTGGGACTGCCCACAATTTATCCTCTTCCATTCACTCACATCACCTCACACCACCCAATCACAGAGGCACACATCCAAGGCAGCATGCAGGATTGGCTGATAGATTGGTATCAAGAGACTTTGTGCTATCTTTCCAACGAGTTACGCATGCTGCTTTTACTGTGCATGACTGAGACTGGGATAAACAAGTGAGGTAACAGGGCTTAGCTTAGAGCCAGGGCACCATCTTTGGCCATGTGGCCATGCCCACCCCCCACAGTCCCATTTGTCAATTCTTGATCTTACAACACAAGCCATTGCTGTTCTGTTTAGGAATTTTACCCCTGTGCTCATATCTTTGAGGGTTTTTCCCACTTTCTCCTCTATACATTTTAGTGTCTCTGGCTTTATGTGGAGGTCTTTGATCCACTTAGACTTGAGCTTTGTACAAGGAGATAAGAATGGATCAATTCGAATAACAAAAGATGTCAGTAGATATGCACTAACTGATAAGTGGATATTAGCCCAGAAACTTGCATACCCAAGATACAATTTGCAAAACACAAGAAAATCAAGAAGAAGGAAGACCATTCCCTCTTAGAGGAATACTTCATTCCTCCTTAGAATAGGGAACAAAATATCCATGAAAGGAGTTACAGAGACAAAGTTTGGAGCTAAGACAAAAGGATGGACCGTGCAGAGACTACCCCACCTGGGGATCCATCCCATAATCAGCCACCAAACCTAGACACTATTGCATATGCCAGCAAGATTTTGCTGAAGGGACTCTGACATAGCTGTCTACTGTGAGGCTATGCCAGTGCCTGGCAAGTACAGAAGTGGATGCTCACAATCATCTATAGGATGGAACACAGGGGCCCCAATGGAGGAGCTAGAGAAAGTATCCAAGGAGCTGAAGGGGTCTGCAACCTTATAGGTCGGCCAACAATATGAACTAACCAGTACCCCCAGAGCTCGTGTCTTTAGCTGCATATGTAGCAGAAGATGGCCTAGTCGGGCATCATTGGGAAGAGATGCCCTTAGGTCTTGCAAACTTTATATGCCCCAGTACAGGGGAATGCCAGGGCCAAGAAGTATGAGTGGGTGGGTAGGGGAGCAGGGCGGGGGGGGGGATAGGGAACTTTCGGGATAGCATTTGTAATGGAAATAACAAAAACAAAAATATCTAATAAAATAAAAAGAAAGAAAGAAAACAATTTTAATAGAAGCATCTGGTCAAAATTTCAAGAAACATGTCACTGAAAAGATGACATACTTAAAAGTTAATGCCATAGAAGGAATCAGCAGAGAATGCTGAGGGCAGCATATAGGGTACAATCGATGTCAGGAAAGAAATCCTGGAGAAATACCATTCAGAACAGCAACATAGCTCAGCAGGTAAAGGCACTTGCTGATAAGAATTATTCAGCCAAGTTCAACAATGTATACCCTCACAGTAGAAGTGGAGACCAACTCCACATGTGTGTTCTCATAGGGCATGTGTTCAATATATATGCAAATAAATAAAATGTGTCATCAAAACCTTGTAAATTTTAGTACTACAAAAAATTAATTTACAAGTACCTTTCTAATTATATAGTTTATATATCAAGTATTTTTACGTGGTACAGAAAACTTTAATTGTTTTTCACTTTGTCCAGGCATCAGAATTTGATTCATTGTTCCAATTTATCTTCTTTGGTTATTGAGTATAAATTGTAAAGATAAAGAATTCCCTATTTCATGAGTCTCAGTAAATATATAAGTTGCCCGTTCCTAATGGATGTTACGAGGCTCAGCCAAGGTCTGTAGATGGCTGCTTAGATTAGACAAATTTGTTTTTGCTAGTAAATCTCTGGCCATACTTATATAAAGTGAAAAATTAAACAAAAATGCACATTTTCTTCTGTATTCAGAAGGAAAAGCCTGATAGGCATTTAAGTTATCTTTGTTCTTTTTTCTTAATATTTACACCTGGATAAGTGTTTACACCTGGTCTAATGGAGTGCAAATCCATCCTGTCAGGGCTAGGCAAAACCCTATCAGTTGTCAACATGGCTAATACTTTAAGTATGCTCATATTTCAACCAAATGTGTTTCTGCTATTTTGCTTAACAATTAACTTTAAAGCAAATACAGGAACTATGAGAACTATTCTACAGTTTACTCTTCAGGATACTGAGACTTTAAGCTTCATGATTTATCAACTTCTCATCATGTGGCAAAGAATCAAAAGGTGAAGAAAGGGCTCAGATGAGACAGAACAGCAGAGACTCAGAGAAGATGTAACCTGGAAAGCACCTTGGAACAACTGTGCTTCAAAATGTATTTCTACTTTGTTTTCTGCTTCACTGACCTTAGGCTACACTTGTATGAGCTAAAAGATTGAGAAGAAAAACTGGATCATTGTTGGGACTATTTACCAAGATTTCACTGATGGTTAATCAGAGATAATACATCAGTAATTAAAGATTTGACACGTGAAGTGTACTTATTAGAGATCTAAAATCACCGGTTTAGACATTTTCTTGTTAAAATTTCTACAATGAGGTATAAGTGATGGTAAAAGTAGATTATGATTTAAGTCATCATTCAGTACAACACGTGGAAAAGAAGTGTCTGATTTTTATTTGTAATCAATGTTGTTGGAGCATTGATGGGTGCTGTGAAGGACAGAAGAGTACAATGAAGCCAGTGGTGACACCAAGTTGGAACCATGTTCGGATGAATTGGAGTTGTACCTCAATAAGGTTCCACACCCAAATCATGTGCTCTGTACCCGTCATGAGGTATCCCAACTCAGAGACTTACTTTCTAATTCTGGTATGCTTGGAATACAACACTAAGAGGTTGACCTATTCAGGGAACCAATCAGGAGACTCCTGGAAGCTAAGAATGAAAACTCACAGAAGAAAGAATGAAAAACAAAACAACACATGTCACTGATGCATAGTTGTAATAGATCCACACTTTAAAAAACACTATAACAATCAACACGAAATAATAAATACATTGGAAACACATCACAGACTAGAAGAGAGAGAAAAATTTGACTTCTAAGGCACCTAGCGATTCCTTTCTATGAGTCTACAGACCATTAAGAAAAGAGTTGACTTTGTGTAAACTGAAATCCTGGGGTAAGTCTGCTTAGCTCTGTTTAATTCATCATTGAAGGAGAAATTTGCCTCTGAAACCTTGTCTCCTGTGCCTCTGGGACTGTTTAGTTGAAGCAGTTCAAACAGTCCTTAAGTTATAACCTTGTTCTAACCTTAAGTTAAAACTCATTGGGGATCACCTTTATTCTTTTGTTGCTAGGCTTTGTCTTGATTAATCCTTTCCTAATAATAATTGATTCCATATTAATATCTTCACTTCTTTCCTGAGTTTTAGAGCTGAGAAAATTGCCCAATTATCTTAGAACCTATACTTAAATCCAGTTTTTCATGTCTCTTTACCATGCTTTTGAATAAATCCTAGTGGAATATATATCTTCATTTTTCCATCTTCTAGATGTTTCTATTATCAAGCCCAATCTGCCTATTCAAGAAAATTCTACTATAGGATAATGCTTATTCATACAGACTAAATTAAAAGTAACGTATGGTAATGAGAAGACTTTCTGTATTGGTGAAATGAGATATATTAGTGATTAAAAGAAGTCAGAAAATTATTTGAGGTATGTGTTCTTGGCACCCAGTGAAGAATCTCTGAGTGTCATAGGAAAGAAGTTTGAATTTGTTCTACAGGAAGCTGAAGAGTTACAAAACATATATCCAATCAGAGATGGCAGAAATGTGCCACTCAGTTCCCAAAATAGTGTGAATCATCAAGTGAAAATCTCTGTGCAGCTCCAAACTTTACCAGCTCTCATCACTAGGAGTTAAACAGGATGCTCACTTCATTCTTCCAAGAGCACTGTCTTCCTTGGGTTTATGTACAACTTATAGTTTTGATGCTGGGAAAATATCTAAGCTTACTTATAATTTTATGAATTTGGAAAGTATAATTTCTTTTGGTGCATAAAACAGTAACGCAAGCACATAGTATGTAAGCATGATAGAGAACAAAGTTGAAAATGTGTTAGGCTCACAAGTTTTAAAGAGATAAATTTTGTTAGTTATTTTTTTTTTCACAATAGAACAAGTTTAATTAAACAAGAACATTGCATGTTAAAGTTGGCTGTCTGGTTCTCCCCTATCAGCTAAAACCAAAAAATAATGGTTTGAAGAAAGAAGAAACAAAATTTCCAGTGAAATAAAATAAAGTGAAAGTTCCATACTAGGAATTTGTTAACAGACTATTTTCTCCTGCTATGAAATATGGTAAGCATTCATATTCCACAGACTCATGGGACATACTGATGGTGATAGTGACATGTCTCAACTTTGGTTATAGTGGATGTGGCAGGCAAGGCTGGCTGCTTGACAAGAAAAAAAATCATGCCTTGAGAGGTTATCCCTGCCTGGCAATAAGGCCTGGTCCGGATACTTACCTGACCTGGGCTCCTGTCACCTTCTCTTAGTGAAGTAAGAAGGAAAAAAACTCAAGGACAGAGTAGAAGTGAATGAGAATGAAATTATGCTATTTTTATCAAAAGTTTCCACAAAGTTACAGAATAACCATTGAGATAAAATATTGGCTTCATCTTTTCTTTAATAACTTAACTTATGGCAAGAATTTACTGATCCATTGACTTAGTTTATAAAATCATTATGGAATGAACATTCTGATTCACTAAATAACTTTATTAAATTATTATGCATAATATTTAGAAACAACTGTGATAACATGAAGATTGTACTTAGCAAACCTTTTAAAAATGTTTGAGAAGAGTTAATTCTATTCCTTCTAGACTAAACAAAACAAAACAAAACCCCAAAATAATGAAACAAACAAAAAACAAACAAAAACATATCTAGCTCATAGTGGTTCACTTAAAAAGATATGTGTGAAAGTAGGGGAAGGAGAGGGAGTAGGGTGAGAGAAAGGTAGAGAGGGGAGGAGACAGGGGGCATGGGGGGATGCTATTTAGAAAGTCTTTTCTAATGACATTATTTTTAAGTATTTTACCCATTTCCCCTCGAATAATTTAAGGTTTTGTACTAATGTGTTTTGATCCATTTTTAATTGATTTTTGTTGAACAGCCAATTGTGTTTACATCTTCTGTAGGTCGACATATACCTTTTAGAGCATTATTTGTTAGAGACACTATGACTTAGGTACTGTTGGCAAAAGTCAGATGAACTCTGTGTAGGTTTATTTCTGGGAACTTTATTAAGTACTATTGATACTTATGTCAGGTCTTAAATAGGAAACCGTATTTTTTTNTCCTCTCTCTCTTGCTCTCTTGCCTTCTTGTTCTCCCTCTTTCATCTCCTCCTGCTCACAATCTCTCTCTCTCTCCTTTCTCCTTTACCCCACACCTGACTACACATTAACCAAACATGTTCTTTCCCTCCTTATCTTTTTATAAAACACAACAAAAGATCTCTGTAATCATTTCTAATTGTTCTCAAATTAGGTTTCTTTGATGATATGTGAGATCTAAACACTTCTGAGGTTATCATGATAGGTATTTAGAAAACAATTAGAAGTTATATTAGTTTAGGAAAATGACAGTAGTAAGTTCTCTTCTATGGTCTCTGCCCTGTTAGATAACTATTGGTTCATCCCAAAACAAAAGTGTTTCTAGTGAAGCACTGGAGATGTCTTGCCTTACCAGTCACTGTTGAGTTCATAAGCTTTATAGCTGGTTTGGACCATCACTTGCTTATGAGAATTTTTTGTTTATTTGTTTGTTGTGTGTCTTGTATTTTTAGCATTGTTTTATCACCTTACTTTGCTGAAATTGTGTATTATAGCTAAGAAACTTTCACCCAGGAAACTTTAGTCTATCTTAAGCATAGGTCCTAGAGATCTTCTAGAGATAAGGCTACTTAAACTACTTCCTTTGCTATTTCTATTATATGTTTTTCTTTTCCTTGCATTCTCTCTCTAAGATTCCAAGCTCTATTTTGATTTAAAAGTGATTAGAATAGGCAAGCTTATCTAATTTTTGATTTTTTGTGAGTCTTACTTTTTTTATAAACAGTACAATATTGGCAATATTTCCACAATATATATCGTTTGATAAATTGCAATATATTACTGTCACCTTGTGATGATCCTCATAGTAGCCAAGCTGTAGAACATGCTTAGTGGCTCCTGACAGGGAGAATGAATAGAGTCAGTGTGTTCCTCCTATATGGACACATTTGAGCATTATTGAGCTATTAAGAAGAACAAAATCATATTCTTTGTGATAAAATGGTTGGAAAGCAAGGACATTCTGAGTGAAATAAACATTCTCTGAAAAATAAATAATAGTCTTTTGTTTTATACGTGGAGTCTAATTTTAAAAAAGGAAAAGGAAATGAAACAAAGGAGGAAGAGAGGAAGATGAGAAGTACCAGAAGACAAGGAGCACATTTTCTGTTTTATATATGAAGTCATTCTTTTTAAGACAGGCAGATGCAAAGTGAAAGGGAGATGACTATTTGGGTAGAGGAACGTGAGTGGCAGAGGAACACATGATCAGAATTCCTTATATATGCATACAATGTCATCTGTGGTCCATGCTGCTAGGATACCTAGTGGAGGATGCCCTGAATGTGTCTGAAGAGGACAGTCAGCATTCCATGCAGAAGATGCTACCATAGTCAGGGGAATGGAATTTGCAGTAGAGAACTGTGAAATATCCCTTCTCTCCACATCTCTATCACTCCTACTTTACTGTGTCCTTCCATTCTCTCTTCACTAGGTAAATGCTGATCTGCTACATTCTGAAAGGGCTTCAAACATTTTCCCCAGCAAGTATCCCAAGATGCACCAAAATCAAATTCAGAAGACATATCAACATGAACAAACTACTGCAAACAATGGAATTGAAGTAATAATGAAAAGTCTTCCTACAAAGAAAATTCCAGAAACGGAGTGATTTACTGCAAAATTCTACCAAACTCTTAAAGAATTTTAATACCAGATCATCACAAAAGGGCAGTAAGCAATACGGAACTTGTTCTATGAAGCAAGTACTAGCATGAAACACAAACAAGAGTCTCAAAAAAATTGCAAACTGAAGTAAAAAGCAAATTAAGATCATGAAACATGACCAATTCAGTTGAATTCAATATATTCATCATAGCATACTAATCATTAAACAAAATACTCAATGTAAATAAACTCTGGGAAGGTAGTTGCTTGATTATGTTTATGAGTGTAAACATACAGTTGACAAATTCAACACACTTTATAAAAGAATTAGAAATACACAGAATATATGTCTACATAATAAAGTATATATATATATATATATATATATATATATATATATATATATATATATATATATATATATATATATATACATATATATATATATATATATATATGTATATATATATGTTATAAAGACAGAGTATTTTTATAAAATTCAGAGTATTTTAATTAAAAAGGGGAGCAAGAAAGAATATCTACTATCTCCAGTCTTACACACATAGAGCTCATAGTCTTTGCTACAGGAATAGGAAAAGGGAGATATAAGGGAACTAAGGTTGGAAAGAAATAAACCAAAGTATGCCAATTTTAAACAACATGAGTCTGTACTATAAAAAAAAACTACCTAGATTCAACCAGAAGCCACTGTATGACCCTCCTATACCACTGCTGGGCATATGTGCAGAGAACTCTAAATTTACTACAGAAGTACTTGTACATCCATCTTTATTGTTGTTCCATTCCTAAAAGCAAGGATATAAAAATCAGCCTAATATCTTTCAGTAGATGTATGGATATTTAAAATGTAATACATATGAAATTTTATGATATATAATAGAACAAAATTATATTACATATACCACATAAATATATATGTATAAGTACATGACCAATAAAAGTCTAATAAAATTCTATTTTATGGTACACGATAGAATTTTATTTCTATTAATCAAAACTTAACTTATGGAATTTCATAAACATAAATAGATTTAAAAATACCACATTATCTGAAGAAATCCATATTTTTCTCATATGCATATCCTAACATTTGTTTTTTATACATGTATGATTTATGTTGGTATAAGCATAAATCTGAGTCATGACATTAGAAAGAGGACAATTAGAGACAAGCAAATATTTTCAAGGAAATAGCTTTAGGAAGATAATAAAATACATGGGACCTGAGCTGTTAAAAAGACCACTGGGGCAAACATGCATCTAGCAGATGTGAGCATGGCCAAAGTGTTGGAAAAAAGAGTGGTGGAGGACTAGCAGGCCAAACCATATATGCATTTCAGCGTAGTAGGAGGTTTTCTAGTAACTTAATTTGTTTAATTTTTGACTAATTAGGTTGGAATACTTTTGTCTTTCAACTCCTAATACCAAGTATGTTTAGCAATTCCAGTAGAAGTAAGTATGTAGAAAAGCTCAAAGTGATATAAATTATTTTCTGAAACTAGCAAAAATGATTTTTATTCAAAAGCAATATAAATAACCTTCATCCAGCATAAAAGTTAACACAGATGTTACTGTTTACTGCCTTGAAAGACATTAATCAGTTGTTGGTTTTTTGTTTTTTTTTTTTGTTGTTGTTTTGTTTTGTTTTTTTTTTTTAATCCCCACTGCACTCATTCCTGTCCCATTTGGCTGACCCTTATAAATCCTCTCCTCCAGTCTCTTTTGAAGTTAACCTAATACTGTATAGTCTGTTCAGCATTAAGTGTTAAGTGAGATCTTGGAACAGAGTCAAATGGTATGTTTGTAGAAGCATCTCATTTTTAAAAAATTTTTGAGAATACTTTAAGCACAAAGTTATTTAAGTGACAGCCAAAACCCTAAGAGTAGATTGGCATGTGGCTTTTTCAGTATTACATTTCTTATAAATATGTCTTAGCTGAATATCTTTATTAACGCATCACCCAGATGCTATTTTGTTGTTTTGTAATTAATATTTCCATGCCCAAATCCTTAAGATTTTTATGAAAATGTTCCTAAAGAAGGAATTGTGAATTTCAGTGAACTTCACTTGATTTTTGCCACCATGACCAGGTGTTTACAATGGCGTTTGCCCATGCAGATGAAGCCTTTTCAAAGGATGCCTTCTACTGCATCTCCTCATGCATAGTTTACTCCAGACAAAGATGTTTTGTTTTCTTGACATAATCAAGTATTAAAGCAGGATATCACATGATTAGAACCACACCCATCCTGTGAGTAAATATACCAGCAACTACAACAGAGGGAAGTCATAAAAAAAGATTATTTCACAAAATAATTACTTTACTAGCCTTAGATTAAAAAGTAACTTCTACTTACTGGGGTTACTTATTGTTTTATAGAAAAAGGGTATTCAGTATTCTATCCTTTTAAAAATTTAGTTGTATGACTTCAGTGAGGCCCCTTGGTCTTGCAAACTTTATATGCCCCGTATAGGTGAACGCCAGGGCCAAGAAGTAGGACTGGGTGGGTAGGGGAGAAGGGTGGGAAGAGGGTATGGGGAACTTTCAGGATAGCATTTGAAATGTAAATAAAGAAAATATCTAATAAAAATATGTATCTATAATTGATATTAAGAGAAAACCAATACAGTGCAAATAGTGCATACATTTATATTAATTTATATTAATTGAATTTTCATTAAAAAAAAAAAAAACAATGAATGGTTGAAGAGATGGGTCAGTGTCTAAGTGTGGCTGCTGTTTCTGTAGAGGAGCTGGGTTATTCCTAGCATTCACAGTTCCAGGGCATCTGAGCCCCTCCTTAGGCTTCTATGGGCACCATGTACCCTTGTGGCATATTATCACTCATGCATGAAAAACCCCTATGCCTATGAAATAAAACAAGTAAACCTAAGGATATCATTTGAAGGAGCTCCTCTATAAGTGTATTTAATCTGAGACTAAGCTGAGAGTACATAGCAATTATATATTTTAGAGTAATTATGAAATGGCAAGAATGAGGTCCAAAGTTCATATTCCCAATATTCATGTAGAAATCTGGGCATGGTGATACATGCTGTATCCTCACTGTATAGATGACACTGTGGAATATTGGCAGAGGAATATTGCCATATTAATTTTAACTAACAGAAGTCATATCCAAACAGAATATGATGGTACACAATAACCACAGGAACATTATTAATATGTCATTAAGCTTTTTACAATGTATGTCGCTATCATAAAGTATCATGAAGTAACAAACATTTGTCTAGCTACTCCTGCCTGGCTTATCAATTGCCTTATCTCCAAAGTTTATTATATTTTAAGTATGTTTTCTGAAAAAAGGAACATATGGATATTTGTATAATAAATATCTGAATTTATTAATGTTATCAACTTTATTTTTAAGATCAAAAGTCCTATACAAGACAAAATACCACTTTTTCATGTTTACTATCAGCAGGTTAATATGCAGAATATATGTATATGTCTTATAGAGAGAAAATTTCCAAGTCAGGAGTGATAGGGACACAACTTTATCTAAGCACTCCAGAAGACAAAATACATGAATCTCTGTGAGTTCAAGGCCATACTTTTCTATAGAGTAAGTTTTTAGGCCAACTAAGGGTATAGAGTGAAAACCTGTTTCAAAAAAAAAAAAAAGATAAAATCTAAAAATGAGCAGATGATATGATTAGTTACTTTAAAAGTGAAGAAATACAAATAGATATTAAATGTATTAAATTTTAAAAAATAGTTAATTGAAGAAACCCAATCCTAATGTACAATGAAATACATTTCAACCCTATTAAAATGGTGACATGAATAATTAGGAAAAAAAAAAAAAAGGCACAACAGTGGCGGCAAGGATATGGGTGGGGGGAGAATCTGGATCTACTGTTGGTAGGAGCGTATGCTACTAAAAGCATTATGGAAAACAAAGGATATGACTATCGTATGACCCAGCTCACCTACTGCTCTAGGCACAAAGCAAATGGTGCTTGAAGAACATTTCTAACAAAAAGGAACCTACAATTGCTATCCAGAGCTGAGCAAGTAAAGAAAAGGTTAAGTGGAACATGGAGACATCAGGCAGAATAAAATGTCCTTGATTAGAGGAAATCAGGTATACATCATGCAAGTGAAATAAGCCAGGCACAGATGATATGAGATATGTGTTATTACTATGTGTGCAAGGACCTGTAAGGAAAAGGATTCCTAGAGACCAGCTCTAGGAAAATAGATGGAAGACAAGGAGAGAAGTAGAGGGAGACCAGAATGAAAGACTGCCATTGAGACTCCCAGTAGAGGCAAGGAGAAATCACAATTATTCCTACAATTACAACATACTAGTTATATTAAAAAATAAACATAAATTTCATTTTAAATTAAATAGTCTAAGATGTTACAAAGTGACAATCAAAACCAGAGGGATGATCTCTGTGCAAAACATTGTTTATCAGGAAAAACCAGAGGGGTAATCTCTGTGCATATGGGTTGCTTGTCAGGAAAAAGCTGATGGTAGAAAAGAAAGACAGCAAAGGCAGGAAGTGCACGTCTACAAAGAGATATGAACTATGGGAATGAGGCACAGAGATTTACACCTGGACTCAGAGGAAGGCAGATATATAAAATGGAGGAAAGTTAACCCGCCATAGCACAAAGAGTTAAAAGACTTTCAAGATAGTTGGGGCACAAGTCTAATTTAAGGCATGGGCATTAATTCATTAATAAATAATCCTCTTTGTCATTATTCAGGAACTAGGACAGGGATAGAAAAGCCTTAATTTAAAAAAAAAATCATTTGGGACCAATGAGAGTGTGTTTATATATATATATAAATTCATTAATGTGTATTAGCAATTTTAAATAAATGATTAATGTAAGCCATCTCCTAAGGTTTTTCCTTATATTTCAACTTGCAGTTGTAAGCAGTTATCTTTGCTCATACCATTACTCTCCCGGCCCCCCCAAATCCTCTCAGTATAAAGTACCCAGTACCTCACACTGGGGCCTTGAAGTTATGTCAAATTTCTGTGTTACAAACACACACTAAACTTAACTTGCTTGTCTAGAGGTTTCTGGATTGATGTTAGGAATCACAACTGTCCCCAGGATCTTGATTAATGCAAAGTGTAATAGTGCATTTTAGTGCTGTGATTAACTCTCCATGGAGTTAGTTAAAGAAGCAAAGATGTAAACTGTGCCAGAGAAGGGATATTTCTTCCTTTGATGTTCAGATGTGACTAACTTACTGAAGGGACCCTGATATACCTGTCTCGTACAGAAGTGGATGCTCACAGTCATCTATAAGATGGAGCATGGGGCCCACATTGGAGAAGCTAGAGATAGAACCCCAGGAGCTAAAGGGCTCTGCAACCCTAGAAGAGGAACAACAATATGAACTAACCAGAACCCCCAGAACTTGTGTCTCTAGCTCCATATGTAGCAGAAGATGGCCTATTCAGCCATCATTGGGAGGAGAGGCCCCTTGGTATTGCCATCTTTATATGCCCCAATACAGGGGAACGCCAGGGCCAAGAAGTGGGAGTGGGTGGGCAGGGGAACAGGGCGGTGGGATGGGGGAGGGAAATTTCGGGATAACATTTGAAATGTAAATTAAGAAAATATCTAATAAAAAATTGAAAAAAAAAATAAAGGGTCTTGTTTGATGCGCACATTCTAAAACATGATTAAGCCAGTGATTAAGATCTTATATGTAACCACGTGTAATCGATGTGCACCCAAAACATTTATGATTAAACCATCATATTAGATCATCTATGTAATCCCAACACTGGGAAAGATAAGGTGGTAAGCAATGATTTCAAGTCCAGCCTGAGGAGCATGTTGAGTCTGTATTAAACAACCACAAAGAGATCCTTAATTTATCTTACATATACAGCAGATGACTCCCTACTCTGGCCTCAGTGAGAGAAGATGTGCCTAACCCTCAAGAGACTTGAGGCCCCAGGGAATGGGGATATCTCCTGGGGTAGGGGTGGGGACATACTTCTAGAGACAGTAGAGCTGAGGAGGGAGAGAAGGTATGGGATGATCAACAGTCAGAGGGCAGACCTGGACGGGGATAAAGACTGGACTATATAAAAAGGATTAAATAATAATAATAATTTTTAAAAGATTTTTTTAAATGTTGGATTAATAGACTGAAAAATAAATAAAAGTAATTCAGTTAGAAATGAAGCAGCATAAAGAGGCAACTCCTAGGCCAATGACTCACATACTTAAGAAGAGATGTAAAGTTTAAATTGTTCTGGTCATCACCTTCTGTAAGGAGGTGGGCCTGTGTCCAATGATGTGCTATCTCTCTGTTTCTGTATCTCTGTCTCTCCCTCCCTCTTCCTTCCCCCTTTGTGTGTGTGTGTGTGTGTGTGTGTGTGTGTGTGTGTGTGTGTCTGTCTGTCTGTCTGTCTGTCTGTCTGTCTGTCTGTCTGTCTGTCTAAGGACTGAACATGACCTTATCACACGTTAGTCAACACTGAGCTAACTGCCCCAGCCACCTTCCTACTTTTTATTTTGATGCTGTCTCCAAAACCAAAACAAACAAACAAAACTGTTCAATCTGAACGTGAACCCATACTGTATCCCTCCAGCACCTGACCCTGCATCCTCACCATGTCAAAGATTGGTGGTTATCGTCTGTGCCGCCAGGTCAGACCCTCGTTTGTACTTTTAGAATGATGATGATTTCAAAGTCTGTGATGTTACTTTGGACAACAGAAAAAAGATCAGCAAGTTGCTACTATAAAGCAAAATAGCTCATACCAGACTTCAAACTTAACAAGATACATGGGATTTATTAGCGAGGGTCAAAGATCGAAAAATAATGTTCTTTTCTGTATTTTTGTTTGGATCATTACTGAGTTTTACAAAACACGTTTATAGAAAAATCTTCAAAAAAAACCTTTTTCATAAATCATGTTGTGCTTCAGAATGTTAAAAACAACTCCATGTAAGTTCAAGCATTTGAGGGCCTTAATTAACTTTGTGTCCCACAATCTCTAGTTGTTAATCAGATCTGGCATTGGCCATATGTTTTGATGAGAAGGTTGCTGCTTTGATTAGAAAGAAAGATTTTCAGCAAAAGTCTATTTTCTCTTATCAAGGGTCATTAAGAACTGGTCTATCCAGTGAGAGACGAGCTGGAACTCATTAGTGCCCTTAATAAAACACTTATGAGGAACACTATGTACTGAAGGAGTGACTATATTTATATGCCCTTTTAAACAAACACAGCAAAGCCAAAAATTACAAGCAGAATGGCATAAAATAGATTTATTGAAAGGTAAAAGTTGAGCAGCTAGGATAACCACCTGCATGTCATTATCCCATACATCACTACAATAAGCTTTTCCTCAACAGTGTGAGCAAGAACTTTATAGAATCCATTTCATCTAAGGACGTATTTTATTTAACACAATGGTTGTTATTTTGGGCATGGACATTTTTACCTTTGAAATATTTAAGGTGAAAATTTAAATTTCTTATGTGCTTAAATCCACACAAGAAGGCATGATACCCCCGCTATGCTAGCCCGACTTTGCTTTCCTTTCACAGCTGTGAAGAAACGTTAGAATCCCTGAAAGGAAAACAGTACTCTTTTCTGTTTATGAACAGCATCATGCATCATATCTTCTAATTCAGAATAAAAGAGAGTTTTGAGTAGTTTAAAAAATAGATATATTAATTACCTTGACACAAAAAAGTTTAAATGCATGTGCTAATGAATGTTTAAATAGAGAAATATGTGTAGAAGATGAATGAGTCACACCAAGGTATTCTATATTATTTTTAACTATTGTGAAGTGTTCTCTTTCCCTAATTTCTTTCTCGATCCTTTTATCCTTTGTGTAGAGGAAGGCCACTGACTTGTTTGAGTTAATTTTATATTCAGCTACTTTGCTGAAGTTGCTTATCAGGTTTAGGAGATCTCTTGTGGAATTTTAGGGGTCACTTAAGTATAATATCATACTAATGGNTCTATATTATTTTTAACTATTGTGAAGTGTTCTCTTTCCCTAATTTCTTTCTCGATCCTTTTATCCTTTGTGTAGAGGAAGGCCACTGACTTGTTTGAGTTAATTTTATATTCAGCTACTTTGCTGAAGTTGCTTATCAGGTTTAGGAGATCTCTTGTGGAATTTTAGGGGTCACTTAAGTATAATATCATACTAATGGCTTGTGTTGTAGATCAAAAATAGACAAATAGGACCTCATAAAATTGCAAAGCTTCTGTAAGGCAAAGGACACTGTCAATAGGACAAAAAGTTTACCAACATATTTGGAAAAGATCTTTACCAATCCTAAATCCTATAGAGGGCTAGTATCCAAATATATATGAAGAACTTAAGAAGTTAGACTCCAGAGAAACAAATAACCGTATTAAAAATGGGGTACAGAGCTAAACAAAGAACTCTCAACTGAGGAATACTGAATGGCTGAGAACCACCTAAAAAAATGTTCAAAATTCTTAGTAATCAGGGAAATACAAATCAAAACAACCCTAAGATTTCACCTCATATCAGTCAGAATGGTTAAAATCAAAACCTCAGGTGACAGCAGATGCTAGCAAGGGATGTGGCAAAGAAGAGGAACACTCCTCTACTGCTGGTGGGATTGTAAGCTGGTACAACCATTTTGGAAATTAGTTTGGTGATTCCTCAGAAGACTAGAGATAGTACTACCAGAAGACCCAGCAATATCACTCCTGGCATATACCCAGAAGATAGTCCAACAGGTAATATGGACACATGCTCCCCTATGTTCATAGTAGCCTTATAATAGCCAGAAGCTGGAAAGAACACAGATATCCCTCAACAGAGGAATGGATACAAAAGAATGTGGTACAATTACACAATGAAGTACTACTCAGCTATAAAAGAACAATGAATTTATGAAATTCTTAGGCAAATGGGTAGATCTGGAGTATATTATCCTGAGTGAGGTAACCCAATCACAAAAGAACACACATGATATGTACTCACTGATAAGTGGATATTAGCCCAAGAGCTCGGGCTATCCAAAATACAATTCACAAACCACATGAAACATGGGTGAAAAAAATACCCATCGAAAGATATAGAGAAAAAGTGTGGAGCAGAGACTGGAGGAATGATCAACCAGAGACTGCCCCACATGGGGATCCATCCCATATACCATCACTAATCCCAGAAACTATTGTAGATGCCAACAAGTGCTTGCTGGCAGGAGTCTGATATAGCTGTCCCCTGAGAGGTTCTGCCAGTGCCAGACAAATACAGAAGTGGATGCTTACAGCTGTCCATTGGATGGAGCACTGGGTCCCCAATGAATAAGCTAGAGAAAGGAACCAAGGAGATGAAGGGGTTTATAGCTCCATAGAATGAACAACAATATGAACTAACCAGTACCCTGAGAGCTCCCAGGGACTAAACCACCAACCAAGGATTGCACAAGGTAGGACTCATGGCTCCAGCTACATATGCAGAAGAGGATGGCCTAGTCAGTAATCAATGGGAGGAGAGACCCTTGGTCATGTGACGGTTCTATGCCTCAGTGTTGGGGAATGCCAGGCCAGGAAGTGGGAGTGAGTGGGTTGGTGAGCAAGGGGAGGGGAGGTAGAAAGGGGAAGGGGTATTTGGAGGGAGACCAAGAAAGGGAATAACATTTGACATGTAAATAAAGAAAATATCTAATAAAATAAAATTTTAAAAAAGAAGATGATTGAGATATATGGATTTATTGCTGAATAATTTGCATGACAATAAGCATATGATTCTATTCAGATACAACTTTAACTTTTTCCGAGAACTCTATCAAGTCTTTTCTAGTTCAGCCTAGTTTCATATACTTGAAATCCTATTAAAAATCTGTTTACCTAATCTAGAACATCATAGGGATTAAAGAAATGAGATCTAACTAGTTGTGTTAAATGGAATTCTATGAAAATCATATAAATATTCATCTATGCTATTAAAAATCCTATCCTCTCTTATATGGAGTGAATATCAAAAATTCCTCATTTTTCCTGATATAACATTTTTCACAGTCTTTGCTCCATCCACCATTTATCCTTCCACTCAGTGTGTCCCAGACACCATAGCAAAGCTCTTCTTGTCATCTTCTGAACATCAGAGTCGGCCATGACATCCCTGACACACTATGCTGCCTTTTATCTCAGAAATTCTGTACTTTGGGCAACTTCCCAAGCACACAGTGGGGGCTTGAACACAACTGAACTTCAGAACGTTTGGCTAAGAGAATAAAAACAAAGTTGACATCCATATTTATTAAAACAAAAATGCAGGGGTATATTTGTAGGTACTATGGTTGACAAGGAATTTTCTATAAATTACTTTTTTATTAGATATTATATTTATTTACATTTCAAATGTTATCCCCTTTCCTAGTTTCCCCTCCAAAAAATCTCCTATCCCTTTCCCCCTTCCACCGCTCCCCAACTCCACCCACTCCCATTCCCAGCCATGGCCTTCACAGGACCTAGGGCCTCCTCTCCCACTGATGACCAACTATAAACCGTATTACTGTGAATCTATGTATTATAGTTAGCATTTATAAATCAGAGAACTTTATGTTTGATTAAAAATGAAATATCTGTTGATGTATTTAAATAAAAATAGAATAAGAATCATGATAAAAATAGAAATAATACTCAACACACAAATATGAAACTCTTTTCCCACTTTGAATATTCCTGTTAAAACTTTGATTATGTGTATTTGATGACCATTTCATAGGGTGGTCAGCCCTACAATCATACACATATAATCATTATTCAGAATGAGAATATTTAATTATATAAAATAATGTTATTTTTGTATGTATGTATGTATGTATGTATGTATGTATGTATGTATGTATGTATTTAAGTATAGCAAATTTTACAGGAAAAGAGGCCAGGGTCATGAATTTGAGAGGGAAAGATACATGGGCGTTCAAAGGAGGAAAGGGAAATTTCTGAGATTATAATGTAATTCAATAGTTCTCCCTTACCTTTACTCCCCCACCCATAATTCCTTTTATCTACCTCTCTCCATCCTCCCTCAAACTCATGGCCTTCTTTTTTTCAATGTTTTTATAAGTGCTTATGCTCCAAAATATAGTCTGCTCAGTCCACATAATGTAATTTGTTTATATGTTTTCAGAGCTAAATTTTTCCTTCAAAGTTCCTCAAAAGAATAAGATTCAGAAGCCTGGGGAGAAAGAGTTTAAAAAGTTAATTAAATTGAGCATCATATAGTTGCATACAATATAATTTGATCATATTTCTTCCCTTCCACAACATACCCGGATCTACCCTCCTCCTGACACACTCAATTTCCTGTTCTGTCTCTGTCCCACCTCCCCTCCCCTGCTTTCTGTGTTTCAATAAACAAACAAACAAACAAACACAGGAAAGTAAGAGATGAACAAGAGCACAAAACTACCCAAGATACAATTTGCCAAACACATGAAACTCAAGAAGAATGAAGATCAAAATGTAGACACTTTGGCCCTTCCTAGAATTAAGAACAAAGCACACATTGAAGGAGTTACAGAGATCATGTGTGGAGCTGAATGAAAAGGATGGACCAACCAGTGACTGCTTCAGCTGGGGATCCATCCCATAATCAGCCACCAAACATAGACATGATTGCATATGCCAGCAAGATAGTGCTGAAAGGGCCCTGATATAGCTGTCTCGTGGGAGGCTATACCAGAGCCTGGAAAACACGGAAGTGGATGCTCACAATCAGCTATTAGATGGAACACAGGACTCCCAAAGAAGGAGCTAGAGAAAATACCCAAGGAGCTGAAAGGGTCTTCAACCCTATAGGTGGAATAATAACATGAACTAACTAGTACCCCCAGAGCTCAGGTCTCTAGCTGCATATATAGAAGAAGATGGCCTAGTTGGCCATCATTGGGAAGAGAGGCCCCTTGGTCATGCAGACTTTATATGCCCCAGTACAGGGGAACGCCAGGGCCAAGATATGGGAGTGGGTGGGTAGGGGAGCAGGGCGGGGATGGGGGAGGGTATAGGGAAATTTCTGGATAATTTTTGAAATGTAAATGAAGAAAATATCTAATAAAAATTGAAAAAAAAAGAAGTTAAAAAAAAAGTCCTAAAAAAAAAAGTCAAGGCAAAACAAAAATTGGACATTCACACACACAAGGCAAAAGAAAAGCCAGTTGGCTTGGGTCCAGCCCTGAAGTATGGTTGATAACACCCAGTGACAGTTAAGTTTTCTTTTCCCAAAAGGTTTCAATCATTACTTTCATCTTGGTTATCTGGTGGGACTTTGTGTCCACTTCTATTTCTCAGTGCTGGGATTTCGTGTGGATTCAATAAGGACAAGCCTTCCATGTACTGGCACAGTCTCTATGAGTTCATATGGTACAGGTCCATCTGTGTTTGGATGTTGTTGTTTCTTTGGAGTCAGCCACCACTTCTGGGTCAGAAGTGAACAATGCCTTTGCAATCTTTGTATCCAGACAACTTTTCTTCCAGTGTCATTGCTACCATTCTAGCCAAACCAATTCCTGCATATAAGTATGCATATGCATACATATAACCCTTTATAATCCAGACCCTCCAGAAAGGGTGGGTGGTTCTATTCATCCTCGATATGTTCTAATGCGTATGTTGATACTATTTGTCAAGTCTTATGATACCATTGACATAATTCCTAACCTAATGATGTATTATCCTTCGGATAAAAAGAAATAATTAAAAATAATTTAAACAAAACAGCAAGAAACAGATTATTAATAATTTTTTTGCCTTCAATGTCCTCATAATGTTAATATAATTACATTATTCTCTTCCTTACATTGTACACATGACCCTGATTAAACTTTCTTCAAATATAACTTTCTTCATTTTAAGAAAATTTGGAGTATGTGAGCAATTTCTCTTTGCTAGTTTTTATTGGTCTAATTTTATATATATTTCTGATGACCTTTATAATTATTTTTCTCACTTCTGTGATGGGTTAGAGGAGGGCATCATGCTCTTTAGCACTTAGGTCCCACCACTCACCTGTATTATCCTTCTTTTTCACTTTTTCTTTTCTAGCTATAACACACACACACACACACAAACACACACAGAAACAGACATACACACACAGAGAGAAACAGACAGACACACACACACACACAAACATACTAACAAACACACACACAGAGACAAAGATAAAGAGATAGACACACAGAGAGACACACAGAGAGAAACAAAAACAGACAGATACATACACACACAGAGACATACAGAAAGAAACAAAGACAGACAGACAGACAAACAGACAGACAGACACACACACACACACACACACACACACACCTCTAGCTACCAAACTAGAGGAATAACAGTGCAGACATAAAGGAGATGCTGACAAATGGCCATTGAGATGAGAAAGGTATTTGGCTATTTTTCATATTTCTACTGATTTACTTTTTGGCTTTCATATCTACATTTTTTCACACATTAAGTAATTGATTATTCACACTGAATATTTATTAGTATATTAATAAGGTCATTTTTCTCTTTCTCTAAAATTCCTTTTGGAATTAGTCAAACATTTTTTAACTTGTTGACATTATTGAATTTTTATTTTATTAGTTAAAGAGATAAATATTACATGAATAAAATAAATATTCTGAAAACTTTTAGCACTATGTATATTGTTTAGCACAGTATCAGCTACAATCAGCTACATTTTTGCCCTCTCTCCCTCAAGGGTGTCTCTGGGAGCAATGTCATTTTACTTCCAAATTTTGTCTACTTTCAGTTATAGATTGGGGAACATACTTGGAAGGCATTTTCATTCTTTTACATGCATACTGTCAGTTAGACCATTTATTGAAGATGCTTTCTTTTTTCCAATGTATGGTTTTGGCTTCTTTGTCAAAGACAAAGTGTCCATAGATATGTGGGTTTTATAGGGGTTTTTGATTCTATTTCATTGTTCAGCCTGTCTGACTGTACCAATACCATAATGTCTTTATCACTATTGCTTTATAATACAGCTTGAGATCAGGGATGGTGATTCCCCCAGAATTCTTTTATTGTTCAGAATTGTTTTGACTATCTTGATTTTTTTTTTTTGTTATTCCATATAAAGTTTAGAATTGCTCTTCTTCTCTCTGTGAAGAAATGAGTTGGAATTTTGATGGGGATTGCATTGAAGCTGTAGACTGCTTTCACTCTGTTAATCCTACCAATCAATGGGCATGGGAAGTCTTTCCATCTTCTGATGTCTTCTATTTCTCTAGGGACTTGAAGTTCTTGTCATACAGATCTTTCACTTGATTTTAGGATCACAACCAAGATTATTTTATAATAAGTGTGGCCATTTGAAAGTATAAGAGTTTCAGATAACGGACATAATCTGTGACAGAAAGGAGGCTGATGGAATGATGGAATGAGAGAATTGAAGGAGAGGAAGAGGCACAAAGAAGGGAAGAGGGAAATGATACTCCCAAGCATTTTGAGAAGGAAGAGATGAGAGTAAAAACTTAGGAAGGATTGTAATGGGAAGGAATTCTCCACTTGATATGCCCTCCCAGAAGTACACAATCTTGCTAAATTTCATGACTTAAGAAAGAGTACACATTTTTTCAATGCCGTCCAGGTTGAGAGATTATATTTCAGTTTGATGAAAATCTAGCATATGCTTGGTGCTAAGTGTACCAAGAAGTGTTTCCAGTTATGATTATAGCAGGATGCAGAAAGATCTTCCTCCTTATCTGTCTTTTCTATGATAATCTTTCTCTTGCTTTGCAAAATAACTGCAGACTGAGAGAGTGGTAGACGAAAGAAACAAGCCTACAGACCATTTTCTGTCTGGCCCCAGACAAGTCCTTTAATTTATTAAGTCGATACACTCAAGAAAAAAAAGGAAGCTTTGATATATGGGAAAAGTAGATTTTAGACATATCATCTATGCTTTGATTTTAATAATTTTCACTTTTTCTGCTACATTGCTTTGGTGTGAACTGTTTGTGAGTATCTCTACATTAGTAAGGTCCTCTTATTGGGTGAAATGGAGGACTGTGTGACTTTTTGGTATTATTGGTGTAAGATGGACAGAGATGAACATCTATTACTCTTCTCAGTATGGATCCCAGGAAATGACATTGCTATGATGCTCTTTGGGGAGTGGAATACTGTCATGATGCTGCACTTCTTTGAACCTTGTTGGCCATGAAGAAAATTCTTGTGTAATACTACAATTTTATTTTTTTTGTCTTATTTATATTGATTTTCTTATTCTGGTTTCTCTGAATAAAATCATTTGCAATCATTGCTTCAGGAGCAAACAAAAGACAAAAAATGTATTATTTAAAAAATTAACTTTAAAAAATTCTTTGTATGCATATGTGCATGTGTATCTGTGGGCATAACTGGAGGTTAGATATCAATTGTGGGTCCCTGTCATTCACATTGATTTAAACCAGCTCTTCATGGCTTGCTGCTTTCTGCTGCATCGTGCTAGCTGGCCTGTGACTCAGGGGATTTCTCTGTCTCAAACCTTATCTTGATAAGTAGTAGCACCAGGATTACCCCCTCATACAACCACAATCAGTTTTAAATGAGTTTTACGGATTTGAATTCAAGGCTTCATGCTTATCACACTTGCAAGACAAGCTCTGAACCCTAGGAATCATGACTGTAGCCAGAAATGTACTGCTTATCGAGCATATTTTTCAAATATAGGCACTTTGAAATTAATACTTAATACAAAACCTTGTCATTCCTTCATGTGAGAAGAACTTGTATTACTGTGTTCTTATGCTACAGATGGCATTAAACATATGAAATAGGTAAAATACACTAATCTGGAGCTGAAATACCTCCTAAAACCAAATGCAAGTGATTAAAGTTATCACATAGAATGCAACGTATTAACAGAAAATGCAAACAAAACTTTTATTCAACTCTTCTTTGTTCTAATTTGATTTGAAATGTACTGTGCTCATATTTCAAAATTATATCAAAGAGTTAAAAATTCCAAAGGGAATTTTTAGAGAAAGAGAGAAATAGCTGGAACTTATTAGTATACTAATGAATATTCAGTGTGAATAATCAATTACTTAAAGTGTGAAATAAAATAATACATATGAAAGCCAAAAAGGAAACCAGTACAAATAAGAAAAATGGACAAAGACCCACCTCATCTCAAAAGCCATTTGTCAGCACTTTACATCATCACCTTTACACTTCTGGTTTGGGAGTGAAAGTGCCGTGCACAAAACTGAAACTCCCAAGCTCTCCTAAAAGCTGGGCACTTAATTAGAGTCTCTGCAGTCAGCAGTCACGTCTCGCCTACAGATACTTGGGAGGTGGAGATAGGAGAGCCCTTGTTAGCTTCTGAACCCACAAATGGGTGTACACAAAGGAACACGCAAGAAGGTCCTGTCTCAAACAAGGTAGGAAAGATGATTGAATAATTGATTGTCCTCTGTCTTCCATGTGGCAGTTTCATGCATACGTGTGCATTTACATACATGAATGCACAAGCACATCCACACACCTTGTAAATACAAGCATGCATACCATATTTTAAAATATGCAACCCAGATGGAGATTTAGTTACGTATCATTATTTGGCTATATTCTAATAGTTTTTCCCCAGTTAAGTGTAGTGTTTTTGATCACAAGACATATCATACATCTATTGAAAAACAAAAATGAAAGGCACTGAAAAAACAAACTCAGAAAGAGAAGAGTGGGAAACTATTTGAATCAGTCTTTTGCACATTAATATGTTTGGACTTCATCTAGTTCTGGAGTGGACCAAGTCTCTCACAGAACAATAACTATGGTTCGCTCGCCATCATGGACTCATTATTATTGTTATCCCCTTGTTATTAGAAGAAGAACCACTACCTTTAAATGTCACAGTCGTGTGTCCTATATTATGCAGTCACATCTCTTCTACAGATACTTGGGAGGTGGAGATAGAAGAGCCCTTGTTAGCTTCTGAACCCACAAATGGGTGTACACAGAGGAACACGCAAGAAAGTCCTGTTTCCTTCACATATGCTGTACCTCTTAGTCTGAAATTGTTCTAAATTAGTTCCACCATCTAGGAAGCAAACATTCAATAAATGAGCCTGGATAAATCATTTCATATCTATGGAGTACAAATGAGAAGTTAAGTAAATCATATTCATAAACTTTTTTTAAAAATTCCTAATTGCTTTTGAATAAGGTAAACTCGATGAAGAAACTGGCCACATTGGCTGCTCTATCCTTAGTGGTTTCATTATCAAAATCTTTCCAATAGAACCTTGTAAGTGTTCAGCACTTTTATAAACTCGCATCCATTTGGTTTTTATTTTATAAAATTCAGTTTATTTTAAAGATGTTCAACTTAAAAGTAACTTGCAATGACATAAAAATATCAACATAAGTATGTTATTATCCATTCTACTTAAGCAATCATCCAAATAATATTTCCTAAAATTTTTTCTTCAAAACTTTTTTTAAGTATCTTGCTAGTTAGCTATTGATCATTTATTTCCTATATTATGTTCAACATTTGAGTCATTCAAATTCAGTACTGTGACACTGCTTTAATAAATAGTAAAAAATAAACATATTGTGACAAAAAATAAATTTTAGAAAATGGCATATGTGAAAATATTTGTGAGAGTAAAGAATTAATAGAATTGTGAAAGTAGACGGTGTCATTAAATAGTTGGGAAACCCAGTCCTTTTTAAAGACTTGGCCAGCTGCAGATAAAGTACAGGCTGGGATCTCCTACTGGTCTTCTTACATGAATCTCTGCACAAGAGGCTTTATTGAAGCAATCAAATGCAGCCTGCATGAAATGAGATCCAGCACATTAAAACCATGCTCCTACTTAATGAAAGGCCAAACCTTGGTGCCAAATCGGTGGTTCTCAACCTCTGGGTCGCTGTCACCTAAGACCATCAGAAAACACAAGTATTTACATTCCAATTTATAACAGTAGCAACATTACAGCTCATATTGAATCACAAAACCAGTTCTACAGCACTGGTTCACCATAGCATGAGGAACTGTATTAAAAGGTTGCAACATTAGGAGATAATCTTGGCAAAAATTTGTGTCTTTTTAGGCTGAATGGCTGAAGGATGTAAGAAAATTCAGAATTACCCTATGTGGTGACACATGAACTACAAAAATTATCAGCAACTTTTCTCAAACATACAGCCTATGAGATCATATAATATCAGAGAAAGATGCTCTTTTTCAATTTAAAAATAATACCAAATATATATGCATATAGAAAATTATTATTACTAAGGAAATATTTTGAAGATGTTTGCAGTGAAATTATCAATATATGTTCTTAAACTAAGTACTAACTTGTAGATGGGTAAGTGAAAAAGATATGGAAGATTATAAAGATTTTTATATCCTAAAGTATATAGGTTATATTGTATAAAAATGAAATATGATTCACCTTAAAGGAGAAGGACATCTTGTGATAATAATGACAGTAATAATAATGATTGGTCATACAAAATACAACATGTTTAGAGAGATCAATATTGCATGATTTCAGCTATGTCAACTTTAAAATAAACTAACCAAAGCAGACAGCAAAATGCTGGCCACCAAGACCTTTAATTTGGGGGCAGGAGTAAAGGAATTGGGAGTTGTGGCTCCAAAGACACAAAAGGTGAGTCAGATAGAATAAAAAAAAATGTGAAGATTTGTTGTAGGTATTTTGGGTATAATTTAATTAAATGTGTTATGTACTAAACAACTATAACAAGTGGATCTGAGTTATTTTTATCACCGAAGAATTAAAGATAATTTTGTGAAGTGCTGAATCTATTAATGAGCTTGATTATGGTAATATGTCACAATGGATACATGTCAAATCTTCTGTACCTTATAGAAACACATAATTATTTGTCAAGTATAACTTTAAATCAAGGGGAAAATGTAAATGTTGCCATTAAATTATTTTTTTAAGTAGACCTTATTTTTCTTCATAATCAACCAAATGTCACATCAATAAGTAAGAGCAAGAATTAAGTCTTTAAAGTAAAAATTCATATATTTAATTAAGTTTAGTGTCTATTTTTCAGTGAGATGTCGGAAATATCCTTGAAACATATGATTGTATTCTATTCTAGAATGATTTAATCTTGTTTCCATGGACTCCCAGGCCTATGGAATTATATACATTTAGTTTCCTCAATTGCTGAAAAAACTGGTGGAGCTCTCACAATCAGAAAATTGCACATTTTGCTTTCAATTACATTTTCCTATTATCTAAAGAAAGCACAGGAATACAATGGACACAATAAGGCCTCTTCTCGCTCCTCTCTGCTAAGATGATATCTTATTTTCAATAGCTGCTATTTTTCTAAAAGCAAATATTGCTTTTGTTTCTCATTTCTCCAATGTTCTCAGTATTTGCATAATGAGGCCTCTCAGAAGATGTGAGAATGAATGAGGAATAAATAAATTGCAACCTTGCTGCAAAATGACTCTACCTTTAAAGATGGATCACACATGGCCATGCCTGAATGCATCCAATATATCAATATTTATTAAGCAGACAGAAAGTCAATTGAACCATAACTTGCTTTGTGCTAAGAAAGAAGAAACATAGAAGAGGATATGGGAGGATTATTAAAAAGGAAACTAAGAACCCTGCCCAAAGCCAATTCCAGAGGCCTCTACTGAATCTCCCCCCCCTCAAAAAATTATTATGGAATTGAATAAACCATATACACATGGAATACAAAAAGATGACTAAATATGAAATAGCTACAGCTGTCAAAAAAGTTCTTTGAGCTGGCAAGACAAGGATTTTCAACCACCAATTTAAAGACATGCCTTATTATTCATATATATTGCACCCAAATTCTTTAATCTGTATAGATAGCAAATATTGTAGTTTGCTTTCTTCAACTAGAATCCATTTCCTGAGAACAAAGGCAGTCTTCTCTCATACGCTAGGATTTACATAGAAGAGTGTTTAATGAATGTGGATACCAGGATCAAGGAGAATTGAATCAGTAGATTTATAATGTGTTAATATGTTTACAAAAATACATGACACCTTCTAATTATGGGTTCACTCCTTTCTTAGTTATAATGATAGCAATGTGCACTCTGCATTCATTCATTGTGTCAGGTACAGCACACGCATTTCCTCTCATTAACTAATTCTGATTAACACTATGGGTTCTTCATTTTCTATGTACTGAGAAGTAAACTGAACTGTGAAGTGCTAGATTATTTTTTATTAGCATATGAAGGTGCTTAAACAGAAACTCTAAATATTGCCTAGTTATTTTTGTACTTGTTTCCACTGAGAAAGCTGTTAACTACCATGTTGTATTTCTTGAGGCATGGAGTGAAAACCTCAAAGAGTATCTCTATGAACATGTATGATTGAATAAAGTTGTGGCTTAGAGTAAATTATCAGCTGTCATTTTCAGCAACATAGTCTCTTGAAAAGAAAAGTGGTCCCCAGAGACTTTACTGATTTTTTTTTTTTTTGTCTAAAAGCTATCTGACTAATGGCAAAGTACCCTGGGTTGCATCTTAAAACACAGGAACACACACACACAAACACATACACACACACACACAAACACACACACACATACACATACATACACACACCTATATCAAAATGATTATAAAAAAGTGTTCAAAATATTTACCCTTTGATGTTTCAAAAAGAGAAAAATTATATACCTCCCTACTTCCTGGCTTCTCACATCTTAATTGTGGCCACAGATTGTTTAGATATAGGTATGCTAGGTGTACTGACTAGATTTGTGTCAAATTGACACAGCTGGGGTTATCACAAAGAAAGGAACTTCAGTTGGGGAAGTGCCTCCATGAGATCTAGCTGTGGGGCATTTTCTCAATTAGTGATCAAGTGGGAGGGCCCCTTGTGGGTGGTACCATCTCTGGGCTGGTAGTTCTGGGTTCTATAAGAGAGCAGGCTGAGCAAGCCATGGGAAGCAAGCCAATAAAGAACATCCCTCCATGGCTTCTGCATCAGCTCCTGCTTCCTGACCTGCTGGAGTTCCAGTCCTGACTTCCTTTGGTGATGAACAGCAGTATGGAAGTGTAAGCTGAATGAACCCTTTCCTCCCCAACTTGCTTCTTGGTCATGATATTTGTGCAGGAATAGAAACCCTAAGACACTAGATTTTCTCAATAAGCATTTACTGTCTATTTTTCTTTTACTCTCTCCTTCTATTTCAACAACTAAGCTGTTTAGTGTGGTGGTTAATCTCTTCAGCTTGACTAGATAAAGAAGCATGTAGACTTTCCTGAAGCAAACCTCCAGTTGTAGATCTCGAGAATTTCATCAGAGTCAGTCAGAATTCAAAATGTGATGGCATTTTAAAAAGTGAGAAAAATTCACAAAGAGGTTATAACTCCTTTCCCTTTTCCCACCCACTGACCAAGAAGGGTGGGCTCACTTCCTACTCTTACATCTGTGTTGGTCTGTCAGATGCACAGGATGGGCCAAACCCTCTGAATCAAGGAAGGAAAGCAAGTCCTTCCTCTATTAAGTTATATCAAAATGGGGAAGCTAGTCAATGTGCTCAGTTTTAAAAGAATGGAGCTTCTCATCAGAATCAAGAAGGGAAAGGACTTCATTTCTTCTGTACAAAGAATGGTTATTGGGTCAAGAACACACTATTAAATCTCTGACAATAACTGCATACTTTGTGGTGGGAAAGAAAATGCAATTAATAAATTAATTCTGATAAGAATATATATTTTTTTCAAAGAATTTAAATTTCTCAAGCTACTTTTACTTGGAAAATATCATACTGAGAAAGGGATCATTTAAAATACTGAGAGGATACTAATTGTTTTACTTTTGTATCAAAAGTAGAGGAATAAAGGAGATAAATATAAATACCATGCTTTTCTAAGGGGTTATCCCTTTACCAATTCTAGTTCTTCATCTTAATTTTTTTCTCCTAAAGTAATTATTTAGAAGTTTCTGAATAAATGCCCAGGGGGTACAGAATGCTTTAGGTGGAATGGAAGACGGTGCAGTGACAAAAAGGAGTCATTTGTAGTTAAGAAAAGAGGCATTGGGACCACCAATCACTGTGTGACTGCAGCTGAGATAGACAACTCAGGGTCAGCTCTCTATGGAGTTATCTCTAACTGCAGCAGAGCGCACACAGGCCTACCATAGAAGTTCATTGAGCTGTCTCCAGCATGGAGCCTTCCCTAAGCAGGTAAGCTTTCTCACACCCACACACCAGAGCCTCTCACTAGGTGTGTTTCTCTTTCCAATTAAGCATTTACTAGGCAACCAGCTCCCGTGCTACCTGTTTCCTTCCTCTTTTGTCCCTTTACACCTCTTGCAAGAATGGCCCACATTTACTTTGAAAAGCAGGATGTACCAATACAGTCTGAAATTTCCAGCCCAACACAGAGAGGTAGCAAAGAATATGAATTCTATTTCTTAGCTGTTTAGGTTTTCATTCAATATGCCGTCTTTGAAAATAGACTTCAACTTTTGAAAAAAAAATCCAAAGCTTTACAAAGCACTGGTCCATTCACACGTCATTTAATTCTGAACTGCTCATTTACTCCATAGCATCTTGCAATCTACTTTCCAATCTCACTGCTCAATTGAAACAGTCTCTTAAAAGTCACAGCTGGACCTAATGGATATGGCCAGCTCATTTTCTCTCCTCAGGCCACATACTTACCCATCTCTCTGCATCACTTGAAAGAAGTGACTTTAAAAAAAATCTACCTTTTTTTTTCTTTTCCCTTCTTGGACAATCTAGCATCTTAGGTACTCTGTGACCACTTAGAAGCCATTCTCCTGAATTCTTCCTGGGATTCCTTTTCAAGTCATTCTCTGGACAGAAATGTGTGAGAGAGAAGAAATCACTAAGAACCTAACAACTTTTAAACAGAAAGTTTTAGAAATTTGGGGGTCAACAGCAAAATATATTTAAAAAAAATCAAAGGCACGAACAGAATTGATGATTAACTGTAAGGGGGAAAGTATCAAGTTAATATAATCAAATCAGTAAGAACATATTGAGAAAACTGGCTATAAGTAAAAATAATCATGTTATTTGTTTTGTAGTATTTTTTTTACCTACAACTGTAGTTTTATTAGTTTAAAATATTTGATAGTTGAGTTTTGTATTACATCATGTTTGCAAGATTGTTTTAAGGGACGCTGATTTAATGACCTCGGAGGACTAAGCAGAGATGCTGACAATTGCATTGTTATTAGCCCACACAGTTGGTTGACTGAATGTTCTAATGCCATTCAACTACAAGCTTTAACTACAAGTTCTATATGTATTCTACTTGCCTTTTGAAAAAAAAATATTGGCCAAATGAATTATATGATGTGCAAACTTAAATAATGCTCAAATACCTCTTGAGAACAATTGTAGACATAATGTTCTCATTTGTAGGATGAAGGTGGCCATGAAAGTAGATGCTGATAACAATAGCATTTTCTTAGTATAAGTAACTGAAATTGAGAAATTAGTTGCACTAGTAAATTAATAAATTACCATTTTCAATATCTTTAAAATAGAAATTATTTTAAAGATAGAAAATATTTTCTGTCTTTTTTTACATAATATTCAGGGTTGCAGTGGCTTTGTAGACTTTTGAATGGACATTGAAATAATTTGACAGAAATCTCAGTTTAGGAGATGAGTTTCTGACATCCTAGACAATATATTACATTTTGCTGCTCCTTCTCTTTTTTACCATATAAGGTCAATGCAGGAAAATGAATAACAATCTCAGATCAGAGAAACATGATTTCTAATTTTAAAAAAAGATATAAGACATCTTCATAAAGTTTAAGGAGAATGTATTTCAGATGAATATTATTAAGGAGCTTGAAAAAATTCCAAGTTGAAGTGGGAATGTTTAATAGATATATGCAGATATATTTTGAACTAGATGCTTGTAGACACTCAACAGAAGCATTTGTAAAGACTAATTTTCTTCACAATAGGCAATAATTCCAATTTTCAAAAAATGTACCTATTTATTGCACTCCTAATAGGTTTTAAGAATTATTGTACATTGAAAAATGGAATTTTTATGCGCATTCCTTTTTTTTTTTAAGTTTCAGAAGGCATAGTATATTACTACAGGAATCAGCCTTCCATGATACTAGGTTCACTGTATAGGATAGCATGAGCCAAGAGAAGTCGCAAACCGTGCAATGTTTTTAGAAGCTGATACAGGTGTGCATTATTGTCTACAACAAATACAAAGAAAAGCAATTGAAAAGAATAAGAGTTTGACTCATAGTACAGCTGCCAATTAGGTCTTGTCTGGATACATTGTATCCACAGTCAGGAAGCAGAGGTTAGTGAATACATAACCTTGTGTTTCTCCTTTGTATTCAGTCCTGGACCCCAGCTCATGGAGGCACAACACTTGTTTAAGGTAGATATTTTAGCTCAATTTTTTTTCAGTGATGAATTGAAATCCCCCCGGTGTTGATTCTAGAGACTGACCATCACAAGGTACATCAGGAAGTGAAGCATTTTTTAACACAAGAAAATGTTTTCTCATAGCTATTCAGCTATTTATTCAGGTGTTTTCCCTCTTTCCCTCTGTTTGAAATATTCTGTTGAGCAAGATTTTTGGAACTGTCATTGTCTGAGAAGCCACTGTAGAACACAAGATTTTCTACATGGTCAGAACTGAATGTTTATTGCATGAATAAATGGATTGATGTCTCAGGTCCTGAGCATCACCTCCTACTCACTCGTTATCTGAGCTGCAAGGCTCTGCCCACAATGACCTTGTTGGGCCATGGGATGCTTGCAGACCAGCTGCTTTTGTTTTGTATTTGGGCAAGGTTTCCTGGTTGCTACCTAATACTTGACAGGCACCATCTGGTGCTTTGTGAAACTGTGACCTAAGTCTTCATTCTTAAGTTCCTTGTTTTTTTCTTTTTCTTTTGGTTGTGTGTGTGTGTGTGTGTGTGTGTGTGTGTGTGTGTGTGTTTTCTTTGTTTGTTTGTTTGGTTTTACTTTTTTCTTTTTTCATTTTTAATCTCTCTCCCTAAATCAATTCTGCCCAGTCTTTCAATCCACATTTGTTAATAGATCAATACCATTTCCAACACTTTTTTCACATGATGACCTCTTGTTTGAATCTCAACTTCTACTTCTTCACTCTGAATGTTTGAAGCTCTTAAACTAGAACTTAGACTATTTCCAAACTGGACACTCTTAATGTGATTTATGTCTTGAAGTTAATTTTTCTTAGATAATTTGCTTTTTCTCTTCATCAAGTTCCATGTTCAGGAATTCTTTGTAGCATTTGAGACTCTGGAAATGTATATGTGTTCCCTCTTGGTAACACAGACTATCACACCTGAATGATTCATGGCAACCCCTCTACCTACCTAGAAACCCACTTTGGGATGTCCCAAGTCCTACATTTCCTAAGCCTGATCTAGTGTGTATACATTTCAGAATTACAGGAAAGCAACTAGTGAAAAACAAATTAAAATATTAACAAACAGAAAGAGAAAATAAAAATGATAATATACAGGGAAAAGTTAAAAGTCAATTCTAGATAATCAGTGGAAGGTAATTTTGATTAAAAACAAGTTGGATGCCTTAGTTAGATGGGGAAATTAGAAGACTATGCAGATGGTAAACAACCTGCTGGTCCTCTCCTTTGCTTGGAGACTATTTTTAGTGAAAATCCAATTTTGTCATGAGAGGGAAACTGATGATATTGAGATGTTGATAACGAATATATATATATATATGAATTTCAATATATATTTGAAATATATATATATATATTTGAATTTCAAATATAGCAATTAGTCCAGGAGACATCGTACATCATAAACAAGTAGTTGACAAACTCTAACCTGCACACAGTACTGCAAAGATTTAATTGCCAACATTCCTACCTACCAAGAAATGCAGGTCACATGAATACAATCACAACAAAACATTTTTTTTTCATATATACTACTTCATTCCAGTTAAGGAACAGTCAGTAACTTTACTAATTAAAAAATGGTATAAAAATGGGGGGAAAAGTGATGCCATAAATATTATCAAGATGCTGTGTATGAGATTGTGTACGATTTAACAAAATATTATAAAAATTAACTTGATACTCAGTTTATAATGCAATCAATTTTATTCTTGTATTGATATATTCCTATTTTGAATACAATGACTCCTTTCTTTTGTGTTATATTGAAGAACAACATGAAAATTTGTAATGTCTACTAAAGAAGTTATACTAAAATCATTTCATTCATGTGCATAGAAGTACTTAAAAATATAAGTCCACAACTATAATAATCTATTCTTTACTTCAGGGGAATTGTATTATTTAACTACCCTTAGACTACATTACCAAAAAAAAAAAAAATTAAACACAACATTAATCAAAGAACTAATAATTAAAACAAATAATATATTTGCAGATTTTAAATGCAAGACAAATGCATAGAAAATTTCTATTGTCCAAAGACTACATATACATATATTCACTACATGGTAGATCAACCACATTACTGCACTATATAATTCAGCCTACATAAATCAAAATTAATGAATGCGTTTATTCTACAGCTCCACAAGCAATGAAAACAATAAACTCCTAGACTCATATAAAAGTCTGTAGTATACAAAATCCTTTAGAACTAGAGCTATTTTTATAATGACCCTGAAACCTCACAGCTGTGTAGGTGCTATACAGTAAAGAGCTATACACACTTTAGAACTAGAAAAACTGTTATAGTTCGGTTAAGCTACATTTACCAGGTTAGCAAGTTAGTAAATAAAGAATTAGTGACTTGAAAGAAACTAAGTTCTCCATCACTTGCTATAGTCTTAAAAGTATAAATAAATAAATAAATAAATAAATATGCACCCATGAAATACAAAGGTATTAGCAGGCATTCAGAAGGTTATATATTGATATGACCTAGATATTAATTTAAAGGCAAACTATTATATGTTATCACAGGATAAAGATCTGGTTCAGTGCCTTCAGTGTCCCTGGCAAGCAAAGCAGCCATGAGACCTGCCCTGTCCCCATGCATTCCATCCTCTGCTCAAGGCATCTAACACAATCCCAGACACCTGGGGGCCATCAGGAACCACCAATCCCTTGCATTGTGGGCCCTCTAGAAAAACCCAGCAGCCTAGGAAAATCCATTTCCAAGGCCACAGCTCTGCATGCATCCCTGGAGGCCTGGTGCTGCTCATGACAAACAGGAGGGATCACCAAACACCAAGCTCTTGCCCACTGGGAACTCTGGCAAGCCCAGGAAACATGTAGTCTGCCCTGTTACTCTGCATACCATCTTCTGGTCCACACCTCTATCTGCCATTCCAGAGACCTGCAAAGATCTGGGACCACCAGCTCTTCCTACACCCCAGAGGCCTGCTGCCACCTGGGGCAGCCAGCTCTAACTGCAACCTAAGAAACCTGAGGCATCAGGAACTTCCAGCTCTGCTGGAATCCCCTCAGGCCTGCTGCCATCAGGGAAGAATGGGGCTGTCAACACCAGAGACAATCAGATGGGGAAGGCCAACTGAAGAACACAATCAACAACAGCCAGGATAATGTGGCATCACAAGAACCCAGCTACAACAAGCCCTAACATGTTAACACACCTGAATCATAAGAAATTAACAGTAAATCTAATCTTATGAAGATGATAGAGGCCTTTAAAAAGGAGATGAATAAATCCCTTAAAGAATATAGGAAAATATAATCAAGCAGGTAGAAGCCCTTAAAGAGGAAATGAATTACTGGGTATTGGCGACAATTTACAGAACAATCACACTAAAACCCACAAATGCAAAAGAAGTCATATAATAATGAGGGCTCAAGGGAGAATGTTTTGATCTTTCTCAGAAGAAGAAATAAAATAGTTGTCAGAGGTGGATGGAAGGAAAGAATTGGGCAGGAAATGGAAGGGTTACAGAGGGAAATGCAACATGGGATCAAGTGTAGGGAAAGCAAGGAGAGAGAACAAAATTGTCAGGGTTGCAGTACATTTCTTGGATGTGCCAAAGGCCTGAGTTGGGGAAAGCCCGGGGTTTAATGGTGGTGACTTTAGCTGAGACTCCTAGCAGTTGGACAGGAAACTGAAATAGCCAACTGTTGGAGCCATGCAGAACTCCAAGTGGAGAGATTAGAATAGCAACCCACCATCAAAAACTTCCACCCAAAATGTGTCCTGCCAGCAAGATATGCAGGGACAAAGATGGATCAGAGGCAGAGGAGATGGCCAACCAATGACTGGGCCAAATAGAGACCTGTCCCATGGGCAAGAACCAATCCTTGACATTATTGATATTATGCTATTCTTGCAGACAGGATCCTAGCATAACTGTCCTTTGAGAGGCCTCACACAGAAGCTGATGGACACAGATGCAGAGACCCACAGGCAAAGATTAGATGGAGCCTTGTCGGAGCCTTCTGGAAGAGTTTGGCAAGGACTGAAGCACCTGAAATGGTTAGAGACTCCACAAGAACAGGATCAAAGTCAAACAAGCAAGCCTCATGGGGGCATCCATAGACTGAACCACCCAACCATAAAACAAGCAAGGGCTGGGCTTAGGCCCTCCATACATAGACAGCAGATGGGCAGCATGACATACATTCACATGGACCCCATAACAACTGTCCCTGAATCTGTTGCCTGCCTGTGCGTCCTGTTCCCCTAACTGGGCCACTATGTCTGGCTTCAATGGGAAAGGATACACTTATTCTTGCAGTGACTTGATGTGCCAGAGTGGCTTGATACCCAGCAGGTGCCTCCCCTTCTGAAAGAAAGGGAGAGGGAAGTGGGGAGAGGGGTTATATACAGGAGGACTGGAATTCCCATTGGGATGTATAGTGAATAAATAAATAAATAAATAAATAAATAATTCATGAAAAATTTTGGTTCAAGGATAGTGAGGCTAAGTGAGCATGGAGTTGTCCTTTACACAGTATACTAATAAGCCTCTTTCTCAACCCTCACATTGAAAACAACATTTGCACACTGTTGGCCTGACACAGTGCGATGTTATATTACCAGCTTGGGTGTGGACGTCTTGCATAATTTAGATAAAAGATTTGTATGCTTTAGTAAATCTCAATTTCAACCAGCCTTTGCTAAGGACTCCTTAGATAGCTCTGTGTACTTATAATTTTAGATATGTATGATCAAGACAAATGGTTACATGAAACAATAATCACACTGCAATATTTCCACTGTTAGGCACTTCAAAAATACATATTATAGCAGACTGTAGTCAGAAAAGAAAGAGAAACCGCCGTTTTATACAAATTCATACTGCATTATCATTGTTAGTTTTTGCCAGTTGTAGAAAAATAGTGTTATAATAGGAATGTTAATTATCAATATGGTCATATGTACACATTTCATATTTTCATTTTAAAGTTATTATCTATGTTTTTACAAGAACTCACTTCCTGGAGAAATGTAAAGGAACGTCTACTTTTTCCTATAGGGCTAAAACAAAGCAAGGTGCCTCCTCCAAACTCCAAGTCTGAGTATGTTGCACTTACAGAGCAGGGCTTAAAAGTTACTCCAGACTTTGTCTCTGCACTTCCTTCCATGCATATTTTAATCCCTATTATAGGGAGGAATGAAGTATCCACGCATTGGTCTTTCTTGATTTTCTTGTGTTTTGGAGATTGTATCTTGGGTGTTCTAGGTTTTTGGGCTAATAACCGCTTATCCGTGAGTGCATGTTAAGTGATTTCTTTTGTGATTGGGTTACCTCACTCAGGATGATATCCTCCATTTACAGAAAATGCCCCACCCGGGCGGTCCATCACATAATCAGCCACCAAATGCAGACACTACTGTACACACCATCAGGATATTGCTGAAGGGATCCTGATATAGTTGTCTCCTCGCAGGCTTTGACAGTCCCTGACAAATACAGAAGTGGATGCTCACAACCATCTATAGGGCAGAACACAGGGTTCCCAATGTAGGAGCTAGAGAGTACCCAAGAGCTGTAGGGGTATGCGACCCTATAGATGGAACAACAATATGAACTAATCAGAACCCCCAGAGCTCATGTCTCTAGCTGCATATGTATTAGAAGATGGCCTAGTTGGCCATTATTTGGGAAGAAAGGCCCCTGGTCTAGCAATGTTTATATGCCCCAGTACAGGGGAATGCCAGGGCCAAATAGTGGGAGGGGGAGGATAGGGGAGCAGGGCAGGGGGGGCGATTTTGGGATAACACTTGAAATGTAAATGAAGAATTTCTCTAATAATAATTTTTTAAAAAGTAAAAAAAACTCCCAAGTAAAAATAAAATAGATATATCTAAAAAATAATAATAATAATAAGTTACTCCAGCATGGATGACCATGAATCAGCCCCACCCTCAAAGATTGAGAACTTCCCCATAGCTGTTGAGATGGCCTCTTCAGGCATGATAGTATTTGTCAATCTGAATATTTGTCAATCTGGTGATTTCTAAATCTGAAATCATTGTTCACATTCCATGTTTTGGGCTCTCCATAATGATCCTGTGGTTCGTTTTTTCCTAGTATACATCATAAACTATCAGAGACTAGCCCCAAAGTTTATTCTCTTTTTATTAACTCGGAAATTTATCAAACTAACATGCAGTGCATCATTTTGACCTCCTTTCATAAGTTTGGAACTGTCTTTAAAGTAAATATCTATAAAGGTTTTTGCTTTAGGTTAAAGGGTAAAGGGAAATGTCATATAGCATATAGTAAGGGTTGAACTGCTAACAGATGTTCAGTGTTTACTCATTAAAGATATTATTCTAATCCTTAAGATACTGGAACACATAAAAATAAAATCATATACGATTTTATATAATTGCAGATTTGATGAAGAAATCTCAGATCTAACATTCAGATTTATTTATTCCCAGACACTGCTTAAAGTTGTTTTACATAGCAATAGTGTAGCAATATAATGATCTTTCTCCCATTTTAATTATAAATTGTGTTTCTAGTAACATGCTCTATACCCAAATAGAGTGGGTCAAATCCACTTGTACATATGAACTGGGTTATAGTATAGGTGGGCTTACATTCCTCACCAAACTGGCTATATTTTAAAGAATTTATCAAAAGTACAACACCTAATCACCTGTCAGTTATAGTGGTCATTCTATAAATGTAAATCATCTAACCCATTCCAAGATAGGAGAACTTTTCCACCACCATACATATAGAAAATAGAACCAATAAGTAAAAGCATACATGAAAGGAACACCAAAATATTGACAGGAAACACACAAATATTACTCAAACATTTCCAGGAAGGAAGGAAGGGAGGAAGGAAGGAAGGAAGGAAGGAGGGAGGGAGGGAGGGAGGGAAGGAAGGAAGGAAGGAAGGAAGGAAGGAAGGAAGGGAGGAAGGGAGGAAGGGAGGAAGGAAAGCTATTAAGCAACTTCAACACATTTTCAGGGTATAAGATTATTGTGAAAAACTTGATTATGTCTACACAACAATGAACAATCTGAGAATGAAATCACAAAATAGTTTCATTTACAATATTAAAAAATAAAGAAAAATGCATGTGAAAAATCTAACAGAGCATGTGAAGGAAGTGTATGTGTGATTAAATTTATGAACCTACTGAAAGAAATTAAAGACAGAAATAAATGCAAGGTGTGAAATAAATGGCAAACATCACCTAACAGGAGTTGAACGCCTTAGTGCCATTAGCAGGGCTACATTCTACAATGTAATCCTCAGATTGATTATTCTTCACAGACATCATAATAACCCTTCTTAATTAAAGAAAGAGGAAATATGGCCCAGAAAACATAAATAGTATAAGTTTACAAAAATATTTGAAAAACAATAAAATATTTAAATCCCTAAAGAAAACACTTAAAAGTTTCACAATATTTTATGTATTTTATGTTTTTAAAATTTGCTTATACACTTCTTATTAAATTTACTATCATAGGTGTTACATTCTTGTCAATTATTCACTGATATTTGGGATTAACTCTATATAGCATTCTTTTGAAATCTGTTTCTTTTTTAAATGCTATTTTTAGACAATTTTGTTTAATACAGTATTAGTTTTTATAGAATATAGTATTACCTGTTCATATAGTATTATTTTAATAAAATGGTATTTCAAGGCAGTATTCAAATGGGGAATATACAACTGACTACATTTTTCTTTTTGCTAAATACCATCTAGCCCAATACCATAGAATACTGATATTTATTTTCTTATTCCTGATGTTTCAGGTATTCATGAATTACTTACTGATATAACGTTCACATATTGCCGAGATAGGGAAAATGTCACATGCAATGCCATTTCTATGGTCCAAATCTTGAAAATTCTGCTGTTGAACATCAGGACCCTCTATTATTAAATTTTACAAAAGTGTCTCTAAACTTACAAATGTGCAAAAGTTCTTCACATTAAATATTATATATTTCTTAAATTTACTTAAGGCATCTGTTTAGCAAAACAGGGAAAAATAAATCATTAATTTATACACAGTCTTGAACTGAGGAAGGAGCTATCTAACTTTGGGCAGAATAATAGGTTAGATATGATTGTCCTCTTTTTTTTTTATTCTATCCCAAACTTTGAAAGTCTTTGACATAATTCTTAAGTGTAGTTTTTCATCAATAACAAATGCATTTATTGAAAATAATTCTGATTTATTATTATAACCTTTGAAAATATATGTGTAGTGAGAAATTTGGCCTATTCTTTGGCATAATTTAGAACTCATTTCTGCACTTTCACTATAAAAGCCATGTTTAACCATGAGCAAGCCTTCAAGTTGTCTCCGTGTCCCTGTCTCTTGGTTCACGTCATTCTCTACAAATATTTAAAAAAAATACTCATACCATCATGAAAAGAAAAGAAAAAAAAAAAAAAAAAAAAAAAAAAAAAAAAAAAAAAAAAAAAAAAAAAAAAAAAAAAAAAAAAAAAAAAAAAAAAAAAAAAAAAAAAAAAAAAAAAAAAAAAAAAAAAAAAAAAAAAAAAAAAACAGGACCAGAAAGTTGTTTTCTATTGATGATCACTGATGGAAAGGACCAAGGTAATAGGATGGAATCAAACAAGCAAAGTGGAACAAATCCCAGTAATGTAACCAGGAAACATTAAATTTGCATTTACTGTAAATTCAAAGGGAAGAAAAATACAACTAAAAACAATACTTTTTACATCTTCATAGTAAAGAACAATTTCACAAATGTACATCTAAGCTTGGGGAATGCATCCCTTCCTTTGTCCTTTACCCTCTGAAATGATTGTCTATGGACTTGATGCTAACTTTCTGTTATGAGATGCATTCAGCTTTACTGAAGAAAGACGTTAATTAGTGTCAATGCTAATAAATACAATCTGTAGTAAGCTGTTATACATTTGTTGGCTCATTGCATTTAGGATATTTTCTGGTTAATGTAAGGTCATTTATTTTGATGAAACAATTCATTGAGGAAAATATATTGCAAACGTTCATTCCCATATTTTCTGAAACTGCTAGGCTGGAGGTTGAAATAATAATTAAATAAATAACAAACATGTTAACTTTTCACCTATGAAACATTTCTTCTCATAGCCTAGAAAAACACAATAGTAAGCTTAATGCTGAATTATTTTTAGTTGTGATTTTTAAGTATGAATTCTATTTGATTCTCCTTACTTTAATAATAGTATAAAGGCCTCAAAGAATACTATTCTTATCAAAGGATATATTAGTCTTCAAAGAAAACCCGAGATAAGTCAATGAAACATCAGAATTGTAAGTGGCAAGAACAGGCAAGAATGAAAGACAATGGCAAAACAAAATCTCCTAAAATTCTGGAATGATGGGGTGGCATTGTGGATCACAAATTATTGCGCTTTAATTTTTAAATGAGTTTAGACATCTGTGAAATTTAAGCCCCAGGGCCGATGATTTGTGTGGCAGTATGTTATAAAAGGAACAAAGCTTTGACATGCAAATTCCAGCTTCTGTTGCATCAGCCCAGGTAACCTTGCAAACAACCTTCATGCATTCACAGGAAGCTGACTGATGGCTCCCATATGGGTCCATTCTTCCTTTCCTCTTCCCAATCAAGTTGACAGCAATTCTCAGTTCATTTTCTAAACGGACTGATAAAAGCTATGCTAAGCCTGTACCTGTTATTAACCTCCCCTGCACTATTATTACTCATATTTTTTCCTTTGAGATAAGCAGCTAAATGCCAAAGCTGATCTTTGCATATGGTGGGCTATTACCCCCCAGGAAGAATTGCAAATGTCAACCTATTATTGGGTCATTAGTGTCAGGTCATGGTATTTCAGAGTTTGATGTTTTTAACCTTTGCAGACATTAACCCATATGCAATATACTTTTGAAAACTTTATTTATCCTTGGTAACAGTAGATTCCTGCTCCGGGAATATTGTCCCGTGGCATTGGACATATGCATGTCTCAAGGATCATTAAGTATATTTATACAACCACCTTTTCAACCTTGTTTGGACTACCATCTATTACCTGAGATAATGCAAAATTATTGATGTGAAATATGCTTCAAATGACTGACAGAAAAAAGAAGGAAGAAAACACAATAGGTATATTTTACTGCAGAATCATTTACTGATCCTGATTTACTGTTTAGATTAAAATTGCATGGATGATATTATCTTTTTCTCCCATGTACATCTTTATTAATTATCTAAGAAATTTGAAAATATTTATAAGAATTTTGTTAATATTCACACTGAAATACACCTACTAACTCTAGAAAGATCACCTGCTCTCACCCTAGATCCTACTGTTTGTTTATGTAAGTAGTCAAATTTCAGTAACCCATATGCTTATGGTATGGGCAATTCTCTGAATATAGTCGACATATAAGGGCCAATTCATTTAAAAATTTACTCTTCCTATCCCAGTAGCCATCAATAGTCAGTAGCTCCCCAGCTCGGGTGATTTTTCAGGAGCACTTCCTACCTTCATGTTGAAGTGTTAACTGGCTTGCTGTTAGGAGGGCAACCGGAGCTCCTGTGAGCTCATGAGTACAACCATCTCAACATATCCAAAAGGAGGGTTTTTCACTGGACCTCTGCGATCTCTCTTTTTAAACTCACTCTTAAAATCTTTTTGCACACTCTAACCCTTGCCACCTTCTGCAATGGCCACTGAGTTAGAGGGAGGGGCGTGACACAGCAGATGTTTTCAGCTAAGCCATCAACTGACACATTGTCTCTGTTTTGACCAGTTGATAGTTCAAGCATTAACCATGATGCATGCAGTGCACAAAGGATGTCCTCTAATAAAGTTTGGGAGCTACATTAATCTTTGGGTATAGAGAATAAATAAATTTACAGGGAAATTTAATACTACGTGCTTATAGACAAATAATAGAAGTGGAATTATCCTTTAAGTTTATAGGCATCCAATTTGTGATTACTGGTCCAGATTTATAGTACGAGTTATATGTTTCAATGATGCAGGCCTTCTGATTTCAACCAGAAATCAGTTGTTCCAAGGAGTCACTGTGGTGCTTTCTGGAACCATGAAAGCAAGACACCAAAAAGGAAACTTTTTGGTCACTACCAACTGATTCTCCTTTTCTTGTGACAATTACATGTTGTGCCTTAAGAAATAGGGTCTCACTATCACATTCTGGTAGACAAGAAATTGTCAGGACAATAACCTGCATTTTCTGAGTATCTGTGGAACACCCTCAATGTGTTGGTCTTTTTATTGAGTAAGCTATGGCTTTATGAAGGAGGATCTTCCCCTGAGTACAAAATAACTTGACTAAATATCCAGATCTAGAGCTATAAGTTTTCCAACCCTAACCTCCAACCCAACTATGAAGAGCTAGAATGCATGAAGAGGCTGGCCCTGCATAGTCAAAGCTGAAAGATCTCTGTGACACAAGGTAACAGTGGGATATGTGTGAGGAACCCCAGGGAGGATCCAGTATTGATAGTGTGGCAGAAGTCAGGCACTTCAAACCAGACTAACATCTCATTCCAATGAACATTTGCTAGTAAAACTATATAGGCAAAAGGATACATTCTGTGGCATACTATGATAAAACACAGTGTTTTAGGTGAGATTTCTTCTTTTTTGTATTCTTTTTTTTGACATTTTTTCTTATATCATTCATTTGTCACCGAAAATCAGAATTGATTACTGTTATAAAATCTGATGATGGCTAATTCATTGCAGAATGTAACTTTGTTATATATGACTGAAGTTATATTTAAAAGAGGTTAAAGAGAGCCTATAATGACAACACATAAATAAAGGATTTTTCCACACACCTCTATTCATCCTTATATTGTTCAAAAATACATTTAATAATTTCAATACAAATACAAGATGGAGCAACTCTTCCTTTGAAATCTCCTGCCCATGCCAGGACTTCTATTAGGGTATTTTTATATGGATCTCTTTCCCTCGCCAAACACTGATGCATACATATGTGTGTGTGTGTATATATATATATATATATATATATATGTGTGTGTGTAGTATACAACATATATTTATGTTAATACATTATATATTAATATATTTCTTAATAAGCTTCAAATACTCAAATACACCTCAAAGAACTGTAGTATGTCCATATTTTTAAAAAATGCTTTGAAGCCCAGATTTGATTCAGTTTAGGCTCACAGTTGTTTTCTTTCCATTGCACACCTCCTTTCTTAATCATTCATGTTTTGGTAAAATGCTTTTTAAAACTAGTAAGTGAGACGTCACACATAAGAAAGGCAATTTCAACAAAGAGAAGATCATGAATATGGTAAATCAAATTTATTTATTCTCTTACGTTCAAGGGGGGGGTTTCGGATGATTTCCTTAATGAATTCTATACAAGACATTTATTTATTAAATAATTGTTTTATTTGGAAGGTCTCTTAAAATTTTTATGTCTCTATTAGACACTTGTATATGATACCAAAACTTTGTTTGTTAGATTTTCTAGATCCATAGCGTAGCATTACTTTAGCATGCTGTGCACATGAGGAGAGAATCCTTTTACTTTGAAAGGGATATCAAATGTTCCTCACAACTCCCACTTTTCTTTTGCTGTTGTGATTTTATAGCAATCATTTCTTTATTCAGTATTTGTTACAAGGCATTAGAATAAACAAGGCATGTTATCTACCTGTGAATACTCATGACATGTGTAGAAGATCTTATCTTTGTTTTACAATATGAAAGTATTACACAGGAATTCATTTGCATAAGAATATTTAATGATTGAGAGTAAGAGATACATTCTGGATATAGGCTGACAAACTATGTAATTGTATCTCAAAGCCCATTTGGTTCAATGGAAAATCATAAATCTGTTTTGGGTCAATGTAAAATCACAATGTAAAGTCACAATGCATCCTTTCACTTCATTTAAATAATGATTAAATGTATTCTAAGTGGTAATTATAATCTTATTCAACACAGTTTTTCATGAGCCTCATGACTGAAGAGTGCAGGTCTCATTTAACTGTCTGTTGAGGTAACCAACAGATTTTACAATGTAAAATCAAAATGTATTTGGTAAAAAGAGCAAACTATTGAGCTGGATCTCAGCAGTTAAGCTCAATGTAAAATCTGTTGGTTACCTCGACAGTTAAATGAGACCTGCACTCTTCAGTCATGAGGCTCAGAATGAAAAACTGTGTTGAATAAGATAATAATTACCACTTAGAAATCACTTAATCATTATTTAAATGAAATGAAAGGATGCATTGTGACTTTAAAGAAATATATGGGAGGAGTAAATAGCAAAACTTCATTTGAGCTAGAGTGCTTTGCTGCCAACACAGTTTTCACACAAAGCCCAGAGGTGACCAAACCTCCAGGAGGTCCCAGCAGCTAAGCCTGTGACCCCCTGCCTTTAAAGAGTCAACACTACTCCACTCACTCTTTCCTGAATCACAGGGTGGTGTTCTTCCCCACAGTGTGAGCTCCATTCTACTCAACTTGGAGCCATGCTACCTCTCTATCACCCTATCAAGTATGTCAGATTGCATTCAGAAGTCTTCTATGGCCTCCCATGGGGATCATTTCTAGAAGTGTTTTTCTTTGATTCTCATCGATTTGTCTCCCTTCACTTTTCAATATATTACTTTAACCTGTAGTGTTGGTTTTCATTACTTTTCTTATCATCTACAAGGAAAGGACCACAGGGCATTGCCATAAGCCCTTGATGTAGATCAGTGGTCAGGCAAGGTTCCAGTATCCAGCTGATGTCGTCTCACTGCACAGCAGGGCAGCATTCTCCAATACCAACTCTCCATATAGTCTCAGTTCTATATGATTGATATCTGTTCCTGACCCTGTGTGATCTTCTGACACCTAGGTAGGACACTCAGGCATATGGATGATAAAATGTCACTGTCTTTCCTCTGTAATTTCAATAGAACGATCAGCTACATTCCACAAATCAAAACACTATAAGAAAGGCCATAGGCAGAGTTCTTGGGCAGTTCTGACTGTTTCACAACCTCTGAGTAGTCTTTGCAAGAGCAATCTGGGCAATATGGGCGTGACTTCCCAGGCTTCTTTCCCTGTGTGCTGGTTACCAGTGTTTAGACTTTAAATAAATTTGTGTGTGGTATATGTGTGCATATATGCAGGTGACTATGCATGTCTATTCCAGAGGTCAAGTAGAGTGTATTACTTGAAAGCATTTGACATTATTTGGTGAAAAGAGCAAACTATTAAGCTGGAGCTCAGCAGTTAAGCTCACCTGTTATTTGGTCAGCTAAACTGGGGGATTATCACCTGCCTGTCTTCAGCACATGCTTATAAGTGTGTTCTCTACCTGGCTCTCTATGTAGGTGCTGGAATCACAACTCAGAGCTAGCTGCCTCAACAACAAGAATTTACTTGCTAAGATCTATTTCACCAGACCTAAATTCTAAGTACATACTGATTAAAATATTTAGAAAAAAAACTATTAGAATTCAAAAATCAAATCACATTTTAAACAGAAAGTCCTTTACTGCAGGGCTTACTAATAAGTTTAAAGTCTAACTAACTTAGTCTTTATAATAGCCTGAAAACTAACAGCTGTTAGTTTTAGAGATCTGGGAACTGGAGGTGCCCATCCCTTCCTTCACCAACTGAGTAGAGCAAATAGACCTCAATCAGAACTGAGAAGAGGTAGAATTACCAACCAGCAGCAGGGGCTCCATCAAAGGCAACCAAAGGACTGTCTTTTGTAATACCATTAGGAGCCTATTTATATGTTTATGGATATTTTCGTCTTTGATATTCACTTTTAGCATACCTATTGTACCATTATGAGCCTATTTATTTATATATTTATGGATATTCTTGTCCTTAATTTTCACCTTCAGCATTATGACAAACAATCTCTTACATTCTAAGAAACTAACTTGTTGGACCTCACAGCCAGAGGTAATAATACACCTGAAGTCATGTAAAACTAAAACTGTTATCCTACTAGATGTTGTTTGTTTAAGCTCTCTTTAACAGGACCATATTAAAACTAACCTTGCTTGCCTTAGATTTCCCATGTAATCAATTTTAAAACCTAAGCTAACACATAGCAATAATTTTAAACTATGTCCTCTTTTATGCTCCTGATCAAGAGTAATATATGTGTGTTTGTACATGTGTTATGATAATCAGTTCATTAAAACAGCGAGCAGAGGTTGGAAGAAGCCTTGTAAAATAAATATGCACTATAAATGTCAAAGACAGTATATGAATATCTCTTGATAAACAATTCTGTTTGTGATACTATTTGTTATTTGGTTTCTTGGGTCATTTGGATTCAGTGACTTAATCTCTTATATCTTTTTACTAGTTTTATATTGCTGTGATTAATCCCCATGACCAAGTCAACTTAAGGAAAAATGACATAGCTTTTGGTATTGTAAATCTCACTCCTAGTGACACATAACCTCTCTAACAAGACTACATCTCTTAATCCTTCCCAAACATTTCTACCAAGTGGGCCAAGTTTTCAATTATATGAATCCATGGGGCCATTCTCATTTAAGCCATCACACCTTGGACAATCCCTCTTATAGATTTCCATCAATTATCCATCATTCTTTGTTGTATAATGCTTCCTGCATTGTTGAAAAGAGAGAGAGAACAAAGCCCTTTGTTAGGTGATAGAAACAAGAACAGGGAACTCAGAACAAGATGGCCTTCGGGCAGGCACTGATTGAGACTCACACAACAGGAAGACAGTGCTGACTGAAGACACAGAGAAGTGAAGCTAAGAATTGGAACATGGTCTCACTCTTGCTCACATGGCACAAACAGGAAGTGCTTTGTTAACAGTTCCTAACACAACACTGACACATTTTGGGGACTACGAATGTGTTCTCACTGATTGCATTCGGGCTGTGAACCCTAAATATCAAAAACAATAAATGAATCTTGCTTGATAAACATTTCTTCTTGTGACACTATTTGATATTTGGTTCATTGGGTCATTTGGAATCTGTGATATAATCTCTTGTATCATCATTATTTTCCACTCCTATTAGGAGTCCCTAATAGTTTAAATCTTTGAGTACACACACACACACACACACACGCACACACACACACACACACACACATGCAGGTGGGCAATCTTATGTATCAGATGAGAAATACTGTCTTCAGAGTCCTTCTCTTACTATTTATGAAGAATAAGACTTGCTAACCTCTTGCACTTCACCTGCAGTTTCTCTACATCACTGCCTCCCACCTGCCAATTCCAGCCCATTCTAATACTGTCGAGACATTGTTATAAATTCCACCATTATTTAATATGCTGGGCAAGTGTCATCAGGGAATTAAAATTGAGATATGACTTTTACTTATGGCTTGGTATATCATTTGCCTTAGTGTTCTATTTTTCCATCTGTCTCTTTCTCTACAAAAGGTAAAAAGAAAAGAAAAGCAAAACAAAAAAGTTTTCCTGGATGGATTTATACCAGCAATATATATCATGCATTTCTGCATAATGCTGATTTCTTTGATTCCTGGAAAACATGTTCCAATGGAAAGAATAAGAAATTTATAAGTCATGAGAGCATGGGCTTAGAAAACAGTTATCTACCCATCATAATTGCTAAGACATATTTCTTTTCCTCAATAAGAGGCCACCTTCATTCTACATTGTGTTGAGATGGGTATCCAGCTCTAAATGTGCAGCATGATTTATTCCCCACCCTGCCCGTAAAATTTACCCCTTTGGAAAAGCACAGTGGATGCCTTACATTGACACTGCTCTCTACACAGACACTTGGACTTTTGTTATTCATAGACAAAAGAAAGTTTATAAAATTGCTTCACAGTGCTAGAAGAACAAGGAACTGGGCTCCAAATGGAGTCTGTTGGAGTCTCATCCACAGGGCACATCAAATGACAGGTTATTTTCAAGACTCTTGGGAATTATTATGATTGCTTTTTGAAATAAAAATAAAATTGTTGGCTGAAACCATGTTCTTTAGCATCAAATAGTAGAATACATGTAATGAATTATGCAATGTGAACAATATTGAACATGGACAATAGTGAAATGTTGTTGGTCATTTTACACATGACTATGTGTTGCTTTAATAACCAGGATTAGTTTAGCTTTGCTACTGACAGCATCTTAGGAATCAGCAACCCCCACACACACACACACCACCACCACTTTTTAATATTGTGTTCCTCTTTCTCCACATCCTCACCAGCATCCGCTGTCATCTGAGTTTTTGATCTTAGCCATTCTGACTGGAGCAAGGTGGAACCTCAAGGTTGTTTTGATTTGCATTTCCCTGATGATTAAGGATGTTCAACACTTTTTCAGGTGCTTCTCTGTCTTTCAGTATTCCTCAGTTGAGAATTCTTTGTTTAGCTCTGTACCCCATTTTTAATGGGGTTATTTGTTTTTCTGGAGTCAAGCTTCTTGAGCTCTTTGTATATATTGGATATTAGTTCATTATCTGATTTAGGATTGGTAAAAATCCTTTCCCAATCTGTTGGTGGCTTTTTTTTTTTCTTATTGACAGTGTCTTTTGCCTTACAATGTCATGAGGTCCCATTTGTCAATTCTTGATCTTATAGCGCAAGCTGTTGCCATTCTGTTTAGGAATTTTTTCCCTGTGCCCATATCTCCAAGGGTTTTTCCCACTTTCTTCTCTATAAATTTCAATGTCTCTGGTTTTATGTGGATGTATTTGATCCACTTATACCTGAGCTTTGTACAAGGAGATAAGAATGGATCAATTCACATTCTTCTGCATGATATTGTAAAGTAGAAACACAGTTTTGAGACCTGTAGAAAGAACAGTTTTACTATTTATTTATTTATTTATTTATTTATTTATTTATTTATTTGGGGGGGGGGGTGAGGCGTGCCACCCTTGAACAGCAAGAAAGTCACGCCACCACCGGGATCTTCGCAATCAGCTTTATTCTGGAGCACCTTGATAGTAGATTCCCAGGACCCTGGACAGCAGCACAGCTGCAGCTTTTATGCTCTCCCAGGGAAGGGGGGGGGTGTCATAGTGGATGAGGATTGGTGCACCAAGATACACCTCATTAGCATGTGGCCCGTTCATTGGAGCCACAAGCCACAACTCATTACCATATTGCCCGTTCAGGAGGGGCTATTGCTTGAGGAGGGCCTGAAGAGAGAGCTGCGCATGCGCACTAGGCTCTCCTCCCTGACAGCCAGCCGGTCCCCCGCCATCTTGTAATGGTGGGGAGCCGGACGGCCTTCCCAGAGCCGGGGGGCTTCTCAGAGCCGGAGGCTTCTCAGAGGCGGGGCCTCTCAGAGACAGGGCCTCTCAGAGCCCAGAGGCCTTCCCATAGCCCAGGCAGCTTGCGAGCGGCTTTGCCGGCCGGAGCGCGGGCGAGCGCAGGGATGTCCACGTCTCCCGTGCTGTGGGCTTCATGCCCTGCGCACCCTGGCACGTTCCCGGGATGTGCCCCACCGTGTGCCCAAAGCCAGGTGCCCTCGTCTCCACCTCTGCCCACCCTGGGCTTCCCCAGGGACATGGCGGCAGCGGCGGTGGCGGCAGAGACATGATGGAGCCTAACGCGCCCGGTGTGGAGCGGCCCTGGCTTCTCAGAGAAACCGTGGCTCCCTACAGGGTGTTTTTGTTTTTGTTTTTGTTTTTGTTTTTGTTTTTGTTTTTGTTTTTTTGAGACAGGGTTTCTCTGTGTAGCCCTGGCTGTCCTGAAACTCACTTTCTAGACCAGGCTGGCCTCAAACTCAGAAATCTGACTGCTTCTGCTTCTCAAGTGCTGGGATTAAAGGCATGCACCACAATGCCTGACTAGAACAGCCTTTCAAAATGAAAGATTTTTCAGATGAATTTCCAGATGAAGCTTTTAGGATGGATCTATATATGAAATCAAACATAGTCTGCCTCATCTTTCTGTTATGCATTATTTGATCTGTGGCTGTCAGGTAAGGATTAACCAGCACAGTTTATATTTCTTGTGTGTACAATGAGCCCATAATTATCATCTATTAATTGCTTACTGCCTGGGTCCTTGGTGTACTTATGTCACTGTAAGCATTGTCTTTGTTTTTCTATTACTATAATATAGGACTGATGACATAAGAGGCTGCCAACTTAGCATCAGTAGTAATCTCTGAAGGCAAAGGATGGGGTAGAAGGAAAAGGCTGAAGCAGAAAATTACTACTTTGTATGTTTTAAACTAGATGTCAATAATAGGAAAATGCCATATTTTCAATTATTTTTTTAAATCCTACTACAAATTGAAACATAGTTACTAATATATCCCATAATAAATAAGCAATCATATCCATATCTACAGTGTTGACTGGTTTCAAGATCCCAGGAGATAACAAAAATATGCTAATGTCCATGTCCTTATATAAAGCTTTCACTCATCTACAGATGGTTTTTTAAAACCTAATATAATGCAAATATCATCTAAGTAGTTGTTTTGACATATTATTTAGAAACGGTGATGAGATAATATTTCTATGTTTAATATGAACACATTTGGAGAATCCTTTCAATCTATTGTTGATTGAAACTGGACGGACAGAAATTGTAGCTGTGGAGTCCTGGTTCCAAGCAATAGCAGAAATAATAAAGGAAAGAGTACAGAGTGTTATTACTTAAGTAACTCAGAAAATATCTGAAGAGAATATATCTCCAGGGTTTTGAGAACAAAAATTCATGTTAAGATATTAGTTATTCAAAGCATCTAGGACAGAAAACACACACGATTGGATACAAAGACATAAGACATTTAGGCAACAAACAAGTTTGGGCAGCCACTGAGCCTAAAGTACAGATTTAAAATAGATATGAAGATGCTATCACATACCATGGTAGAACCGTGAACTAAAGCAAGTCTTTCCCTACTTAAGTTGCTCTTTTCAGAATATTTTATCATAGTGACAAGAAAAGACACTAAGACAAATGGGTTCTAATAAATCTTTATTTAGCAGGAAAAAAAATCCAAAAACCATAAGCCAGCTCAAGGATGCAATTTTGTGAAACATTTAAAAAAAGAGTAGCACAAACATCCACTTTTAGCGAAATGAATAAATTAAAAGATTTATGAAGCTATGAGAGTTCTAGTTGTTATAAACTTGAAGACACATTAGAATCAAACTGGAATAAATACAAAGAAAAATTGAAAGACACTCATGAAACGGTGATAAACACACATATAGGAATCAATGTTTAATGACTGCAAGCTTCTTGTGAGAACTCAAAAATTCCAGCATACAATAGAAGAATATATAAAGCTTTCAGAGAAAATAACTATTAATTATGATTTCTATAACTAAAATGTTCTTTAGGCATAAAGGTGAATTTACTCCAGGACAAATAAAGGAGGCTATTTTAGTATTTCTTTTCTAAAAGTCCCTGCAAAGGAACTTCTTTAGGGAGAACACCAAGTAAAGACACAAAAGGATCACAGGGAATAAAAAGTAAAAGCAACATTGGACTGAGCACAGGGTCCCCAGTGGAGGAGTCAGAGAAATGACTGAAGGAACTCAGGGGGTTTGCAATCCCATAGGGAGAACAACAATATCAACCAACCAGACTTCCCAGAGCTCTCAGGGACTAAACCACCAACCAAAGAGTTCACATGGAGGGACCCATGGCTCCAGCTGAATATGTAGCAGAGGGTGGCCTTATCTGGCACCATTGGAAGGGGATCCCCTTGGTCCTGTGGAAGCTTGATGTAGGGGAATCTAGGGCACTGAGGCAGGAGGTGAGGGAGTGCCCTCATAAAGGCAGGGGAAGGGAGGAGTGGAAAATGGGCTTGTGGAGAAAAAACTGGGAGGGAGGAAGAACATTGGAAATGTAAATAAATAAAATAGCCAATAAAAAAAAGAGTAAAAGCAACAAAGTCTCAAAAGGCTATCAGAAAGGGAAAATACTTTAGAAAATTAAAGTTATGTTTGTGCAGGTGTGGTATCTATGCCAAGCCTATCCTGGATATCATCCTTCAAAGTACTAAACATGCTAGTTATATATACTCTGTGTAAAGTAGATTGAATGCCAAGTGTCCCTAATGGCTCATGTATAAAGACTTCATTGTCAGCCTGGGATGCTGTTTCAGCACAACAGATATTAGGATCTCAGGTCTAGCACAGAGTAGCATCATTGGCAGGCCCTTGATAAGACTATTGTGATCCTGCCCAATCACAGTCTCTTATCTCAAGCAACTTTGCTCCACTATAGGCTACCTGTAATGATACCGTCCTCACATAATCATAGGCTGAAACCTCTGTGAGCCAAAATTTTGAGCCAAAATAAAACTCCCTTCTGTCAACCTAACTGCACAATACTAAATAGGTAATACCATGTTATTATTCCTAGAATTTAATAAAAGGTATCTAGAAGAGATATAGCAAAATTCTCACTTATGTTTAAATGTTATTGTAAAATATTCACATGCTGCAATATAAAAAAAAAAAAAAAAGACTAAACGGGTTTTGTAAAGGGACAATGAATAAAACTATAATCTAAAACACACAAAAAAATCTGTACGGGTACTAAGTACATTAAATGTTAGAACACCAGCCTCTCATCAAATAACATCCAGATGTAAATATATGCCACCAGCCTCTCATCAAATAAACATCCAGATGTAAATATATGCCACCGAAATTGTCTTGGTGCTCTAAGAGTGCAAATAGATTTAAATGTAAGCAGTAATCAAAGGGTTGTCCTGCTCACTCTAAGTGAAGAAAACAGGAGTTAGTGCGCTGGTCAACCCAGCAGAAGCAGACAGGAGAATAATTACTGAAGGGACTATTTTACTAAAGAAATACAGATATCCTCACGTCTTAGGTATCTAAATCCAGAGCTCCAAAATATATAAATTAAAAACGCATAGACCTCATTGAAGAAATAAATAGATTCACCATCATACTTGGATATGTCAACACTGATACAACATGCAGAGAGACAGAGAGCAAAGAGGCTTGAACAACAAAGATATTCCCCCAATTAGCAGAACACACAGTTTCCCAAGAGCTCCTGGATGCTTCCCTAGCAGAGACAGTGAAGTTACTCATCACCCCAATAGAAGGGACAGCCCTTTCAGTATTTCAGCACTGAGCATGTTATTCCCTTTTCCTCTGGGTGTATTTATTATTGTACTCAATCACTTGGAACATTGATTTATATTATTTTTTTAATCTCTGAAAATAAGGGAATATAAATTCTTCAATAAGGCTCTGGGTAAAAGTGTCCTTTTATTTATTATTATTATTATTATTATTATTATTATTTTACATTTTTCTTTTCTTTTATTGGATATTTTCTTTATTTACATTTCAAATGTTATCCCATTTCCTGTTTTCCCCTCCAGAAACCCCCTACTGCATCCCCCTCCCCCTGCTTTTGTGAGGGTGCTCTGGCTATGTGCATTTCATTGTGAGCATATTGCATCTGTAAATACCATGGTTGCTTTACAAATTTTATCTATTAGTATTAAATTCCATTAGTATTGGCAGGTCTATAGACAAGAATGATTTGGACAAGATGCTTGTGTGGAGATAAGAGAGTTGGTTCTCTCTTGCCACATTGTGGGATCAAGGATGGAACTCCATTTCTCAGAGAGTAGAGTGCACAAATGCTTCTATGCACTAGCAATCTTCTCTAGCTTTTTTCACTATTTCTTTGCATCATTTAACTTAGCATGCAAAGTAGCAGATTTCATTGGAGCATCCCAACACACAGGTGCAATTATTATTCCTTATGCTTATTGGTTCCAGCTGAAAGAGTCAGATGCAGATATTTACAACCAACCAATGGACAGAAGCTGCTGACCCCTGTGGTTGAATTAGGAAAAAGCTGGAAGAAGCTGAGGAGGAGGGCAACCCTGTAGGAGGACCAACAGTCTAAATTAATCTGGACCCCCGCGATCTCTCAGATACTGGATGACCAACCAAACAGCATACACCAGCTGATATGAGGCACCCAACACATACAGCAGAGGCCTGGCAGGTCTGGGTTCAGTCAGAGAAGATGCACCTAAACTTCAAGAGCCTGGAGACCACAGGAAACTTAGTGGTCTGGTGGGGTGGATCTGGGGGGTGGTGGTGGAAATCCTCATGGAGACAGTGGAGGTGGGGAGGAGGTAAGGGGTGGGAACAGTCAGAGAGTGGGTAGACCAAGAGGGGAATAAAATCTAGAATGTAAAAAAAAAAAAGAAAAGATTAAATAAAAAAATTTAATAAGTTTCTGTGAGTGAATCAATGGTAAACATAAAAAATGCATACCAAGTCAATGTATATACTGACAAAGTGGAGTAAGCTCAAGTCGCATATCAGTGATGAGAAAGAAAACTAGTTTGCAAGTCAATGAAGGATAATCAATAAGCAGTAGACATTTAAATGTGGACAGCTACCCGATGGCTTTGCATTAAAGGAAATCAATTTGATGTGTATTTACTTATAACTGTATTAATTATTGAAACATCTACTTAAAGAAAGTATTTTTCTTTACTGTATCTTTCTCTGTATCTTTTAAAAGAATGATTTCATTTGTATTTATGTGCATTGGTATGTTTATCTATGCCACATGGGCATCGTGACTATGGAGGCCACCTGATGCTATGAAATCCCCAGGTGCTGGAGTTACAGGACATTGTGAGACACCACATGTTGGTACTGGGAAGCACACTATGGCCCTCTGTAAGGACAGTCTGCACTCAGTTGGCTGAGTTACTTATTATTTCCTTTCCATATTTCTTGAAATTGACATCAGAGAATCTTCAGGCAGATAGGCAGCTGAGCCATAGCTAAGACAGATAGTTTTCAGTTTGTTGTAGTTTTCTTTGCAAGTTTTCCTTGAAAGAATTATTTTTTAAAGAAAGATAAAATAACATTTCAAATTTTGAAATGGAAATAATATTTAATGCATACTTGATATTTAAATGTATGTATTCTAACAAGTTATGGCTAACTACAGAGATGTGACCTCATTTTCTTTTAAACCTTGAATACATTATGATTGGATGAGGTGATTATGATAAAAACCACTCTTCTGTTATTTATGAGTACATTTGTAAAGGAAAAGTAGTCAGGTGTACAAATTAATGCTCACTGTTCCAAATTACACTTCTTGTTGTGTAATTATTATCAATGACATTACCTAGATTTCCATATAATCCTGAATGATTAGTTTTCTGATATCTGTAAATGATCAAATTTTCAAGCATTCATTGAATTATTGATACATGTGAATAGTATTATCTTTACGTTGTAGAATAAGGGTATGTTTAGACTCAACTATGCTAAATCTAAAGTCAAGGAATTCAGAGCCCATAGCCAATGCTTTTCTGTCTACAGGTTATCCCTAGTTACTAAGGCAAATACCTACCTCTGATATATTGTGCATTAATTATTTCTCAAATGATTTAACCCATATTAAATTAATATCCTATTCATTATCATCTGGATGATACATATTAGTGTTAGCTGTGTCCAATGAAGTGACAGAAAACACCCACAGAAATGGATGGACACAGAAATATTGCTTTTGGGAGAACAAAATACAAACTCAAGTTCCTCTGAGCCTCTGGTCAAAATGTCAACACTTGATCCATGTGTCTTGCTCTGTGTGTGCTTCTGTGTATAGGAGTTACATTTTGTAGATATTACTGATTCATTAAATTAAGACTGACTTCATGATCACTCTTGCTACTATTGACACACTGTATGATTCCCAGCTTACCTATTCATTCTCTTCATAAGGTCCATCAAAGGCTTGTGCAGATAAACACTAAGAAAAGTTTCAGCATTTAACTTTGTTGTCATTTAAATGGGAAAATGACCAAACAAAGCTATAAAAATGTTATACACTGAAAGCTATAAAGAATAGTTTTAGATGTAACAGATGGAAATGAAAGGAAATATATATGTAATGACCTTAGAATGAAAAAATCAATTTTAAAACATCCTTTTTATCAAAACTGTTCAATAGAGCCAATGAAAACTAAATTGACTTTCTAATAAGTTCTCTTATTATACAATTTGATGTAATTCCAAGACATGTGTGGAATTATAAAGAGCCTAACCATGTTAGAAAGACTTGGAAAAATAATAACAAAAAATTTAGTGGGTAATGCTCTCATACTTTTCAATCTAAGAATTTATATAAAACTTCATTATCATTGAGACTGTGGAAGTCATGAAATATATATAAGTGAATGAATCAGAATCACTCATACATGATCAATTTGGTTTTGGCAAAAGTGCCTAGATAAATCAATTATGAAAATAATGTCATTATTTCATAAATGAGATTCAGGAACTGGAGAGGGTGATGATCCATTAACATATGAATTTTTTGAAAAGTCTGCCATAATTATAATTTAAAGTAGAAAATAATAAAATGATTAGTATCAAGGTATAGCTTACAGGATGACAGCTGGACAAACCCATTGTTTCTTATATTTTGGCTCATAGAATCTACCAGTTATTTCTGAGATCCCTGGCTCAGAAAACATTAGAAGAGCCTAGTGTGGACAGCTATCAAGCAGGTTGACAATTTTCCTAAACACAAAGTCAAATTATTTACTAGCCTTAAGTTCACACTGTTTCTTGCATAGAAAATGCAAGTTGGGAAATAATAGCTACTTTAAATTTAGAAAGAAAATAGATTTAACAAACTAGGGACTTTGCAACAGCCAAGGTTATTTGGAGATTCTCATCAGATCCCTTTGGCCAAGAACTCAATTAGATGTAATCCAATCCAAGTATTGAAAGTTCCATTTGGTGACAAGAGATGCCCAAAGGGGAAATTATCAACTTACCAAGGGCTGTATCCTCAGAATAGTTTCTTCCTCTTCAGGCAGCTAACAAGAGCAAAAATATCCACAAAATGGTTATCTGTTCAATGCCTGTGGTATAGTTTGTATATGCTCAACCCAGGAAGTACAACTATTAGAAGGTGTGGCCCTGTTGGAGTAGTTGTCTTGTTGGAGTAGGTGTCTCACTGTGGATGTGGCCTATAAGACTATAAGTCCCTTATCCTAACTGCATGGTAGCCAGCATTCTGCTAGTAGTCTTCAGATAAAGGTGTAGATCTTTCAGCTTTTCCTGAATCATGCCTGCCTGGATGCTGCCATGCTCTTGCCTTGATGATACTGGACTGAACCTCTGAACCTGTAAGCCAGCTCCAATTAAATGTTGTCCTTATAAGAGTGGTCATTGTCATTGTGTCTATTCACAGCAGTAGAACACTAAGACACTCTGTCTCCATACTAAGGATGGACCTGGCTTGGGGCTGCACAGGTTTTGTACTGTGAATTCTTATATGTAGCTGCTCTTCTATGTCTGGAAAATATTTTTATATAGTCACCTCACACCTTTTGGCTTTTCAGCCTTTCCTCTGCCCCTTCCACAATGATTTCCGAGCCCTGGATTCAGGAGACTGGAATGTATTTTCCCATTCTGGATGAGTATTCCTTAGTCCCGTATTTTCTGTGTGCTGCCTCGTTGTGTTCAGTGTCTTTCTCACCAAATACTGCAATAGATGCTTCTCAGCTGAGGACTGAGGAATGCATTAATCTGTGGTTACTACAGTAAGTCATCAGGAAGTTACCATATTTTTTAGCCACAAAATAGTATTAGGTTCTCCCCTGTGGCCTATGACCTATTTATTGACAGGTTCTTGGCCTGACAATAGTGCCTGTTATGGATTTCATATAGTGGACTAGGACTGAAATCCAAATAGAAAGACGAGAATGCCATTGCACCAGTTATTTCAGGCCAGTTATTATTGTAGTGTGTAGGTTTCATACATGGGTATGACTGATTAAAAACTGGAAGCTTTATCCTTGTTAACTAGCTTTCAAGTGGTATGCAAGGCACCTGTGTTAGGGTTCTCTAGAAGAACAGAAAGGTAGACAAATATATCAATAATTAGAGTTTCTTATAGGCTGAAATCTATTTAGTCCAACAATGGCCCTAATAGTCTACCATCAGAAAGCTCAAAAGTACAGGAGTTTTTCCATCCATGAGGCTGAATCTGAACTGGCCTCAAGTAATGCCAGAATACTAAAGAAATAAGCTTTTATGATTGTAAAAGAATGAACTTGCAAAGCAGAGTGAGGAGGAGAAACAAAGAACAGAGAACTTTCTTCTTCTATCTTCTTTATACAGCTGTCACCAGAAGATGGGGATCTCATTGAAGTCAGATCTTTCCACCTGAAAACATCCAGTTTAAAGTTCTTACTTATATTGATTTAATTCAAAACGTGCCACACAGGTGTACCTAGCCACGTGGGTCTTACCTAATTCCAGATAGAGTAAGGTGGCATAAAGACTAGCCATTATAAGTCCATGCCTTGTTAACTTGACACACAATCATACCTCCTTTGAAAAGTATAACCTCATTATTATGCTTAACATGATATAGCTATGCCCCCATACAGCCACAGGCATTATAAAATTTAGAATAGGTGGCAATGTCATTACAGGAACATTCTTTTAGTACCTAAAAGAATGATATACTTTTCTTTTTTCTTTCTTTTTTTTTTTTTNTAAGACAGTTATTACTGGAGTGTGTAGATTTCATAGCTGGTAACACAGCTAAGTATTGGAAGCATCTTCTTTTGACTAACATTTATACTGCTGGATGGTGCTATGCAAGCTCTCAAAGAAGGAATTCATGCCGGGTATACTAGACATATTTTAAAAACATGTAAAACAAGGCTCTTCTATTGTCTCTCTCTGAAACTCACTGAAGATGAGGATTGTTTCCTCCTTAAATACTTTGTAAACAATTGAAATTATGTTTTCTCTTTCAGCATTTTTATGTTTTGAGTTTTATGTTTTGAGTTAAATCTCAATAACAAAATGGGGTTATTCAAATGTAACATTTTATTATACTCATGCTATCTTGCTTTACCTAGACATCTACTCATCAAAATTGTCTTTTATATGCTGCTTCCTTGTGGAAAATTAATACTGTCAGTATATAATCTTTCTCCCTTTTGCTTTTGATGGGAATTCTATTCAAACATACCCCAGTTTTCATTGTCTTGATTATTAGTTACAACACCTTTAGAAATCCATGGGTCGACTTTCAATGGGATATGTTTTCCCCTCAAGCTTAATTAAATTGTTTATAGACTTCGCTCTTTAAGATTGAAGTATTAAAGAAATCATTAGGCCATTTTGTAGCCTGTTTTATGGTATGTGTGTGTATGTGTGTGTGTGTGTGTGTGTGTGTGTGTGAGAGAGAGAGAGAGAGAGAGAGAGAGAGAGAGAGAAAGAGAGAGAGAAAGAGAGAGACCTTAATAGGAAAGCTAAAATTAATAAAAAATATTTACAGAAGAATCAAGTACGAGATTTGCTACCTTTCACAAAAAAACTATGAGAAAATATGTAAAGACAGAGAATGTCAGTAACTTTGGATTGTTTACATTCTTCATGGGGAAGAAGAAAAAAGAATGAAATGAAAAATATCAGGAAGCCGGGTGTGGTGGTGCACGCCTTTAATCCCAGCAGTTGGGAGGCAGAGGCAGGTGAATTTCTGAGTTCAAAGCCTGCCTGGTCTACAGAGTGAGTTCCAGGACAGCCAGAGCTATACAGAGAAACCCTGTCTCTAAAACAAAATATATATATAAAGGGATATCCACAAGTCAACAGAAGGACAGGAGTGTGGAGAAGCCATATGCTACCTTCATCTCTCAAAGGCCACCATGATTTCTACATGATAGGCTTTCCTACACAGCCAGCCAAGAGCCCCTCTAGAGTGGACTTCAGTTTCTAATATATAATATAAACGAAATGGCAGCCAATGTCAATCCAATACTCATTGGTTAGAGGCAAATCACAGACATGTTGATTCCCAAAAGGAAAGGACTCAGACATGAATACCTGGCAGCCAGCATATGACTATGATAGGTGGACTCTGGGACTTCAGCATCTATTCATTCCTCATGCAGGGAATATTAAATGAGGATTTGAATTATAAAAACTAGTCTTTCTAATTAGTCCCCACTTCCAAGGTGAAGCACTTTTAGGACTCCAAATGCATATAAGATTTACCTCATCCAAGATATTTTCCAGGTCTATTATCCTCCAAGTCCCTTCATTTCTGGTTAATTACTGTTCTATTCTACTTGTCTCCTTTGGTGATAAAGGCCAGTATAGGCACAGCTTAGAAAAATTACTAGAATCAAATACTATATTTAAAGTCTTGTTCATCTCTCTAATTTTAACTTCTCCCTGTTCATTTCTCCTTTTCCTTTTGTTCATCTTTCTTAAAACAGTTTGTGATAATCCTTTTGAATACTTTTTGTAATAGATATAAAGCTATAGGTCAATATTAAGACAGTTTCTAGCATGCACAAAATCCTGAGACACATAGATACCCAGCATCTAATAACAAATAATAATAATAATAATAATAATAAACAAAAGAAAACAAAATTTTGTACTAACTATACTCATGTTAGTATACAAAATATTCCATTTATTTTATTCATATGATAGTATTTTATTAACTATTAAGATTAGACTATAATTTTATGGTAATGCTAGTAAATAAAAAATAATTTCATACAAAGTATATCTTTATGTTTTTGTTTTTAAAAATAGGAAACTTATTTTTACATTATATTAATATGCTATTAACTTTGGAGAAGAATTATATGCTTTGTTTACAATAAGTTCTAATATCACTACAACACATTTTGTCTCTGGTTTAGATCAATTTTAGCTATTTTAATTGTCTAATGACTACACATCTTTATGGAGTACTGTGTAGTATTTGATGTTTATTTACAATGTGGAATGATTAAATGGGCCCAATTAATAAATCTATACCTCCACATGATTTTCTGTTTGTGAAGCTATTTGAAATCTAATGGTCCAGTAATTTTGAAAAACTAAGTACTTTAGTATTTGTCTGTTCATCTCCATTATCACAGCTATAATGGATCTCAATTAATAGGGATGGAATTCACTATAATTTCTAAAAGGAACTCTAATCACTAGCTTTTAAATTGAATCTTTAAAATGAATCTTTAGCTTTGTACTTTTCAAGATTTTTTCACAAAAGCTATTTGTGTAAAAGTATATGGAGAAAACATTTTCAGATGACGTTATATCGGTTTGGATTCTGAAGACATGAGTTACATAGATGGGATTTGATTCTCTGATTCTACAAGTTAGTTCCCATCTCACCACTACTATATAATTCATGAAATACAGGAAACAGAAATGAAATGATCTAAGAATATTGTCCTTAGAAGACAGAATCTTTCTTGTTCTTAAATTAAGAGTTAGAGAGAAAAATAACACAGAGGAGCACTGTGTTGTAGAAGAAGGAAAGAAGACGCCTGTTCTATGATGCTGATGTTAAGTCCACAGAGGAAACTCTGGGAATGCCAGCAAATGATTGGTTCAGCTTGAGAGTCATGCCATAAGAGAGAACACACCCCTGACACTGCCTGGAGGACCAGAAACCAGAGTCCAGATCGCCCAGAAATTTAGGATAGAACAAACCTGCCAGTAAATAAAAAATGTAAAGAAATGATTCTTAATGATATTCTACTATACTCATAGACATGAGCCTGGCACAATCACCACCAGAGAGGATCCATTTATCAACTGATGGAAACACTTGCAGAATTTCACAGCTATATATTAGGCAGAACTCAGTGAATCCAGGGGGAATACAGTGGAAGGGAGGATTGTAGGAGCTGGAGAGGGGTCAAGGAAACTATAAGAAAACTCACAGAAACAACAAACCTGTATTCATAAGAGCTGAATGAGACTGACAGGAAAACCAGGGAGCCTGCATATGTCTAACCCAAGCCTCTCTATATATGTTACAGTCATGTAGCTCAGTCTTCTTGTGGGACTCCTGGCATAGGGAAAAGGAGCTGTTTCTGTTGCTTTGCCTGTTTTGGGGACCCTTGTCCTCAGTCTGCTCATGGGACTCCTGGCATAGGGAGAAGGAGCTATTTCTGTTGCTTTGCCTGTTTTGGGGACCCTTGTTCTCTGGCAAGGTTACCCCTAGAGCAGTAATGTAAAGGGAGATGCCTAATCTTATTGCAACTTGATATGCCATGTTTGGTTGATATCTCTGGGAGACCTGTCCTTTTCTGAAGAGAAATGGAGGAGTGGATGAATAGTGGAGAGTTGGGGGTGAGGGACAAGGAGAAAAGGAGGAAAGGGAAACTGTGGTTGAATGTAATATATGAGAGAGTAAATAATAAAATGTATAAAAACTAAAACTTATTCTATTATCTTGTCAAAAAGGGAATATTAATACAGAGAAATACTGTATTAAAGAGATAAAGGGAAAGAAAACATGTGTTCTGTGACACTGATGAATCCTCAGAAGAGTTTCCACTGCACAAATAGGAAGCCAGGAGGCAATAGCAGGCTAACGTACTTGAATATGTGTCCTCTGTGCTGCAAACTGGCTCTATTTTGATTGTAGTGGATGCATACTTGAACAATTACCTCATGATAGCTTATGTTAAAAGAGAAATGACTGTAAAACCCTTTATCCTTTAGTTAGCATGGTCATGTAAATCTTTATACGTAGAATTTGGAAAGCAGAAGTTGGTGAATCTCTATGAATTCAAAGCCAGTATGGTCCAAATAGAGAGAGGTGAAGACCAGCCAGGACTAATGGGGAAATGCTAACACACACACACACACACACACACACACACACACACACACACACACACACATCAAACAAAAATCAATAACCAAACAAAGACACAAACAAACAACAAACAAAACATATTCATGTCTATTATATAGTGTTTGCAATCCTCTAATTATGTATAAAATAGGAGTTACCTTCTCATAACAAAACAGTAAGTAATAGTGGAAAATGCAGAGTTAAGAAGAGCTGAAGACGTCTACTCAGACATTACTATACTCAGAGTAATAAAAGATCAAAGCATGAAAGGAATAATGGAATGATTTTCATATTTCCATTCTCTTAGTCCAATTTTATTTATATTACTCCATTTACTTCATATTATACACACACAAATATGTGTGTATGTATATATATATATATATATATATATATATATATATATATATATATACATATATATATATATATAATATGATGTGTATATGTATATAACAACATATGATCACTTATAATATATTAGAGGATCATAACACAGTTGTTACTATCTAAGATGTAACTTCATCAGTATCTGTCAATCATCTGTTTAAATGAACATATTAAAATGTTCCATAAACCCTTAAGTTAAAATTTATGGAGTTATTACTAAATTAAACGATAACTGCAGTCTTTGATGGCCTCTTGGCCCACACTCCTTTACTCTAAAACAGAGACAGAGAATGCATAAATTTTCCTTACTATATTATGTCTTAACCCAATATTAATATCAATTGAATAGAATCAGTTTAAAACTTCCCCCAAATTTCAGATTATTCCAATAGTCCATGTTGCCACAAAATGAACTTTTGAAAATAAAATGCAATGCCCTGTATTGACATTTTACTCTCCAATATCCCCAGGAATAAGAATCTGGCCCCATTTCTAGTTATCATGCAGTTCTAAAATGGTAGAAATCAAATACAGATCACATATTACAAAGCATCTCCAAGTTCAGTAGCTGTGCTAGAACCTACACTCTGCAGTGTGGTTTCAATTTCTTTCCCTCAAAGGCAAGCACACACCTTCTCTTACATTTTTCCTTTTTATGGTTATCATATTAAAGCTATAATTTTGGTAAAGGAAGTACTTGCCTGCAAATATTGTATGTATAATAGCCTCAGTGGATATTTTTAGTAATAAACCTAGATTAGAACAGTTACTGTGGGAGGTACAAAGGGCGTGGAGAGTGTGGATGTCTCTGTGGGTGTTCATTGTTGATATGCCATGTTCATGCCCATGGGACAAAGGCAAAGCCCTACTCCTGGGTGATCCCAGCAGGATAAGGAAGCCTCCCTAAAGTTCTGGTGGGGAATGTTGATAGTGTGTGCGGAAAGCATCCTTCATAGCTCTCATCCCTCAGATATTTAAAACCTGAAGACTGCCTACCTACTGAGATTGGCTAATCTGATCTGCTCTATTCTGCTGTACTATAAACCCTTCATGCTTGGTTCAGCTGTATGCAATAAAACTCTCATCTCTTTGTTCAACTGTATCTAATGAACATGCTGAGGTTTGGGGATGCTGAGTTTTCTGCATCTGATAGCCGGGTTTGTCCAGTTCCAGCTTTTCTGTGTCTCTGTGTCTGTCCATTCTTTCTTCCCTAGTGGACAGAGTCAAGTCCATCTGAGACATAGAAACTCACAATAAATATTACACTAACAAATGCCAAAGGAGGATGCTGGTATTTGCACTGAGATTATACTTCAGTTGTGGATGGATCAATTGTCCTGAATCTTGCATACAATAGTTTGTCACATGTTATTTGACATTTGCGTGTTGTTTTTATAGTCACATAGGATGATGTGAAGAATGCCTATTAGGGTCATTAACAGTTGCTCTCCTTTACAGTAGCCAAAACAAGAAATGGGAAAGAATGCGTCAATCTTGGGCATTATACTGTCTCCCTTATTTTACCAACAAGCACATTTTCTGGGCCAATTTCAAAATGTCACTACATTGCAGTGTTTCCTGTAAGTATGTTAGCCATCATTTTATTACAAATACATTAACTTATTCACAATTTTCCCTCATGTTTTCCAACTACTCAGGATAGGTAATTTTATGCTTTTATTAAATTTCACTAAAAATGGTTTTGCTTATTTACAGAATTTACTGAGAAGACAGCAACTCTTAATACTTTCAGAAAAAAAACTAATACACAGATAATTTATATCCTGAAAATTGCTGTAGTAAACACATGAAGGGAGGTATCTTGCAGAGATATATTTATTTATTCTTGCACACATTTTGCTGTGGGAAATTCTGAATGTTAAATATATTGCTTTCTAACTTAAAAAATAGTATGCATTAATATTCACCAATGGAAATTTTTAGAATATAGTTTTAGATCATTGATTTTACCAAATTAATAAATATGCCAATTTTGTTTTTCAAAAGAACTTGTAAGTGTGATGATGAGCATAATTAACAGTCATTTTATAGTACATCTGGAGATGTCCTACAAAGTAATAGAAGTGAGTTCTAGGCCAGTGTGAGCTATGTAGCCCAGGCTAGCCTTGCATTCAAAGTGATACTCCTGCCTCAGTCTTCTGAGTGCTGAGATTACAGGCATGAGCAGTCAATCCCAGTTTATATGATATGTAATATGTAATGTTTATATGGTATGTAATTCCAGTTTATATGATAGTGCATTCTTTCTGAGTAGCTATAATCTAAAGAGCCAGGTGTTATAACACCAGAAATGAATTCATGCCTGGGGAGGATACTCAGATCCTCTCAGAAAGGGATTTGTTACCCCTATAAACATTGTGCTATCATAGTGGTGTGTTACACCAGTAGCAGATATTGCTTGGCAGGTCTATATTGCAGGTCCTGAACTGGGTGAGGTTGGTAATGTCTTTTGTCCCCCAGGGGCTTCTGTAGCACATTACAATACTGTGAAAGATAGCCAGCAGGTAGAAATCTTGCCGCTCAGGTCCAGTTTGATTTCTCTGTGTCCTGCAACAAAAGTATGAGGCATCTTCAATAATAATGCAGCTCCTCTACAACTAGTTAGTTCTGGAGGGCAACCATGAAAAATAAAAAGAGCTGGTATTATTTTGAGATCTACTGAGGGTTATCATTTTAAGTAAATAACTTAATAATTAAATTTATTAATTTAATCTAACATTATCGATTGTTTTTAATATTTGTAATATCCCAGGGTTATTTTAGTTCAGTAGTATACTCTACAAAAAAAGACAAGTTTTTAAATTTGATATGATCAATAACTTTTGTTATTTCAATGAATATAACTGTTTCGGGTCCTAAGAATTAAAGCCATTGAGAGAGAGAATAGTTCAAGCTAAACTTTGTCTTTAAGCAAAGAACATCTAAAGATGGAACTGACTTGTTTGCAAATCTCATGCTGATAACACCAAAGTAGTAAGGCAGGGAAATAAATATCAGGCATTGAACTCTCCCATCTCAAAAAGGCATAAATATCTGTGAACAAGGGGAAATAAACAGAGGAAAGACGATTAAAATCATGGTATTCAACAAAGACTAAAAGAATCCAAATTCATTAGAGGTCCTCAGCTGCCTCAGGTTGAGATACAGTGGGGGAAAGAGTAGGTGTCAGGTGGAGGACACAACCCAGTGGAAAGAGTGCTGCCTAAAATCCTGCTTGGATGAGATTGGTGATGCTTTGAGACATAGCATCATATCCCTTCATAGAGTTTTGGGGAAGAGTTCCTGTGGTGCTATAGAAACTTTCCTGTACCCAGCACATGGGAAAAGCCAAGAGCTAACTCTCTTGCACCAATTTAAGTTAAACTGACTTCAATTGGTGTTGACTTCTTGGTGTTCCAAGACATGAGACAGGAATCCTCCATGTGGATAGAGAGGATTGGCTTAAATACTGCAGTGTAGAGAGGGAGTAAGAGACAGTTTAATTGCTTGAGTTGCAGATTAGAGGAAAGTTGCTATAGCAACAGGTTTGACATATTGTCCACTTTGTTGTATTGAGATTCACAGGCCTGTCTTCCAGCAGTAAGATTTGGGTACCATACTGGAGACCACTTTTGGGCAAATTATTTCATGTCTTGCCTTTGAGACTACTAATAGGAGTCAGGAAACCCAAGAAGGAAAAGTTAATGGTAATCTTCAATCCCACAGGAGGTTGGTGCCAGAAAGTCATGAATACTAGGAAAAATGATCTCCTCAAGTTAAGGAAGGCCCTTGAATTAATGAAATCTAGTGAGGCCATGGAATTATTCATTTAGTGTGTGTGTGTGTGTGTGTGTGTGTGTGTGTGTGTCTGTCTGTCTGTCTACATGTGTGTATGTGAATGCCATACATACCCAGTACCCACAGAGGTGTCAGAGCCTCAGAATCTGGAGTTTCAGGTCATTATGAGCCACCATGTGGGTGCTGAAAATTGAACCCAACCAGCATGTTCTGCCAGAACAGTAAGTTCTCTTAACTATTGAGCCTTCCTGTGTCAACACATGCGCATTCCCCTTAGCAGAACTCCTTCAAGCGTTTGCAGCACAGCCATATTAGAATATGACAGATAAGAGCATTAGCTGCCATCCCTTGCTGCTTCCCTCCTTCTCTCCCTCCCTTCCTCCATCCCTCCTTTCTCCCCTTCATGCTTCTCTTTCTCCCCCCTCTCCTTACTTCCTCCCTCCATCCATCTTTCTCCCTGTGTCACTAACTACAGAGCAGAGGTTAATAAGATAAAAAATAATAGATGTGCATAACGCAAAGAAAGAAGTAGAAGATAAGCCAAAAGTATTCTAAGTACTTAAAAGCTGTTTTGCACTTGTCTGCACTGAAGGGTTTTGCTATCCATGAGTGAGGAGAAAATGAGCAACTCTCTGGCAGTTTTCAGTCAAGAATAGAAGGGAAGCTTCTTCCACAGACCATAATTCAAAGCGATGGCAGGAGTCACTTTTCTATTGTGCAGAATTGAGTCTCTTATTCATTGTGCTCCATACATCTTGCTTGTTGAAAATAAGATATAAGTTTCAACTTGCCCTTAGCTTCCAGCCAGCAAAAACAGGAGAGCAGAGAATAAAATGAATACATACAGATAGATTTTAGCTTAAAATAAATAACTTAGAACATAAAATATGTGACAATACTTGAATTACTAATGTAAATTGTCTGACCAACATAGAAATGGAAATAGAGAAGGAAATTGATCAAATTTGGGCCATGAATGTCATATGCTGTACAAAAGAAGGCGGTTCTATAAGATCATAATTGCTGCAGACATATAATCCAAATATAGTATTTTAAATACTATATTTTAAAAGTACATTTTAGAATATAGTAATTCAATATTCCTAGAACATTAATAGAATGAGTTATCTTCTCTTCTCTCATGGAGAACTTAAAATTTTCCCCATTTAATGGGAAAAATCTTCAATTTTAATCCCCACTAATTGATAAATAAAATTTATGTGCTATGTGTGTGGTAAAAGAAATTTAGGATTTATCAATTATAATAAAGTAGTTGTAAGGTTAAACACAGATTATCAATTCTACTCATCCATCCCTTCAATATGTGAGGGGCTAGATAAGAACACATCTGCAAGCTTGTTTATCTGTTATAACTCAGAAAGTTAAAAAGAAAGAAACTTAAAAAAATTTATTAGATATTTTCTTCATTTACATTTCAAGTGCTATCCCATAAGTCCCCTATACCCTCCCCGAGCCCTGCTCCCCTTCCCACCCACTCCCACTTCTTGGTCCTGGCATTCCCCTCTACTGGGGCATATAGAGTTTGCTGGACCAAGGGGCCTTTCTTCCCAATAATGGCCAACTAGGCCATCTTCTAATACATATGCAGCTAGAGACATGAGCTCTGGGGTTTCTGAGTAGTTCATATTGTTGTTCCATCTATAGGGTTGCAGACCCCTACAACTCTTGGATACCCTCCCTAGCTCCTACATTGGGGACCCTGTATTCTGCCCTATAGATGACTGTGAGCATCCACTTCTGCATTTGTCAGGGACTGTCAAAGCCTCACAGGAGACAGCTATATCAGGGACCTTTCAGTAATATCCTGCTGGCATATGCAGTAGTGTCTGCATTTGGTGGCTGATTATGTGCTGGACCACCCGGGTGGGGCAGTGTCTGGATGGTCCATCCTTTCATCTTAGCTCCAAACTTTGTCTCTGCAGCTCCTTCCATGGATATTTTATTCCCTCTTCTAGGGAGGAATGAAGTATCCACACGTTGGTCTTTCTTGATTTTCTTGTGTTTTGGAAATTGTACCTTGGGTATTCTAGGTTTCTGGGAGAATATCCATTTATCAGTGAGTGCATATCAAGTGACTTCTTTTGTGATTGGGTTACCTCACTCAGGATGATATCCTCCAGATACATCCATTTGCCTAGGAATTTCATATATTTATTGTTTTTAATAGGTGAGTAGTACTCCATTGTATAAATGTACCACATTTTCTGTATCCATTCCTCTGTTGAGGGACATCTGGGTTCTTTCCAGCTTCTGGCTATTATAAATAGGGCTGCTATGAACATAGTGGAGCATGTGTCCTTGCTACCAGTTGGAACATCTTCTGGGTATATGCCCAGGAGAGGTATTGCTGGATCAATTGGTAGTACTATGTCCAGTTTTCTGAGGAACTTCCAGACTAATTTCCAGTGTGGTTGTACCAGCTTGCAATCCCACCAGCAATGGAGGAGTGTTCCTCTTTCTCCACATCCTCACCAGCAACTGCTGTCATCTGAATTTTTGATCCTAGCCATTATGACAGAAAAAAAAAAAAAAACAACTTTTGATTCTGTCTCTTTTTTTTTAACTGGTTTAATGGATGAACAGAATTTAATAATATTCATTTTTGAACAAGTTGAAACATTGGAAAACAGTATTACTGATAAAACTATCTGAAAATTTTATAAAATAGTAGTACTTATTTCTCATATCCTCGATGTGGTTTCTTAAGTCCACATAAGAAACGGGCCTTTTGCTAGATTCTATGAGGATGTACAGTGACTTACTTTCTCTGTTTTAATGCTCACATGTGGTTTAGTACATGTGTGAGTATGTGTGTACATATGCACAAAAGGATGGAAAGCCAAGTGCTGTGTCAAGAATCCTCCTGTTTCTCTAATTTATTAAAACAGTCTCTTGCTGACCCCAACGCTTGCTGGTTCAAGTAAAATAGTTAGCCAGATGGCTCTTGGAACTCCTGCCTCTACTGCCCACGTGCTGGAATTATAGGCAGGTCCCTGTGCCCACTCAGCTTTTATGTGGTTGTAGGGATCTGAACTCATGTTTTTGTGCTTGCACAGGAAATGTTATATCCACCCATCTCTGGCTCTATATTTCCTATACAAGTTCAAATATAACTGAAGGGCTTGATAGAATAGATGTGATGTAAGCCCTCTAAGAGGACAGCCTCATTCCCGCATGCCTGTGGAAGACAGAATCTTCCTGTGAGGGTAGGCCTCTCTTCCTATCACAGCCTTATTATGAGAAGCCTCATCTTTTGAGTTAAGAAGAAACTTGTTTCCCTTTATTTCTTCTTTCTGATTATATTGTCTCTATGTGTTCATTTAAATGTTTAACGAATTAACAAGTCAACAATGTAATTATAATAAATTGGTAATTTTTAAAATAATAAAGCAGACAAACTTTTATTATTTTACATGAAGCATGTACTCTTCCAGAATAATTTGGCTTAATTGTATTGTAGAGCAAATTTACTAACTGTACCAGACCTCCAAAACAAAGCATGCTGTTAGACATACCTCTAATAGAAAACCTCCCACTAGCTTATAAATATCACAACTATACATCAGATGCAGACATTTGAATGGGAAGCTGTGCATTTTAACATATATTTTAAATATTCTAATATAAATATAAAATTGAAAATTCTTTGTAAACATTATTTTTAAAAAAGTTATTATTCCTAGATATAATAGGTGACAATATTCAATCAACTGCTCATTTTTAATAATATGATTATTAATATTGTGTTTTGTATGTATAAAGTCTAGAGGTATACAATTGCTAGTAAGCTTGTAGACATCAGACTACAATGATGTGAATTCAGGTCCATTTCCTCCATAATGTGTTTCATTGTGAGGCTCGCGTGGTAAGTGCAATACACATTGAGCCATCTTGATGGCCCAAACAACTGCTACTTTAACAACAAAACATTTCATCAATAGGAGTAATCAAACTGTTATTAGTCCCATTTTCCTCAGCAATGTTAAGATATATTCAGAGTTCTTAAGACTGCCATTTGTGTCTTGATAAAGAATCAAGTATCAATTTGGTTAGTCCTAAAAACTATTATATAGCATTGCTTTGTTTAATTTTTACTTTACATGAATCTTTTGTAGTGTTTCAATTTAAAAAAAATGTATGTGAAGTTAATATATAGGTACAACTACTTCATAACATAATATTTTATAAGCTTTCTAAAATTATATGTGCAAGGGGGAGACAGTCAGTTTCCTTCAGTGCTGGAGGCAATTATAATTTCCTCATGTTCTAGTGGATGACACCCTGCGCCCACATACATATAGACAGCCTGAACTGTACTCAGTGGGAAGAGGAACAGGAGGAGGATAAGAAGAAGAAAGCTAAGGAGGAGAAGGAGTTCAAAGTGGATTAATGTTGAACTCTAGAAAGGAATTCAAGATTGAAGTAAGGGAAGGTCAGATTGCTGGATTTGATCTGCATAAATTGTATTCATGTATGAAATTACAAAAGAATAGCAATAAATTAGATTTGAAAGCATTTGAGTAACTGCAATATTTGGCTTTATCCCATTGATATAGTAGGTCTGTCTCTTCTACAGAAACTTCTTTAATACATGAGGTAATAGAGTATCCAGTAAGATATCTTATAGCAAAAGCAAAGAGATTTAAAACTCAACAAAACATACTTTTTGACTACTACACATCCTAAGAATTTTACTCCAAACATAATATATTTACTGACATTACAAACTTTAAGTAATGCAAAGAATTATGAATATGGGAATTGCAGCATCTTACAGAAAGCAAAATATAGCATATTTATCTCACTAGAGTTGGGCTAACTTGAAACAATAACTGATTCAGATTATTAAATTCAAATTGTTTGTAATCTGTTATTCTTTTTTATTATTAATCATTCCATTCGTTTACATATCAAATGATATCCCACTTCCCAGTTACCCCTCCACAATCTCCCCATCCCACATCCACCTCTCCTCCCTCCCGTTTGCCTCTATGAGGGTGCTCCCCTAAGTTATTCTGAAGGGAAGAAATACTGCTATGTAGGTAAGTCAGCACACTGTAGTCACTTCTTTCTAAAGATGTTAGCATAATTTTTTTAAGTTACCAAGACATTGAAAATCCTTGAAATAGACCTGGAGACAGCATAAAGAGGCAGCAAATGAAGGCAGAAAGCAATGGAGAACTGAAGAAACAAAATATGGCATCCTGAAAACACCAGCAACCCTAAAAAGCAGCCAGGTCATGGTTGACGTCTATCTCTACACTGATGTTTGGAAATCTACCAAGCACCATCCTGGATCCAGAAAATGTGGTCTCATAGAAGAAACACCTGTCCAAGCAACCAGTTTATTTCTATATGTACTATTCAGATATTCTAACATTTTGAGTCCACACATCCTTATTAAAATGCCAAATAATTTTTAATTTAAATACTGTCACTATTTAATTATAAAAACTAATATAAAACTAATTTTGGAATTGTAAAGCATGCATATTTAAAATTATAAACTTGTGAGAAGAAACTTAGCCCCCAAACAACCAGAAGATGTTTAGTCATGGCGTGGAATGTTTTTCTAAGTAAGTTCACTGACTTGAAATATCATAGTTTCTTAACTATGAAGAATATATTATTAATTGATGTTCACATACAAAAAGTGTTAATCATTTAGAATACCCACGTTATCAAGTATAGGATATTTCTTACTAACTATCCTGGAAAACATGGCTTCTTCATGTGTGAACCCATTGTTTTCCCTTTCTGGCCAAGTACATGAGATTCTAGTTAGAAAGTTTATAAAAGTTTATACTGAATCCAAAATCGCTGCAGTGGCTGAACACATGTCACAATCCAAAGGTTCTTCAAAGATGATCCTCTGCTTTGGCGGTGTCTCTTAGACACTGCATGTTTCCATGTTGGTAGCTCTATAATTCAGAGATGTATATATACGTACGTACCTCTTAGGTCTTCCATATATATATATATATATATATATATATATATATATATATATATATATATATATATATATATATATACATACATACCTCTTAGGTCTTCCAGGCACTGGATGGTTAGTTTGCCATCTGGCATCTGCCCAGGAAGGCCAATATATAAGGACTATATACATTGGTTACCAGACTTTTTGATGTCCTTTTGCTTCAGCCAATGGGGGAATCCAAGTTGGACATGAAGGAAAGGAGCTGTAACACACACTGTCTTACTCTTTGATCCCTCCTTGTGATGCTACCCTGAGCTGGATGTACCCTCTGACCTCTTTCACAGCTGCAAAGCCATGTCAAGCTATCCTCTCTCTCACCGTCTTCTTCCATGGATGCTTTACAGACCAATACTTGCTCTGGGTACCTTTTGTTCTGACCCCTTACACAGTACTTACAATCATTTTACCAACAGATAATCTTTGAACTCCATCATTGTGAGAACCCTTATACAAAAGTTTTAACCTTGAACTTGCTAAAATTAATTTCTAGGCAATATTTTCTTCATTTTCTCTTCCTGGGTGATGTTAATAAGATAGTAATTTCTATCTCATGTTGTTAGGGAATTTCACAATAAATCCAATGACTTAATTTTCTCAGAACACTTTAATTTTGAAATCTATTTTATATGTATTACCTCATCTAACTTCACAGAAGTCTGCTTCCTGCATCATTACTTCTTCTTCTTCTTTTTTTTTTTTTTCTGGTTTTTCGAGACAGGGTTTCACTGTATAGTCCTGGCTGTCCTGGAACTCACTCTGTAGACCAGGCTGGCCTCAAACTCAGAAATCCACCTGCCGCTGCCTCCCAAGTGCTGGGATTAAAGGCGTGCGCCATGCCACCACACCTGGCTCTGCAGCATTACTTCTGCAGGACCATACCCAGTCATCCAGAATGCTCCCTTTTTATTGCCACTTGGTCTAGTCCTATACATGTAACTCCTTTATTTATATGCCCAACAGCTAATTTAGTTTCATTTTCTATTATTTCTATTTTAGATCTATTGCATCCCTTTATTTTCTGTCTCCTGTTATTTCTACCTGCATATCTGTTATCCACCATCCAATTCCAATGGTCCTCACTCATCGGACAGACAGTTGACACTTTGAGGTAAGTGTTTCCGAAAGACAATAAAGGTTCCGGGTCTAGGACGTCCCGGAAGAATAACTCCCAATTATTTCCTACCGGAACGACCCGTAGTTACCCTCCTCTCTGGCTGGGAACCAGGACACTTCGGAACTATGGGGTCACATCTCCTTACGGTTCCGTCACTCCGTCCTCACCCTGAGAGAGTGGGGAACACCATCATAGAAGCAAGGGGAGAGGAATTGGGGAGGGGGTTTGCAGAGGATAAAGCAGGAAAGGGAATTACATTTGAAATGTAAATAAATAAAATATCTAATAAAAATTAAAATAAAAAATAGTCAGAGTCTACGATCTAGCCATTCTTGCTATTTGTATTTTCATGACTTTCAGGCAAATTAAAACACTACCCAGCTTCACCTAGGCATTATACTCATATTTCTTCCTGAAGAAAAAAAATCCCTCTATTAAAAACTGACAGACAAGTTTACATTTTAAAAGGCCCAGGGAGGATGTCCCCACCACCCATCCCCTGACCCCACCAGACCTCTAAACTCCCTGGGGCCTCCAATCTCTTGAGGGTTAGGAGGATCTTCTCTGACTGAACCCAGACCGGCAGTCCTCTGCTGTATGTGTGTTGGGAGCCTCATATCAGCTGGTGTATGCTGCCTGGTTGGTGTTCCACAGTCTGAGAGATCTCAGGGGTTCAGATTGAGACTGCTGGTCCTTCTACAGGGTTGCCCTACTTCTCAGCTTCTTCCAGCCTTTCCCTAATTCAACCACAAGTGTCAGCAGCCTCTGTCCATTGGTTGGGTGCAAATATCTGCATCTGATTCTTTCAGCTGCTTGTTGAGTCTTTCAGTGGGCAGTCATGATAGGTCCCATTTTGTGAGCACTCCACAGCCTCGGTAATAGTGTCAGACCTTGGGACCTCCCCTTGAGCTGGATCCCACTTTGGGACAGTAATCTATTGCTGGACCTTCTTTTCCTCAGGTTACTCTCCCTGCAGTTCTTTCAGACAAGAACAATTATGGGTAAGAGTTTTGACTGTGGGATACCAACTCTAGCCCTCACTTGATGCCCTGTCTTTCTGCTGGAGGTGGGCTCAACAAGTTCCCTCCTGGAGACATTCTTGTGGAGGCAGGGTGGGTAAAGAGGAGGTATGGGATGTGGAACAGTGGGAGGGTAGACTGGTGAGGGGAAGAATAAAATCTGCAGTGTAAAAATAAATAAATAAATAAATAAATACATAAAATATTAGATTTTTAAAAAGATGAAAGCAGCAAAAAGAAAAAGAAAGAAATCACTGTGAATGTTTTGTAAGTATATTTGCATTAAAAATATATAAAATTGTTGAAAACAAAATGGCCCAATGAAATTTCACTATAGGTTTCCTCAGGCAATAGGAAATTGCTGTATTCTCTCATGCTCCAGGGAAGTTCAATACCCTGCCCTTCCTCTGATCATGTCCCACCTTTAAGCAATGTTTGTTATTAGGTGAAATAGTTCTATTTTGTAGTTAGAACCTGAAGATAGAAACTGTAGCTCATCCATTGTAGTGGCATTTGGTAAATACTAAATCTTGATTGACTGAATGAATTACACTAAAAACCAAGCAATATTATTATTTATAAATATTAACTAAATGATTTATTAGTTCTCCTTTGCATTTATAGATTTATAAAAATCTAATATACTACAAATTTATAAAAATCAATGATTTTTAAACCTGGATATTACATAGTCTTGCTTGCAAATATTTTGGTAAATATTAGCAGTAAAAATAAAATAAAGAATTCTAACAGAATGATAATTTTCCCTAAACAATGATGGAACTTTAGGTTTCTGTATGTAAAGACAGGGTTCCATATATATGTTACATATTATTGTAATATCAAAAGTGGAGCCATCTTCTTGCAGTCTCATCAGATATTATTTTAAGTAAAAAAAAATGAAAAATATGACTACGTATTTGGTCACATAATAAAGTTTTTTTTTTTTTTTTTTGTAGAACCAATAAAGAAAAGGAGTATCTTGTTTTGAAATGTCACTGTAACAATTAAGGGGGCATTTTTCTTAGCTGTTGCTATTTGTACTGTCAATGATAATTGAATAATCTAAAGTTTACTTAAACACCACTTTATGAGAAATATAAACATCAGCCTTCTACTAAACAAACATTTCCTATCCTTACAAATTAATATTAACCTAATATTCAAATTCAGTGGCAAACATCTGGAAATATATAACACAGTGATAAAGCACTTGCTAAGCCTGTGCAAGGTCCTGAGATCCTAGGTATGAGAGGGGAAAATGACAAAAATACAAACCCACATGTGGGGCTGTGATAAGCAATTTTGGTTGAATGCGGCTTGCTCCAGTGACCCAGTATAAAACTCTACAAAAGACAGAAAAGTGAGCCATGTTCCCAGAGTCAGGTGCCTAACACCACAGAGCCCCCAACTCCCTAATTCTGTGACTGTAAGTCACAAGGACAATGTCCCAAGGTTCTGACATTCTGGCTAGATTCCACCCCCCATAATTACCTGACTATAGCCAGGTATGCTTCTCCCCACAGTTATCTGGCAACAGCAAGATAGCCCAGCCCACTATAAAGCGGCTGCTTGGCCCCTCCTCGCTCTCTTTTAGCTTTCTCCTTTCTTACTCTCCTCTCTAGCCCTCCTTTTTTCTCTCTCTCTCCCTTCCCCTCTTTCTCCATGTGGTCATGGCTGGCCTCTCTCTCTTTCTACCTTCTCTCTTTCCCTCTGCCTTTCTACAATAAAGCTCTAAAACCATAGACTATCTCTGCTCTTCAAGGCATGCTTCTAATGTGCTGAGTTTAACCTCCTATGCTCCAGCCACTGACCAAACCAAAAACTCTTGCTTGCTTGTGAATCATCAAGCACCCTCTCTCCCAGCCCTCTCCTCCCTTCAGCCCCGGGGCTGATTGAGCATCCCTGCGAGCCCCCATTCTGTTCTCTTCCACGGTACCCCTTGGGAGACTGAGAACCTGTTCTAGGACTGCCCTTTGTCTACCCCCTGTCGGGCTGGGATCCAGTGGCTTCCCACAGCCAGACACCAACCTGGGGACACGTGGAAGGTGTGCTGCAGTCCTTCCGTGTCAGCCCACCCAAAGCACCTGAAGTCTGGCAGGATGTAGGTTTTCTCCAACTCTCTCTTTTCCCCACACCCACTGCCCTGTACCCACAAGCTTTATTCTTTATTTATATTCCTGTTAAAAAGGGATCAAATGTGTGTCAAATTAGTGGCCATGCCACTAATACTTTCACAGAATGAGTGTAACCTCAGCTCAAGGTTGCTTCGTATTCCAAGTTTCTTTTGTTTCACGTTTTCATAGATAATTTATTTCTAGATGATATGTAACATTAAAGAATATAACCCCACTTTTATATCAGATTGCATAAACTCGGTTTGAAATCATTAGATTACAGGGTGGGATGCTGTCTTTTTTTAGTCTCTATTTCTGTTTCTGTTTGCTCTGTTTTATTGACTGGCGTTGTGTTAAGACAAGAGCCAGCTTCATTTGGCTCGTTAACCCTTTAGAAATGAGTCGTAGTAAGTATGTCTAATTAGAACATTGGTCACTGAAGAGGTAGTTGATAAGTGCATTTTGCCATTTGTAACTGCAAAGGTTCATTTGCAAGGCTCATTGTGAAATCATAGGAACTCATTTCTCAAAATAACTCAGAAATAATAACATAATATAAAGAAAAATATGAAAACAAATAAGTGACAGCAGTCTGTCCATTTTCAGAAATGTCACAATAACAAAATGATTCACTAATGACAGCATAAAACTTCTCAACAACAAGAATAAAGATTTTTTTAATAACAACTAAAGTTGGACTGTATGTAGTACATTCAAATGCATCCATACATGAGGATGTCCTTCATCTTACCCTGGGGAAAGGTCCCAATGCTTATCCTGAGAGACAGTAATCTAATTGTAAGTGTATTTAACACATATGACTTGCATCAAAGTTTAGCCCTGACTACTTTAGAACTTTCAGTACATTGGTGGAACTGGTTCTGCCTCATTTGGATTGGCTCTATGCTGTGAAATTGTCGCTCAGTATACCTATCTAATATCACAATATAGACTATAGAACTATACTTTAGTCACTGTAAAAGGATCAATATTCAAGTCAATTTTTCCAAAGGAAGTATATGATTTCTATAGCATTGCAAAGTGCAGATTTTTAAGGTGGGGTTGACATTGCAATTCTAGAGATAGTGAGTGATCTCCAGAACTGGCCAAATAATTCTGGTGGGAAATGCAAACAACAGAGATGTTTTTCTATATCCACCTAATTTTAAATGATATGAAAGTTAAACCTACCTATACATTAAAATTTTATTTTATTTCAGCATTGAGTCCAAGATGTTTCAGCTGGAAGGAGGGCTGGAGGTGTGTGTAGCTGAGCTTGCACAGTTCCCAGCTGTTTTATGGTCCTGGAATCAAACTGAGAAATGTGTGCATGATAAGCAAACACTATAAGTAAGCTCATATCCCCAGCTCTCAATGCACACACAGTCTTTCCCATTGTGTGTTTTTGTTGTTGTTGTTTGTTTGCTTGCTTTTAGAGAGATGTCTCTGTATGTTTCACAGACTGGCCTCAAACTGTTAGACTCAACTGATCCTTGTGTCTCAGGCTCCCTAATCTGAAACTACAGCAATATCCTATCATTATGCCTGGGTTCATTCTTTCTCATAAAAAAACTCAAGATATTTTTCACAATAATTTAGTTCTGAATTTTTCTCTACATAGTGTTCTGTTTATCGCTTTTGTGGGGACAGGGATCAAATCTAGTGTTTTCTACATGCTAGCTAAATGTTTTGCAACTGAGCTATATTCAAAGTTTACCGTGCTTTCTTTTATGATTATCAATTAAACTGTAATGAAAAATGCCTTCCTACCCTCTGCATATTTTCAGCAATCTTGCCTGCATGTTCTACAAAGACCATGTGAGAATGACAATTTTGTAGAAAGGTTTAGCTCTATATGTCCTTAGGAGTTTTATGAAAATCAGTCTTTTCACAAAATAAAAAAAAATTGTATGTGGATGTCTATGGATTAAATATAAAATTATTATATATGAGTAGTGATTAAATTATTAATTTCACATATTCATCATGATATCTCAGGCAGAATTAGAGGAGGATGGCTTGAAGATTTCAGCAGATCTCTGTATAAATTTTATGGTAACCAAAGGATGTTCCATAAAAATTGATTTTATAGAAAACCTCCATGGACCTTAGGAACTTTTCAAACAAATTCAATGCTCTGTGGGGTAAGGAGCCTTTGGATAGTGCTTTTACAGAACAACTAAGGTTTACCCAAAACTACTGAATGTGGACATGGAAAATTGCTCAAAGTATTATTTTAAGCAGATAATAAAAAAAGTATTCTCTTGCTTGTAACAGTGCAAAGAAGAAAGCTGTAGCCTATGAAAAAAAAAAAAAACGAAACTGTTGAATTCTTATTGTAGAAATGAATTTCTACCAGCGTGCCACACCAATCAGCTAGAGATTATATCAAGGAGACACAGACACTTCACAGTTGATAAGGCTGAGCTATTGAGGGAAGAGAGAGCATATGCTACTCGTGTTAAAACTAAGTCTTATAAAATATTATGGATTGTCTTTTCCAACTTTAACTCTAGTTTATTAATTTACTTTGACAGATGTGCCTATTCATGGATTATTATGCTCAGTAAGTAATAAATAGAGCTCTCTCTTGTGCCCTACTTTTTTTTTCAGGCCCCAATGTTATACGTGCAACTAAAACAAGAAACACTCTGCCATGGCAAGCTTAAATTCCGTTAATAAGAGGCAGATTTTAAATATTATAAACAATTATTAGTTTTTAAACTATTGTATATTCCACTATGGCTTGAAATTAAAATTTCGAGGGAGGGAAACAAATAAAATAAAATAAAATAAAAAATTTAAGTCTCACAGCAACATCTCAAAAGTTGTAAGGACAGAAGAAACCATCCTTATTCCAGTCTGTAAGTTAAACAGTAAAGAGGAAAATCTGAATACACTGTGCCTAAAACATTCTTTTTTTAAAGTCTTAGAGTAGAAACTTAAAAGAAATAACATTTGATCCATTTGTAGTACTTCTTGAATACACTCCTTGAATGCAAGCAACATTGGATGAAATAGACAAAACTATTCACCTAGTCAATTTTACCAGAAGTGCTTGCTATTCTACTACAGGAAGGAGTCACACATATAAAGGATCAAAAATCTCGCCAATTTCAGGTGCTTTTATCTATTGTAGAAACAGAATGATCAGTGTCACAGAGAGAAAGACAGGTGACAAATGAAGAACAGAGACCCAGGTGGAAGAGATCCCTGAGCAACCTTTCAGGACACCCCTACTTTTCTCCCATCCCTGCTTGAGTTTTCCAGAGTGTGCAAACCAAGCACTCCAGGGTGAAGAAAGAAAACACAAGCACACAGAGGTACCAATGAGCATCTAAAATTTGTGTAGCCAGACAATAAGGAGAACAGCCATTTTTATGATGAGATCAATTCCGGAAGTTATGTGCAGAAACACATAAGCAGTCTCATAAATCTTGCTAATTGATTCAGGGTTTATTCTAATTCTAAAATACAGTCATTAGGACATCTAACATTACAAAGCAACAGAAGCTGATGTGTTTTCTTGAAAAGGAAAAAGGAAGAAAACAAAATCAGACTCTACTGTAGGCCAAATGACAAATGATGGCTGCAAACATGGATTATGGGGCAGAATGGACCTCAAGGCACACACACTAGTTTTCAGAGACCTGCAATGGTAAGGAACATAGCTCAAGGCTCAGCCCAAGTGTGAAGGTATCAGAAAAGACCTCCATTTCTTTTCAAGGACCACAACTCATTTTCTTTGACTAATGGTGCTATGCCTCAAGGCACACTTAACTTTCTACATATTATTGTTTGGGATTATTGGTTTACTTATTGTTCATGTCTTTCTATCTACTTCAGAATACAGAGGTATGCGTTCTGAAACATGCCTGTCTTTTTCACTGTTTTATATATATATAGCACCCAGCACTTTTGTTGTTGTTGTTGTTGTGGTTTTGTTTGTTTTTGTTTTTGCTTTTTCGAGACAGGGTTTCTCTGTATAGCCCTGGCTGTCCTGGAACTCACTTTGTAGACCAGGCTGGCCTCTAACACAGAAATTTGCCTACCTCTGCTTCTCAAGTGCTGGGATTAAAGGCGAGCACCACCACCACGTGGCTCACAGCACTTCTTGACGCAGAACAGAAACTCGTTAATCAAAGAAGAGAAGGAGAATTAATAAATGCAGCTTCTACCTCGTGAAAATTACTTTACCTTTTGCGACACCTAGATCCACTGATGCCATTTAGAAAAAAAAATTTAAATTACTTTAAATAATTATACTATGCCTCTTGAGTTTTTTATGATGCTAATTTTTACTTCCTTTTAAAAATTCCTTAAACACATATCCATTTATTTATGAATGTTTAAATTCAGTAAATTATAGATAAAAATATTTTTAAAAATCAATACTATACCAACTATTTACCGAGCATAGCAGAGGCCTGGAGCATATACAGATTTTGTTATCAGCAGAATAATGTCTTAAAACTTCCCACTTACAAACACCAAAGAAGACATGACTATAGGTTTTAGCTTCCTAGATATTTCAGTATACTGTACTATTCTGAATCACAAAATTAAAAAATGTATGTGGATGTCTATGGATTAAATATGAATTATATGAGTAGTGATTAAATTATTAATATCACATAATTATCATCATGTCATCCTTTTAAAATTGAACAGATTTGTGGAAGACTATAAATCAAAGATGTTTATTGCAGCCTCTATGTTAAACTAAGCTTCCTTAGGAGAACAGAAATAACACAAAATTGTCTACAGTGATGTGATTCCCTGGGAAAGACTGCCAATGGCTACTAAAGACTTCAGTCCTTTGCATTGTAAAGAACTTCATGAGGAATTAAAACAAATAAGTAGATCCCCTAATCCAGTGACAGCATTCTGACCAATTACAAACACACACACACACACACACACACACACACACACACATATACACACACACCGGATAATGTAGGAGTTCAGTGAAGGCAGCATACTATTTTAAAAGGAAGTACCTTTGATTTAACTCCTTTAATTTCCACCCTCCTCATTGGAATGTGCATGAACTATGAACTAGTCCCCAGCAGGAACTCCTCCAGTTGACCTGTATTATGTGGCAGCAGACTATACACTCAGACATAGAACAAAAGTGTTAGGAGTGAAATGTCCTAAATGTGAGAAACCATACCTGATAAATTCAACTTTGCTATGTGTGAGATCATTTCCATCATTTTTAGCATTGGGATTCATCCCTGGAGAAATTCTTTCTTATTTGTTGAAAGTGGGGAAATTACAATCATGAGAACCATAGAATGGCTCTAATGCCATCCATAATACTGATGGTGAAAGGAAGTGCTCCTTCTGAGCTCTCTAGTTACGATGTTCTTCCTTTCTTTATGAACACTTAAGCATATAATAATATAAATGGGCTAGAATTATAGGATTTCTTGATTTACTGTAAAATAAACACGATTATAGGGAACCTTATAGTCTACATGCACCCTTGCATTTAAACAGTTTTTATAATTATACTGTAAAGACTGACTGACAGAAACAACCTTTCCTTAAACTGCTATTGATTTAGCTGCTAAGTGATTAGATACATTTCTGGTTAAATTTTAAAATATTTAAATAATTCATTTACATATTATAAATTTGATCTCATTAACTACTTAATAGTCCTAGTTCTTTTTAAATCTATATGAAACACAATATAATAAATACAGAGAAAATATAAATCTATGTATGAATAACTATAAAATAGTATATTCTTTTGTGTGTTATGCATAAGAATCACTAATAATCAAAAATCCAATAGGAAAGCATAAAGCAATGGACTACTCTTCATTGAGTTCTGTGATGAATTTGCTTGTCATTATACAAAAACTAAATACATCTATGTCTTGAATAGAGAAAATTCTCTAAGTGGGGAAATGAGTGGAGAATTAAGCCAAAGGACATGCTTTCAATACAGGTGGGACAGAAAAATACCTCACAGCACCCAAGACAAAACACCCCTCTATGCGGTTTCTCCAATAGGAAACCTTAGCCTAACATCACAGTGATGACTCCATGATGGAGTGAGGGGTGGGGCAGGCTACATTTGAGTGTAGTGCCCATGGAGGAAGCAAGACTGCACTAGATCCCCGGTACCTCGTTCCAGACAGGTGTGAGATGCCCACCAAGAACTCAGGTCCCCTGCAAGGACAGTGTGTGCTCAGAACCACTGTGTGATCTCCCCAGCTCCTTAGCAGGGCAATTTGAAGGGCCCCCTCTTTGGGCACCATCTCCTTTGATAATCCTCAAATTCCTTCAAGGCCACTCTTCAGCAGCACTTTGCGGTGCTTCCAATGGGACTGCATTTTTTTTTTTATCAATTAGTTTTTATTAGATATTTTCTTAATTTACATTTCAAATGTTATCCCGAAAGTTCCCCCACTCCCCCTGCCCTGTTCCCCTGCCCACCCACTCCCACTTCTTGGTCCTGGTGTTCCCCTGTATTGGGGTATATAAAGATTACAATACCAAGGGGCCTCTCCACCCAATGATGGCCGACTAGGCCATCTTCTGCTACATGTAGAGCTAGAGACACATGTTCTGAGGGTTCTGGTTAGTTCATATTGTTGTTCCTCTTCTAGGGTTGCAGACCCCTTCAGCTCCTGGGGTTCTATCTCTAGCTTCTCCAATGTGGGCCCCGTGCTCCCTCTTATGGATGACTGTGAGCATCCACTTCTGTGGGAGTCAGCTATATCAGGGTCCCTTCAGTAAACACTTGCTGTCCTATGCAATAGTGTCTGACTTTAGTGACTGATTATGGGATGGATCCCCGGTGGGTTAGTCTCTGTATGGTCCATCCTTTCATCTTAGCTCTAAACTTTGTCTCTGTAACTCCTTTCATGGGTATTTTTTTCCTCTTCACAGGAGGAATGAAGTATCCACTCGCTGGTCTTCCTTCTTGATTTTCTTGTGTTTTTCAAATTGTATCTTGGGTATTCTAAGTTTCTGGGCTAATATCCATTTTTCAGTGAGCGCATATCCAATGACTTCTTTTGTGATTGGGTTACCTCACTAAAGATAATATCCTCCAGATACATCCATTTGCCCAAGAATTTCATGAATTCATTTTGCTCCAAATACAAGGGCAGCCACATTCATTAAAGAAACTGTAGTAAAGCTCAAAGCACACATTGCACCTCACACAATAATAGTGGGAGACTTCAACTCCCCACTCTCACCAATGGACAGATTCTGGAAACAGAAACTAAACAGAGACACATGGACACTAACAGAAGTTATGAAACAAATGGATTTAACAGATATCTACAGAACATTTTATCCTAAAACAAAAGGATATACTTTCTTCTCAGCGCCACACGGTACCTCTTCCAAAATTGACCATATAATTGGTCACAAAACAGGCCTCCACAGATACAAAAATATTGAAATTATCCCATGCATCCTATCTGACCATCATGGACGAAGGCTGATCTTCAATAACAACATAAATAATAGAAAGGGACCGCATGTTAATGATGCTGCAGTGTGAGATTATAGACCTCTTCACAGAGTGTGTAACAAAGAAGCTGCGGCACTGAGAGAGCCTGGTGTTGTACTTGGAAAGAACTTTGTTTTCTTTAAATGGTGTCCTGTTTTGTACTCCATGATCACCCAAAAATACTCATTTTCCTGCATTGGAGTCGCAGATGCTGTGATTGCAGCCACATATCACTAGGCACTGAAGGCATTACCATTTTTTAAGAATTTAAATATTTTAACTTGTTCTTTCTATCTAAAGCCAATTTTTGAACAGATTTATTTTATTTTTGTATGTGTTGCATAAACATCCCCTTTTTTAAAGCCAGGAAAAATGACCTGCCATATGCCACTACAAAGGCAGCAGGCTTGGCTTTTATTAGTTTGTTACATTCTTTCTTTGTGGGGACCTGGAAAATTCTAAAAATCCAATTAAGACAGTCAGCCAAAAGTAGTTTTGAGTTTCATTACTTTAGAGGATTTTTCATACTTCAGCTATGGTCATTTTGTAAAGACCATTTTGGCATGTGCTAGCTGATTCTATTTGTCAAAAGTTTCAACACTGAATTGGAATTAACAATGACAGGGTTGGTCAGACAGGCTCTTTCTTATGACCTTTGAGTGATCACCCTATGTCTAAATTCCTCTAAACATGAACCTTTTCTATAAACATAAGGAAAGAGAGGTTTATGACTCACAGTATAAATATCACTATCCTCTTGAGACCTGTAGATACCACCTTTAGTGACAGCTGTCAGCTGTGACCATTATTATAAGTTGTCATTAGTGTTAACTTATTCAAACCAAGCTTCACTTGTTTGAAGGCTGATATTAAAATGGACATATGGAAGCTACTCGTGTTGTGAATAAACTCTGCCTAAAACCATAATCACAAACTTAAATACATAATCACATGCGCAAAAGATTATGCATCTGCGGTATGTTCACAAGCTCATGGGGTGTTGAGAGAAAGAAAGAGGTTCTTAAATTGTTATCTTAATCATTCATTCAACTTTTAGCTGAGCACATATCAATACATTCCCACAATGTATTTATCAAGCTAAGCCACAATTTATAATAAGATTACCACTTACTAGAATTAAAAGCAGTGATTGTGCCTTCAAATGAATGCAGAGATCTTTTTACTGCACATTGATTTTTGTTACTGTGTACTTGTAGCTCAGTTATCTATCGATCTCTGTTGTAAAGTATGCAGTTACATAAAGTACAATTTTGTTAACTAAACTGTATTCATCATATGTGACAGCTACCGAGAGATGCACTCTACTGAAACTAAGGAAGATGAATGGATACTGTTTCCACTACATAAAGTTTTTGCATTTGTATTTAATTTCAATACTGTGATAATACTTTGTTCATGTATACTAAGATATTGACTGGACGGAACTTATTAAATAATATAGGTTCTTGTTTTACCCTGCCCTCTACACATATGCATTAAACACTGGAAAGTGTTTCATTCTCAGTACGATCACCTACATAGTCACCTACTGTGTACAAACACTATGCCTGACCATAGTTTTCATGCTAATCAGGAAGAAGTGGAATGTAACAGCTGGCAAATGCCAAACAACAGATAAGGAGATTCTGTGTCAGTTTTGACTTCTGCTGATATGAGCCAAGCCAGGTATTTCATAGACAGAATCTCAGAAATTTAAACGATGGTTCTGTTGAGCTGTTTGTGAATCTCAGCAGACATTCCACTCCTCTACCCACTCTCCTATGCACAGTTCTCTGTAGCATTATTTTAAAGCAAGCATGTGTTCATTGAGATTTAAATAACCCCTGAAATGCTTAATAGCTTTGGAAATGCCACTGCCACCATTCTCCAACATATGCAAGCCTGCATCAGGCATCCATAATCACCTTCTTCAGAGTGAAACTTCAGTTTACCAAGCTGAAGTGCCTCATTGTTCTCTGAACAGGCATCGACTTGTATATACTGCAGGTTAAGACTTCTCTCTGGTGAATAGCTTTGAAAGTGTATACTAACATATTTACGTTATCTTCCATAAGTATATCGTAAATAGTAAGAGTAATGTAACCACTGTACATTACTCAGGTGAACTCAGCACTCCACAAACAATTTGATCAAATTGTTTATAGCAGCTAAGACTGGAGAGCAGCCTGTAAAAAAACTTTGGAGGCCTCAGCTGTAGATCCATGGCTGTGTGCTTGCTGAGAGGTTCCCACTCAGTCTTATGGCTCATCACCAAGATTCTGAACCTTACTTTCTGGCAGACCATTTCATTTTGCAGGTTCTTATAGTTGGTTGTTGTATAGCAATTGCCCCTGAGATAAAGATCCATCTTAAGGGGAAGCTTGTTAAATCATAGGGTATTCTATGTAGAGGTGAAACATTGCATCCTTTGTAAATCTCCTTGAGCTCAAAAAGTAATAAAAAGTGAAGAACTTCAAGAATTCTTTTAAACTCATCAAATACAGTCGGCTTCTTCCTCACCAACTGAATAGAAGCAGTGGACATGCTTAGATTAGCCAAGGTAGCTGAAAGAAACAGAAACAAGCCTTGCTTCTGAGAAGAGGTTCAACCCACCTGAGCCACCTGGAAAGGACACTCTCCAATCTGTTGAGTGGCCTGTAGTTTGGGCAGTTCACCCAGATTTCAAACATTCATAAGCCAACATGACTCCAGGTGAGGTCAACTTTTCATGATGCAGCAATCATTGAGTTATTTCTATTCCCGTAAGTAACCCCTTTTGGCAGCATCCATGCAGGGAAGGCTGTTGCAAACAAGTAAGCTTCCTGGACATAGCTTACAGTTTTGCATGGCTGTGATGAGCAGATCCTCAGGGCATAGCCCCGGACCTTCATCCCAGGATTGCTTCCTGATGATGGACCTTCATCCCAGGATTGCTTCCTGATGATGGACCTTCATCCCAGGATTGCTTCCTGAGGATGGACCTTCATCCCAGGATTGCTTCCTGAGGATGGACCTTCATCCCAGGATTGCTTCCTGAGTATGGACCTTCATCCCAGGATTGCTTCCTGAGGATGGACCTTCATCCCAGGATTGCTTTCTGAGGATGATGTGCTTTCTCATGTTTGTCACTGATGTATTTCCATTTTTTTTTTCTGTTAATGATGTGATTGAGCCAAGGAAGACCCTTTCTGCTTATAGTTTAATATCATTCTTGGATATTAGCTTAATCTATTGGACAAATTTCCTTCACATCAACATGAAGATGAACTTTCATCAAATTAATGCAGTTTAGATGTATTAATGATTTTATAGATTTTTTTCATTTGACTCATGTAATTTTAAAAAGTTATAATAAATTATAGAAAGTTTATAGGATTTCTGATTTGATTCAAGTAATTTTAGGAAGTTATAATAAGTCATAGAAAGTTTAAGGTGATGGTTGTAGTTTTTCCCAGACAGATATAATAAAATTAGACTAAAGAAAGGAATGTGCCCCTCATCCTAGAACAGTGAGTAAATGCTGCATGAAAGGGCACATAGTGAGCTTTTATGCACTATAAGCACTTGCATTGCACTAGAAAGAACAATAGGCTTAGAACAAATTAATGATCAAGGAAAATCACTCATTCTAGGTTTGGTCCAAGGATGAGGCCAAAGTTGTGCACCATGATAAAGCAAGGTCATGTAAAACTATTGTTTTGAACTTATAATGAACTTATAGAATGAAACATACTCTGAACATCCAATCAACTTCCTGCTATAACTCACTCTTGTGTAATATTTTATCTGTGAGGTAATTTTATAAATAACTTTTGTCTAAAGATTGAGAGAAAAATAAAGTGTTGCTGGTGGGGCTCTGTTCCATCAACTAAATATGTATATGTGTATATATGTCTGTCTGTCTGTCTGTCTGTCTGTCTGTCTGTCTGTCTGTGGGTATGTATGTATGTATTTATGTACAATATGTCAGTATTTCTATCTGTATATATTACATACATATGAATGTAGGTGTATATGATGTGTGTGTATGTATACATTACTTATAATATCTATTATGGTATACTTTGATTATAAGTTTGACTCTGTGTTGGTTAAGGATATGACAGGAAACACAGGAACATATTAAGCATAGATTAAAATTCCATTAAATATTACTATTCTCTATTTGGTTGGGCCCATGATTATAAAACTATTAGATATAGAGTTAGAACTAAAAGAAGGTATTAAAGAAGAATTGTATATCAACATGAACAAATGTGTGGAAACATGTAAGAATGGCAGCTCATATGTGACCAAGTGTTCAGACTTAAATAAGAGATTTAAGATATCTAAGTTTTAATTTCTTTTTATTTTCCACAGCACTTTCTCTTTTAAGTACTCTGTCTTGAGGGAATTTTATGTAAACACACATATATGAATATTCACATAGATATATAAATAAGAGTCTAGCTAAATGCACACTATGTGACATTTCATAGTTATAGAAACTTTTTAGTATGATTTTCATTTTATTTTACTTGGAGTTGTAGGATTATAAAAATACTAGATTAATGCCCAAGACACAGTGAAGATTTTCCAATGTGATTGTTTTTTAGCACAGGATGCCTTGTATTATCTATGTGCACTCTTCATTTATAACAATCCCACATTAATATTGTAGAACACATGTAATTCAGCATGACAAAAAATTGAAAAAAAATATATCCCATCAGAATCACTAAGCATCAGTTTTCTGATAGATATCTTGACATTTCTCATCAGTTAATGGAATGATTAAAACTGCTGTGCCAAGCTTTTTACTTATTAAGAAAACTAAATTAAAAATCTATGTTTAAAATCCATTCTTAAGAATTTTCAAACAGTACACCATGTCTACTCATAATAGCAGCAAATAAATTCATTTTTTTAAATAAAGCATGATTTCCTTGCCAGAGACCTCAGTTCAATTAAATCCCCAACTGTTGTGAGATTCATGACTAAATGATGTGTTATATGCAACTGTTTTTAGTGTATGAGGAGCTAACTCTCAACTTCAATATGCTTTAATAGTTTTTCCAAAGAGTACTAAGAAATTAGGATGAATAGAAACATTAAGTTATGTTATATTTTACTAGAATCATAACATCAAATACTATGATTGTATGTAAAGATTGTGTGTGCTTATAAATCAGTGTTCTATCACTGCACACAAATTATACTTAAGAAGCATAAAAGACACCATTTCATTATCTTACATCACATAGAGAGCTTCCACTGGTTTAAGGAGACCTTACCTAGTGGCTAAGCAAAATCACTCTTAACTGTGGTGTAGATATTACAGAGAACAAAATATTTCTGTACATACTAACAATATGCTAATGATGATTTTAATAAATGCAAAGCATTTGTATTAAAAATGAGTAATGGTTTCAAAACCTAGACTTACCTCACTGCAATTTGAGATGAGAAAGAAAAATATGTAGCACAAACATCACCTTGTCAATTCAAATGGAATATTTTTAAAAATATTGATCTCTGGGCATTTCAGCATCAGCGGATGATCCTGGGTGACACTCTGACCTCTTGACTAATTTACTATACTTTTTATAATTACATCTCAGATTTTCACTTAGAAAATAATGTTACACAGTTCATTGTTTAAATTAGGATATCTGAAAACATATATCATGTTAGAAAAACTAAAGATAACAAAGATGTGTATTTGGCATTTATGTTAAAGCAGTATGTTTTGACTCCATTTTATATTTTATGAAAATCTAAGAGAATAAGTTATTAAAAATGCCCTGGTCCAGGAAGCCTCAGCTCAACGCAGCCTCTCTAGGTGCATGCCTTGCTTCTTAGTGGTGGCTCAGAGTCATTTTTTTCATCTCTTCTCCGTGTGTTCACATTTCTTCATCTTCAGATTTTGTCATCTTTTTGTTAACCTCACCTCAAATTTAGGTGCCCCCCCCCAATGAATTTCCTACTTAGCAATCTTTTTCCTGTGTAATCTTTCTATAACTGTACAGATGTAATCTGAAAACCACTTAAAGACCCACAGCTTATATCTGTAACAAATAACTATTAATTCTGTACTTTTTCATCTCAATATCAGCTTCATTATAATTACTAAAAGTCATGTCTTTTACAATATTTCTATAAAATATCTTAATGTGCCATCATCCCAATCATTTTGTCTATCTGGTCTCCTCATATTTCAAAAAAATGCTATTTTTGCTAATTACTAAAATCATACAGTTAACCTTGGTTTCTCTCTTATTTCAATTCAATTAATAGATTCCTCAATCACTCAATTCAATTAATAGAATTGCATTATACTATTCCAAAGGATGTCGAAATTCAAAATATATCTTATCTATTAATTTCTCCTAATTCATTTTGACAATAACTGAAATCAACTTTGCCTTTTCCATAACTTACTATAGTAGGTTCCAAATTGTCTAGCTGATTTCATCCTGGCATTGGCCTATTCTACTATAAAATAGTATATTTCTATGCTATGCACATTGTGCTGGGTTTACATTCATTTTGAGAGTGAAATACATGCCATGCCTAGGACCTCTTGTCTATAATCTTGCTACTTAATAGCCTACCATAGGAGGATCTCAAGGTCGAGGCCACTGAGGTCTTGTTTCAAAACACAGACAATAAGAGGGCTGGTTGTGGAATTCAGTGTTAAGTGCTGATTTACTATTGTGTGGAATCCTGAAGGTTTAAGTATCAGCCAAACAAATTTGAATACCCAAAGGCCTTAGAGAGATATTCCTATCTTCAAAATTATTCAAAGTGGAAAAATAAAATTTAAACCAAAAGAGGAACAGATAGGGGTTTGGACCAAAAGAGGAACAGATGGGGGTTGGGGGTAATGGCGATGAGAAATAAGTTTGTGAACAAAAGTAAAGGTAAAATTATTTTCAATGCAAGTCAAATTAAATACCAAAAACATGACTGTGGACTAATGGAAAACTAACTTTTAGTAAGAATGCATTTAAAAGATATGTTTAAAATGTTAGTTTTGGTAAGAACAATGAAGAAAAACCAGGACTGGAGACAAGACAAACTCTCAGAGTGTTTTTAAGTCAAGCAGTTTATTGTCAGTTTGGAATATTACTAAATGTATTAAACATAGAATTAAACTACACAGATCAAGTCCAAAAACTTAAAACTTTCCTTCCTGTTATCTTTTGATTATAAAGTTATTGTGTTACGTAGCATTCATGGAAAGATGATTACTTTTTAATACAATGGGTAGTATTTAAGCTGCTATGTGCACAAGAACCTGTAATCTATATTTTTCTATGTGTTATACGTGTTATATGATTTTGTCATATAGGAAGAAAGTAATCATCATGAATTGCATAAATAAGTTTGAAATAAAGCAGATTAACAGTAGTGGAGAATATTAAGCTAGAGTTACATTTTTTTCAAATATGCATCAGAGCTGTTCATGATTGCTTTTGTCTGTACTCTCCTGTATTTTAATCATTTTTTAAATTATTATGTTCATATTTGTCAGCGACTCTGTTATTTAATGTTTTCTTCCTACCGTCAGGAGTTACATTTTTGATTACTCTCTAAATCTGTTTTTTTGGTAAGCTATAAGATTAGAATTCACTGGCTGCAGGTAGCAAAGAAGGAACTATTAAAAAGTAGACCAGAACAAAACAGAAGAACATTATATCAATTAAACTGGGAATCAGATTTTGGGCCTGTCCATTCAAGGGTCTATGGCTATTGGAAATGGTCCTGCGGGCAGGAGGCAGAGGTTGATATGTCACTTAAAATCAATTAAATGCTGTCATGCAGAGAATTGAATTTAATATCAGGTAGAGTGGGGAGGACTGACGAGGTGAATGGATTTCTGATTTTTCTCCTATTTTTCTTGGCTATAATAATAGCTTCTGCAGTCACAGAATTTGAGTTCAGAAAGTATTAGTTGCCAAGATGAAATGTAGTCTACCAAAGCTAGTATATGAGCCAGAGGAAATTCTTCACAAAAACTCATGTAAGCAGGGCACCTACATAGGAATTATTTTTCTAAGACAATGTTTGAAACTAAAAGATAGAAACGATATAGAGACCCAAAAGAAACATGTATTCCCCAGCAGCTAATCTCAGTTGTCAGGATATAAAATGACACATGTCAAGGTGTTGACTACAATTTCTATAGTCATAGTCAATCTTCAGTACAATGCAATGATTTTTTAACTGTATTCCTAAGAGCTGCAGAAATCCACCTCTGTAATGTACATCAACAATCTATTCATCCCACCTACCACCACCTGCTCTGTGATGATAAGCGGCTGAGCCTCTAATCTCCTGATATTTTGTTATAAAATCTTTCTCCCAAAACTTTTCACTGAAGGATGTAAGTCTTCTGCCCTGTACTGAAGCCATTTCCCTAGTAGATTCGTTCTCTTCTTTGTTTTGCTTTTTGAGTAACGTCTATCTTGCATGGAAAATCCACCTCAGCTACTCTATGTTGTAGAATGTGCAGAGTTTTTGACCACTAATAATGTTCATTTTCTTTATTTATTTTTATAGCAATCGTGACGCTGCACAATCTAACTTGGGGGTAGAATTTTTAGATACACCATCTTACTATTTGGTGATTATTGTTCAATAGCAACAAAGGATTATTTCTCTAAAGATGAATGTAATATTCTTGATCAAGCCAACATAGAAAAAAAAAAACCTCAAATATGTTTAAGATAATTTTTAAATTAGATAAATTATCAAAGAATTGCTTTTCATAAGCATTACAAGAATTCTAAAATGCAAGCTTGATCAATATTGAGGAACAGAATTTTGAGAACTTTTAATTTTTCTAAGCTTTTTAAGTTTCTACCCTAATTATTATTTATCTATTTGAATACTTTGTTTTTTCAAGATTACTTTAAATCTAAGTTATAAAATCTAAAACATCAAATGACAGAAAGAAGGGCAATTTGTTGTTTTATTTAACTAAGAATTAAAATTATAACCTATGCTCAGGAGTAGCTGAGTCTAGATGTTCGCTATTTTGCATCTTTGCTTCATATCAGAACACTGTCACCTTCTATGTTGAGTTTATTTTTAGCACAATAATTCTATACAAGGAAAGTGCAGTTTACAATAAAACTGTTTTACAAATAATAGTCCCAGCAATTTGGACAGATGGAGAAAGAATCTTGCCCATTAGACCAGCAATAATCTCATGAGAATCCATCTAATCTGGGTCATTCATCTGACCAACTGCTGTGGCTGGAATAAAATGCTAATAGGTTCATTCTGAAGAAGTCTGATCATCTGATTTCTAGTGCATGGGTGGAATGATGTCTGTGTGATTGCTAAATTAAAATTTGGAGGCTTCTACCAAAAAACAAAGGCACGGAGAAGGAGGAGTTTTAACTCGTGACTGAGGTGAAAACGTAGATACCATGTCCAGCTAATCACTAAACAGAACTGGTAACTGAAAGATGGAGATGAAAGGCCAAAGTTGATATTATCTTAGCTCATTCATGTTACTTTGCTAAAATACCATAGGACAGGTGTTTATAAATAGTAGAAATGTATCTATGGCAGGTCTATCAGGTGAAAAAGTCAAGATAGAGATGATAGCGGATTCAGGTATGGTAAACCTCTCTTCTCTACTTTTCTGATAGAGCCTTTGGCTGTAGGACAGTGTGAAACGTCAACAGCTCTCTGAAGCCTTCTTTGTAAGGGCACTAACTCCACCCAGTATGGTGAATGCCTGGTTAACTAATCACTTTCCTAACAACACAACTTCCTAGTAATTATACATGAGGATTAAGGTACAATATAAAATGTGCATCACAGAGTTAGACAGCAAAGAAGCAATAATGCATTCAATAATATAAGTAATTTTTAAACTTTGTGGTAGGGATAAAATTTATTCTGATAGCGTGAAATCAACAACTGTCTGAAGCTTTATATCAGGTGGGAACTCTAAGTCAACACCCAGGGAAGGTTCACTTCTGCTGCATTGTAGAAAGTGACACAGTTAGAGCAGTCAATAGGTGAAATGTTAGTCTGAGAAAACATAAATGCAATTATTGGTAAAAATATGAAATATATTTATCACAACACATCAAGAGTCTAAACTTCTAGTCACTCAGTCTTGGTAGAAATGATTTTAACCGTAATTCAAGAACAATCTTATATTAGCTAAGTAACACTTCTAAGAGCACCTTCACATCTGGGCATATAAAAATGAAATCTATGCTATAGCATAGATGGACTTTAAAAACATATCAATGCCAGGTCACAAATATCTAGTAACATGATTTTATTTCAAAAAATTTCTAAAACAGACAGAAATGTTAATAAAGACATGGATTGTGGTGCTGAGTCTTAAGCATGATGGAATCATGAGAAGTAGCTGTGTGGTTTTCTTCTGTTGCGTTAACAATATTCTAAAATGGATTGTGCTAATCATCACAGAACTGTGAGACTATACAAGAATTTAAATTCATAAGGATGAATGATTTCCAAACACTCATCACAGATATTATAAGGTTAAAGGTTTTTTGGAATAAATATTAAAGGACTATAGCTATTTACAATTGTTTTGTGTTTTGATAGAGTTCCTTCTAGTCACTATATTACAGTAAATTTGAAGGCTTAACAGCTCTCATTTTTTTCCACAGGCTTTGTTAAATAAAACATAAGAAAAATCCCACAACTCTCCTGCAATGTCCCCTGGCAACACACAAAGGCTCAGGCACAGGGTAAGAGATTAGTTTCCCAAGTGAAGCTTTCAATGTCTGAATGTTTTCATGAATATGATATAAAGAATATGAAAGTAGATAGTTTAGCCACAAACTGCTACAATAAATGAAGTGATTATGTTGCTTATGTGACTATGTTGACTTGACAAGATACATAATTCAACAATCACAAACACATATAATCTAATGATTTATGTTTGGACAGAGGAAAAGACAATAATAGTAAAACCAAGCCAAAGAGTACAGAAATATATCCCTGTGAGACCTGTAGAGAGTCCTGGTATAGCTCTTGAGAACATTGTATAAATTTAATTATAAACAGAAAAGTGATATTGTATCAAAAAGATACATACTCAAAATTAATTTAAATAATATGTATTTATGAAGTTGAAGTAATGTAGTTCATATGATTCTTAAGAAATATTAAATATTCATTTTAACAATTGACTATCTGAAAATAATTACATTCGATGTTTGTGGTAAACAGTATTATGTCAACTTGATACAAACTAAGGTCATTTGAGAAGAGAAAACATCAGTTCAAAAAATGCCTCCATAGAGTTGGGTTTTGGGCTAGCCTGTTGAGAATTTCCTTAATTGTGGATTGATAGAGGATGGCCCAACCCATTGTGAGTGGTACAATCACTATGTTAGTGGTCCTGGGTTCTTTACAGAAGCAGGCTGAGCAGGCCATGAGAAGTAAGTCAGTAAGCAGCTCTGTGACTTCTGCATCAGCTCCTGCCTTCGGGTTTCTGCCCTACTTGAGTTCCTGTCCAGATTTCATTCCATGATGAAAGTAATAAGGACTATAGACGAGTAAGGCAAGTGAATCCTTTCATCCCCAACTTATTCTTGGTCATGGAATTTTATCAAAGCAGTAGGACCCATCACTAAGATGATGTTTATATCAAATAATTGTAGATATCTGCTCAAATTATAATATTAAGCCACAAACTCAAAGACAGACAGATATCTGCAGCAAAGAACTAGAGTCTTTCTCAAGCAAGGCAGATAAAGGACTAACAACAGAGATTGCCTTCTGACCTTTATGATACCCAGGTCCCTGTTTTTTTTTTGTTGTTGTTGTTGTTGTTGTTGTTGAGACAAACAATACATACCTCATGACCAGCATCCCACAAATGGTGCTATAAGATTTAAGACCCTATTTACATTACCTAAATAAGATATATTATTTCATATGAATGGGCATTGTATTAGCATTATAAAATGCGCTCTTTCAAATATTTTCTCTTCATCCAATTTAAGCTGGATGCTTAATGATGACTCTCATCCTAGATAGTCTAGGATTTTTTGTTTTTGAAATTCACAATCTAAATTAGAGTTGCATTACACAAACTGATTGTATTTAAAACAATTACACTCAAACATTTGTGTCTTATTAAGAAGCCCTCATTACATATTTATTGTGCCTCAAATTGGAAAACATTTTGAAAGTGAATTTAAAGTATATCTTATTAAATTAGAACTTCCTATAATACAGAGCTACAATGAACATTGCCTGCTTTCTAAAGAGGGCAGAGGTCAAACCTCTCTGAGCTGAGAGGAGAATACTATTTCATGAGAGCCATTGCGAAGAAGGGATAGTACCATCACTGCACATCCCATAAGTGCTCCTTTTTAAAACATTTTTTGTAAGTATAGAACACCACAGCTTTACTTCTTCCATGCTAGCAAACTCTAACATCAGAAATACATCTTTACTGAACAAAAGATCAACCCAATAAATTTATTTCTTTAAAGGACATCCATATGTTCAAGTCATAATCAATTTAACAATAATAAATTCTTAAAGGAAGAAGCAATGAGATCATGGAAAAGATAAACAGGAACAAAATTGATTCATTAAGGAACATAATATTTAAGACTGGGAATTGTTATATATGTATATAGTTTTGTTGAGAGAGTACTTATCTCAAAGGTATGAGCCTGAATTTGGCTCCCAACACTGCATATGGGGGTTAGAATGTTTTCCCCTCGTCAGGAGGATCATAAGTGTACAGCAGGAGATTGAATGCTAGCAAAGAGATGGCAACCCCACAGGGAGACCAACAGAGACAACTAACCTCCAACCCTGGGACTGAGCCACCAACCAAACAGCAGCCACTGGCCCCTGTCACATATATAGCAGAGGACTGCATTGTCTGGCCTCAGTGGGAGAGGATGTGTCTAATACTGCAGAGACTTGATGCACCAGGGAGCCAGTGAATATTGAGGAGGTGACAGGTCTTTCCACAGTGAAGGGGAGGGGTGGGGAAAGAAATGCTAAGAGAAGGACAGCGTAGGGTAACATTTGGGGTATAAATAAATAAATAAATTAAAATGTTGAGGGAATTCTACATCCAACAGATATTATAAATGTGACTTACAGGCTATAGATTTTAAATACCACCTTATAGTTGTATGTCTGTGTGTGTGTTTGTGTGTGTGTGTGTGTGTGTGTGTGTGTGTGTGTGTGTGTATGTCATATCTCCCAGTAAGTGTTTCTAAAAGGAGAGCAAGAGTGCTTTAAATTATGGTGTCAGCAACAATCTTGGCTTCAAGTATAACTAAAAACATCATTGACTGTCACTGCACCCACAGTAAGTAGGAAAATGTCATGGCAACATGAGAAAGAGTTGCAAAGGAGAAAACGATGTTAGATGAATGAATGAAAAGCAAAATGAGAGCAGAGACATGTGAATGATAGTTACTGTAAATTGTGAGCAGGAATATTGAAGAGGTCCTGTGCAGACACAAAGGGCACCATCTTATTCAGGCTTGGTTAAAGCTATATGTCAGGACTCCTAGTAAAATTATCCTCCTAATTACCTAAGATTTTCCTCTCAGTTTGCCAAGCTAATCACCCCATTGTATTTTGGACAGAAAGATAAAGACTTGGGTCACTGTACTAAATCAAACAGCACTCAACTTACATGTACAGAATAAAACTTAGCCAAAAACACTGTAAGAAATGGATAAGAAAGAGTAAAATCAAACTGTGAAAATGGTTTGTAAAATTTGGAAAATACATACCTATGTATAATTTGTATCTAGGCAGTCCACTGAATGAAATATCTAATAATTGTAAAAGTATAGGCAATGAGAATGTTGCTGATAATTGGAGTACCCATCAGAAAATCCAATATAAATGAGTAAACAGTAGGGGATCATTATTCAGCCTAGCAAAAATATCAAGTTTTTACATCTCTTCATCTTACAATGATGATCGTGGTTTACTTCATCTAAATAATTGATTTATTTATTTAGTCTAAGATATATTTAAAGACTCCTTTAGGAAATTAAAAATTTAACAATTGAATATCTATGAGGGATTGTTTTTTTCTTAGTTAAATCATTCAAAGTGAGAGGACCCAATTTTAATCTGTATTTTCTGAAGGCAAAAAATATATCTTTAATCTGGACTTTTGAGGTGGAAAGATATACCTTTTCTCTAGATCCCATATTCTGTTGTCAGCATGTATAAAGGACAGGGAAGAAGGAAGCTCTCTCCTTCTGCATGGTCTAGCTTTTGATAGAAGTCCATTCTGTGACACTAGATCCTATTTCTTTGGCATTGCCACATATACTGAGACTTTCAGCATTGTGGAGTGAACAACTTCTGGATTCCTGCAACTTCTGCTCTTAGCCATTGTTGTATTAGGTGGCTGTCTATAAACTGATGTAGAAAACAAACAAACACACACACACACACACACACACACACACACACACACATTCCCTATACATAAATATACATGGTATTTTTTATATATAGTGAATACATGTCTATATATAGGAATACATATATGTGTATACAGACATATACATATATATCATTCAATTTGTTAATTCTGTTCCTCTAGAGGACTAATACATGCAATATATCAGTACGCTCAGCCTTAACAACTGATCCACATCTGCCCCAGATCCCAGGCTTACCCTGCCTTCCATGTATCCCTTAGGATCATCAATGCCATTTATTGTCAAAGCACTGATTATAAGTGTTAGCTCATATTCAGCAATAGAAGTTGTAGATAGAATATCCGTGTTTGCTCTCCCACACCATCAGTCAGAGAATACTGCGGACAAGTGGAGAGAATGAATGTTAAGATCCTGAGGACAGAGAAGAGTGCTCTAAAATGCTGTCTCCCAGACGTGACATGGATATTGTACACAAAAACTCAGTGCAGTTACAGTTATCTTCACAAAACAAGACCCTGACAGTTAAAATTCCAGCCTTGATAAGGGATGGGACCCAGAGTTTTCACCCCAACCAAAGAGCTATTTGCAGTTGATGTCTGCTGTGGAGGAAAAAAAAATCATCTTTCTTTAGGAGTGTGGCAACTAGCAAGCAAACATAGCCAGTACTAGCTGGACTTAGTGAATTTTATTTGAAGAGGAAGAAAAAGAAAGAAAGAAAGAAAGAAAGAAAGAAAGAAAGAAAGAAAGAAAGAAAGAAAGAAAGAAAGAAAGAAAGAAAGAAGGAAGGAAGAGCATGAATTTGAGAGAAGTAATGTGCTTGGTAAGGAAGGAGATTCAGAGGGAAGAGGGCAAAGATATGATCATGGCATCCTCCCAGGATCCAAATGTCCATTCAGCACACAGATGATTGATGTTAGATCTCAGCACATTAGTGCTTTAAATTCATGAAGCATGTGATGGCTTTAATATGCTTGCCCAGAGAGTGATACTTTTAGGAGGTATGGCCATGTTGGAGTAGGTGTGGCCTTGGTGGTATAAATAAGTCACTGTGAGCATGGGCTTTAATTCCTTTAGCCTAGCTGCCTGCAAGTCAGTATTCTGCTAGCAGCCTTAAGATGAAGATGTAGAACTCTCATCTCCTCCTGCACCATGCCTGCCTGGATGCTGCTAGGTTGCTGCCTTATCCTGTAAACTAGCTCCAATTAAATGTTGTCCTTCTAAGAGGTGCTTTGGTGACAGTGTCTGTTCACAGTAGTAAAACCATAAGGAAAGCAAAATTTGTTAGCAGGGACTGAGGTACTGCTGTGATAGGCCTGACCATGCTTTTGTTTGGCAAATGGGTATTTGGGGACTTTGGATTTGGAAAGCAGTGGAATCCTTTAAGTAGGGGCTCAATGGGATATCCTAGCTACAATATGAAAGATTTAGTTGCTGAGAGTGATTTGGACTGTGCTGACCTGACCCAAGAGGTAGTGAAGAAGAATTTCAGTATGTGGCATAGAGAGACTGTTTTTTGTGGGTTTTAATGAAAAAATGTGGCTGCTTTTTGTTATTGGCCAAAGAGTCTGCCTGAGACTAAGGTGAAGAGATTTAGATTAATTGCTTTCAAAAAGGCAGTCTTAAAACACATTGACTAATTCTGCCATGTGGTTACTAAAGTCCCACTCTTATGAAGAACATTTTAATGAAAAGGAGCAAGTTGAGAAAGAAAAAATACAGAATGTAAGGTTTAAGTATTAAAGCAGCACCAAGAATGGAGCTGAACCCTATGTTCTAGGAGATAATAGATGAAGGGAGAGGGAGTTTGGGGCAAGATCCTGCCCAGCTAAATTCAGATACAGGCAAGCTGAGACACACATTTAATCTTAGGAGATAAAGTCCAGCAGATCTCTGAGTTCAAGTCCAGCCTGGAATAGTGGAAGTTCTAGATCAAGGAAAGCTTAAGTCCAGGCATTTTGGTACACAATTTTAATCCCAGAAGACAGGCATGCAGATCTCTGGGTTCATGGTCAATCCACACAACCAAATCCAGGACAATGAAGCATAGGCAGAGAAGGAGTTGGACAACAGAAAGCTGGCGATAATGTAATAGAACACAGGGGCCATGTTCCAGTTCCTGTAAGCAGCAGAACTTGGCATCTTCAGCCAGGTGGCTGGAGCTTTAGAGAGAAAAATTAAAGTGAAAAAACAAATGCTGGCCAGCTGGAGCTAAGACATTAGCAGTGATTAAGAAGAGACTAACATCACTGAGGTAAAATCTTCTGGGATGTATTTTCTGGGAGCAAAAGGAAGCAATGTTCCAGAGATAGCCACGGTTATATCTCGAGCTGCAACTGCAGTTGGTAATGTATAAGAGGCATCCAGGTGGTACTGGTTTTGAAGGCATGAAGGGGTCATGGAGAGCAGCTGAAGCTTGGCACTCTGGGAGGCCAGGGAAGGCCATTGGTGAAGCTACATATAGTAGCCCAGGACTGAAGGGGTTATGCTTAGAAGTTTGAGGTTTGGCACCATGAAGAGAGCCTCTGAGAGGCTGCTGGAGAAGACTAGTTGCAGCAGAAGACCCCAAGGAATTAGAGATTTTAATACAATGGGGTGATCACAAGAACAGCAGCAGCAATGGAATGGACTCAACTAGATCCTACAGTGAGTGCTATAAGAGCAGAGCTGGAGATGTTACCCAAGCCTTTTGGAGGATCCCAGATGATCATGTGTGTATACCAGACATTGGAACAATGTTGAAGTTGAAGTTGAAGTTGACTTGGAGACCTCAAGATTCCAGAGCCGTAGGATACTGTCCAGAAAAGCTGCAAATAGGAGTGGAAACAGCCCAGAGAAAGATCTTTGTTGCAGTCAACAAAGATGAAAAAGCAGTGGAAATCTGAAGACTGCTTTGACATCAGTTATGGAGGCTCGGAGTTTGGAATTTGCCCAGCTGGTTTCCGAACTTGCTTTGGGGATTACAATTAAATTATTGGATGAATCCCAAAAGAGACTTTGATCTTTGCACTTTTATCATTGTTGAGACTGCTATAGACTATGGGGATTTGGGAAGTTGCACTAAATATACCTTTTTATTATGCCACGGCTAGGTACGGCCCCCATAGTCACAAGTGTTTGAACAAACCTTTGAGGATCAGGGAATGGAACATGATGGTTTATGTATACTTGACCTGGGGAATGGCACTATTAGAAGGTGTGGCATTGTTGGAGTAGGTATGTCAATGTGCGTGGGCTTTAATACCCTCCTCGTAGCTGCCTGAAAGCCAGTCTTCTAGCAGCCTTTAGATGAAGACGTAGAACTCTCAGCTCCTTCTGCATCACGCCTGCTTGGATGCTGCCTACTTCCTGCTTTGATGATAATGGTCTAAACCTCTGCACCTGTAAGCCAGCCTCAATTAAATGTTGTCCTTATAAAAGTTGCCTTGGTAATAGTGACTGTTCACAGCAGTAAAACACTGCCTAAGACAAAGTATGAAATGCTGAAGATCATGGAAAAGTTATAATTCCTGTTTAATTGGTACAAACTTTGCTTTACATAAGATAGTCTGGTACTAGGTAATATCAAGGATTTTAATTTGCCCCTCCATATCACAATCCGTAATTACCTGTGATGCTATAGGGAAGTTCTCTCCTCCAGGACCACTTTCTAATGTGATACCACAGGTATTGTTCTCCCATCTACTCAGATGACAGGATGACCAAGCATAATAACATTTTGTACCCAGAGTGACAAGAAAGCAATAATCTAGAGATAGGCCTTTCAAAAGATTGCACGTCAGCTACAAAGAGTGGCTGACATTTAGATATGATAGTGATGCTCCATTTAGTTCAAGCAGTTTTTAAAAGAGCACTCTTTAGACAGCCTATGCAGTTCCTCAGGTCAGGTTGCAGATTGCCCTGCAAACAGTCACAGTCCTCTGGATTGAATGGTAAACAAAATATGTAACTTTTGATAATGGCTGCAATAACACATTTAATGTTGTTTGCTTATGTTATTAAAGGGTACATCTTGCATAGCCTCAACTGTTTAAAAGAAGCAAAAGAGACAAATGACTAAACAACAACACATTGGCCGATAGTAATGTGCTCGGTTCTGTAATTCCAATTATAATTTATGAATTCAAAACATAACTGAACAATCTAGACTAGTAAATGCCCTTATGGAATAATATTGAGAAACTAGAAACAGGGTTTTTTTGTTGATTGGTGTGGTGGTCAGGAAGACTAGTATGTGTCGATTGGCATGGCTGTAAACACTGGTGAGTTGTAACAGAAATGGGACATACTGCTAAACCTGGCTGCTTCAGTCTGAATTTTGTGACATTCATTCACAAACTCAGACATAAAAGATGCTATGGTGTTTATGAAAATGGGGTATAAAACTCCTTCTGAATATGACCAGTCACCTGTCTGTGAAGATGTATAAAGAAAAAGTGGTTTAATTTATTTATTACTTAGTACTTGTCTGCAACATTAACATCTATACATTATTTCGCATTGCCTATGTTTCTGTGACATTTGTCTGTATGAACGTGGCAGTAATTATGAGGAAACCGAACAGACTTGATGAGGCTAGTGCTACTTACTTTCTATAATAAGAGGAAAGTTAACAAAAAAGAATCAATGATAATGACCACATCAGATCCTATCAAAACATGGTTTCACTCATACAGGCTTTATGAAACTTCATCTATCCTTTCAGGAAAAAAAAAAGTGTATGCCAAATATTTACTTTGTGGAGACTTCTTTGCATCCTGCCGTATTCCTCTTTGTTTTCTCAAGCCAGCAAACAATATGAGAATAAGCACTCTTGGGTAAGTATTTCTACACACAGTGAAAGTGCGAGGTTGATGCTAGTTGAATTTGAATCACTTTTACCACCTAATGAGAGAATTACATTTATCTAAGAGGTTTTCTGGAGTTACCATTAGGCATCTCTTAGTCTATTAACAGACTCACAGGTGTTCTCCAAACAATTAAGACTAATTAGCCTCATTTTGACTAGATTGAATAGGGGACTCTGAAGGAAACACTTAATGGTCATATAGATAGTTATTTTGCCCTTGGAGTTTTCTTTGTTGGCAAAGAATAAAATAAACTATGGGGAATTATGGAGAAAAAAAAAGAAATGAAAGATTAAAATATGACTGATAACAAGAGTTAACTTATTTTATAGAAGAGAGTTGAGTGTGTGAATTTGTTCATAGCTCAAGCATAACTACATTTTTATCTACTATATACTGACTGACTACTAAATTGTTCAGATAATTTACATAGAAACCTCTTACAAGTCACATGCTGACATTCCCATCTCATCTGTCCTCTTGTGGTAGCCAATATTTGAAGAAGATAGACTTACCCATAATTTCTGAAGCAGCAGATTCCACTTGACTATTCTATTGTGAAGGGTCTTCCTTGATCCCTAGTGCTTTGCTTCCTCTGATATATCAATGTTTCCTAGGGACATCTCATTTGCTATGACATTATTTATCAAGATGGAATAGCATGATTAAATGTATGAGTATGAATTATGATTTTTAATTGCTTATTCTATTTAAAAAATCTACATTCAGTGAGGAGTGTTATTCTGACAATTTGCTTCGTACCAACTGTTTATCACACCTTGAAAAAAATGGTAACAGACCTATTCTTGAACAAATAAACACAAGTGAAATTATAGTTGATAATGTATTTTCATAAAATCTGAAGCCCATGTCTCATTATTATGTATATTTTGTATTAATTCATCTATACTTCTTTGAGTTGTCTGTAGTCTTAGAAACATTATTAATGTACTCAACTTAGCAAGTACAGTAAAGTTACTTATCATCTTGAAAGAAAACAAAACATGGCAGAAATCCAGTTATTAAAATATACTTGAGGTTACATAGATATAGGAAAAGGACAAAATTTGTACAAAATGACTGAGATTGATTTAGTATTGTTGAGCTTTTAATAACTTATTAATTTATAACATATGTTTATATTTATTCATAAATAAAATAACTATAAGCATTATGTACATTTGACCATATTACCTTCATACTTAAATCTTGATAAATTGCAAAATACAATAATTACAGAATATATATATCTATTACAAGAGATTCAATTATAAGAGGATGTTTGATAATTTTCACTGTATAGGATTGGGTATCATACATGTGAGAAGAACTCATGTGGTTTGCAAAGCTGTCTACTCTTTAATGTGAACAGTTGATATTGGACTTCATCTGCTCTGGGAGCACAATGAATTTGGACTGATCATCTTCTTTGTATTTGCCTAGACAGTACATACATATTTTTCTAACAATAAATGTAGTTTTGTATTTTATTTATTTTCTGAAGATTCAAAGTTCCAAGGAGAGGAAGGAAAGAAAGAAAGATAGGAAGGGAATGAAATGTGAAGAAAGAAGAGAAAGATGGAAGAGAATGATGAAGGAAGGAGAAAAAGATAGGAAGAGAATGAAATGTGAAGGAAGGAGAGAAAATGGAAGAGAATGAAGGAACGAGAGAAAGATGGAAGAAATGAAATGTAAAAGAGTCTCAATATGTACTCCAGGCTGGCCTACAACTCATTACGTAGTAACACATATACACTCTTAATAATTAAGAAATGACAGTCCAATAATTCTATGTTAAAATAGGCAACAACAAAAATGAGACTGTTTTCTTATGTTCAAATTGTGCCATCTTATTGACCTGATGCTTGAAACTACAGGGCTTTTTCTTTCCTTCTCCTTGCTTCTTTCCTTCCTTTCTGCCTGCCTGACTTTCTGCATCCCTGTGTTTCTCTCTTGCCCTTGCCTTCACTCTCTCTTCTCTTTCCCTCTGTTTCTTTCCTTTCTCTTTTGCTCTCTCTTTCTCCAGCCTTCCTTCCTTCTACCTTTCTTCCTTTCCTTTCTTTCTTTCTTCCTTCCTTTCTTTCTTTCTTTCTTTCTTTCTTTCTTTCTTTCTTTCTTTCTTTCTTTCTTTCTTTCTTTCTTTCTTCCTTCCTTCCTTCCTTCCTTCCTTCCTTCCTTCCACATTCTCACTGTTTCCTTGGCTAATCTGAAACGCGAGATCTTCTTAGTCTACTTCCTAGGCACTCAACATTACTGTAATCACATTGTTATTACTACGATGCCTAAAGCCACAGTGATAATGATTTCAAATATCTACACTAAGTATGATGTCATAATGATGTTCATATCTTCAAAATTCGAAGTCTTGGAAAAGTCAAGGAGTAATTTTGTAACCTCAGTAAATAATTAAATTGCATTGCTAAAATTACTTACAAAAGCTGTAAACGGTGACCCTCAAGGGAACATATACCACAACTGAGCTAGAAATGAAAAATGAACAACAGCTCCTCCAAGGACTTCACATAGGCTAGAGTGATTTCCCCACAGTAATGAACTGTTACAGTGACTTTTGGTTCTATTTTCATTCCTAGAGTCTCAACTTTAAAACCCTTACTTTATTCAAAACTTAGAGTTACTTAAGAATATAAAATATAAATGCAAACAACAAATCCAAAATAAAGAATTCATGTAACGGACTCAAATTTTGTTTAGTTTTTAATTAATAATTGAAACAAAATTTACTGGTATGGCTTTATGATACAAAGAAAATGAAGCCTATTAACATGTCTCATCAATGTGGTGTTTTAAAATAAATCTTGTTATTAATGTGATCCATAGAGTTTATGTCAAGAACCCAATGATTGATTAGTGAGTTGTAATCATTCAGGAGACAATCATCAGGCATGATCCTGGCATATCACTTTCTAAGAGATACTTTTTTTTTCCTTTTTCATCAATATATTTTATTAGAAGAGAAATTAAGAATGAAAAACTACACTATAATTACAGAGTTTGTGCTCTTGGGAATATCAGGCAACAGAGAGCTTCAGGTAGTAATTTTCATGTTTTTATTAATAACTTACATAGTAAGCATTACTGGAAACCTAACCATCAACATCCTCTCATTGTTGGACTCTCACTTAAAGACTCCTGTGTATTATTTCCTTCGTAATTTCTCCTTCTTAGAAATTATGTTCACTAGTGTTTCCATTCCCCGATTTTTGGCATCAATAATTACCAAAGTCAAGACCATTTCCTATAATAATTGTTTTGCTCAGTTATTTTTCTTCATCTTCATGGGGGTGACAGAGTTTTTTCTTCTAACCGCTATGTCTTATGATCGCTATGTAGCCATCTGCAAACGACTGCACTACACGCTCATCATGAATCAGAAAGTCTGCACCCTTCTTGCCCTCCCCTCATGGCTGGCAGGATTTCTGACCATCTTCCCACCACTTATGGTTGTCCTAAAGTTAGATTTCTGTGCTTCCAATGTCATTGATCACTTCTGCTGTGACTATACTATTTTCCCCTCTTACAACTGTCTTGCTCAGATACTTGGCTCCTAGAAGTGATGGGTTTCTTTTTTTTTTTTTTTTTTTTTTTTTTTTTTTTTTTTTTTTTTTTTTTTTTTTTTTTTTTAGATATTTTCTTAATTTACATTTCAACTGCTATCCCGAAAATCCCCTCCCCCCTAACCCCTCCCTGCTCCCCTGCCCATACACTCCCACTTCTTGGCCCTGGCATTCCCCTATATTGGGGCATATAAAGTTTGTAGTACCAAGGGGCCTCTTCTCCCAATGATGGCCAACTAGGCCATCTTCTGCTACATATGGAGGTAGTGACATGAGTTCTGGGGGTTCTGATTAGTTCATATTGTTGTTCCTCTTCTAGGGTTGCAGACCCCTTCAGCTCCTGGGGTTCTATCTCTAGCTTCTCCAATGTGGGCCCCGTGCTCCCTCTTATGGATGACTGTGAGCATCCACTTCTGTNGGAGTCAGCTATATCAGGGTCCCTTCAGTAAACACTTGCTGTCCTATGCAATAGTGTCTGACTTTAGTGACTGATTATGGGATGGATCCCCGGTGGGTTAGTCTCTGTATGGTCCATCCTTTCATCTTAGCTCTAAACTTTGTCTCTGTAACTCCTTATATGGGTATTTTGTTTCCTATTCAAAGGAGGAATGAAGTATCTACACGCTGGTCTTCCTTCTTGATTTTCTTGTGTTTTGCAGATCGTATCTTGGGTATTCTAAGTTTCTGAGCTAATATACATTTATCAGTGAGCGCATGTCCAATGACTTCTTTTGTGATTGGGTTACCTCACTAAGGATTATGTCCTCCAGATTCATCCATTTGCCCAAGAATTTCATAAATTCATTTTTTAAATAGCAGAATAGTACTCCATTGTGTAAATGTACCACATTTTCTGTATCCATTCCTCTGTTGAGGGACATCTGGGTTCTTTCCATCTTCTGGCTATTATAAATAAGGCTGCTATGAAGATAGTGGAACATGTGTCCTTTTTACCAGTTGGAACATCTTCTGGGTATATGCCCAGGAGAGGTATTGCAGGATCTTTCAGTAGTACTATGTCCAATTTTCTGAGAAAACTGCAGACTGACTTCCAGAGTGGATGTACAAGCTTGCAATCCCACCAGCAATGGAGGAGTGTTCCTCTTTCTCCACATCATCACCTAAGAGACACTTTTAAAAGTATTTTAACAACAGGAGTCAGCTGCTTCTGTCCATTGGTTCGGTGCAAATATCTGCACCTGACTCTCAGTTGTTGGATCTTTTGTAGGGCAGTCTTCATAGATTCCTTTTCTCAGTAACAGTGTCATGCCTTGGGACCTCCCTTGAGCTGGATCCCACTTTAGGTCTGTCGCTGGACCTTCTTTCCCTCAAGCTCCTCTCCATTTCCATTCCTCTAATCCTTCCTGGCAGGAACAATTATGGGTCAGAGATATGACTGTGGGATGTGTGAGGCATCCCTCACTTGATGTCCTGTCTTCCTGCTGGAGATGGGCTCTATAAGTTCCCTCAACCTACTGTAAGGTGTTTCATCTAAGGTCCCTCCCTTTGAGTCCTGGGAGGAGAGAGACTCTGATGCACTCTGGGGGGTTCCCCCAACCTCCTATTTCCTGAATTTACCTGTTTACATTATTTCTGCTGGCCCTGACCCCAGTTGTTGAATTAGGGAAAAGCTAAAAGAAGCTGAGAAGGAGAGTAACCCTGTAGGAGGACCAGCAGTCTCAGTTAATCTGGACCCCCGAGATCTCTCAAACACTGGACCACCAACCAGGCAGCATACACCAGCTGATATGAGGCCCCCAACACATATACAGTAGAGGACTGCTGGGTCTGTGTTCATTCAGAGATGCTGCAACTAACCCTCCAGAGACAGGAGGCCCCTGGGAGTTTAGAGGTCAGGAGGGGTAGGGTTGGGAGCATCCACCATCCACGAGGAGATGGGGTGAGGTGGGGAGGAGTTTGAGGGTGGATGGGGGGCAGGAAATAGAATATGGAGTATAAAAACTGAATTAAAAATAAAATACATTTTTTAAAAAAGCATTTTCACTGTGTTTTCAGACATTTACCCCCATTTCTTAATGCCGCTATTTAAATTTGGAATATCAGATATTACTGATTGAGTTCCTACTACACTAAGAGTTTGATGGAAAAAAAATTTAAAAAAAGAGTATGACGGTCTTCAATGTACATTCCTGCTACCCCTCTCTACTTTCAGAACCTGGTGTAACATAGTAGGTAAGTTGCCTGCTACTAAGATAAAATGCAAAGAAGATCAAACTAAGGAAAGAAAGGCTTATTTTGGTTCAGGTTCAGCTTGGCAGGAGATCCAGTCGGTTCTACACATTACATCTGCAGTCAGGAGCCAGAGAGATGTGGAGATGGCCTTCATGCTGTTTCCTTGGGTCTTTTTCCTTTAGTCTGCCTCACGGTTTATAGTGTGAGCTCCCATATTCAGAGGGTATCCACCCTTCTCATTTAAACTTCTCTGGAAATAGCTTCTAAACCCATCCAAGTTGGTAATGAAAATTAACCATCATAGGAGGGTTCTTAGGATTAAAAATAATTACATTTTGTATTTCTCTCTGTGTGTCTGTGCATGTCTCTTTGTGGTGTGTGTTTGTGAGTGTGTGTATGCATGTGTGTCTGTTTGTGTGTTTGTGTGTGTGTGTATGTATGTGTGTATGTATGTGTATGTATATATATGCATGTGTTTGTGTATATATGTATATGTGTTAGTGTGTGTATATATATATATATGCATGTGCTTGTGTAAATATGTATGTGTGTATGTGTGTGTACATATGCATGTCAAAACACACATGTGTCAGTGTGTGGATGCTATGACAATTTATAAAGTTGGTTTTCTCCTATTAACAGGTGAGTTTTGGAAATCAAACTCAAATCTCTAGGTTCTGCAACAAGCACTTCTACCTCCAGCTCTGTTGCTAGTCCTTAGATATTTTCACCAAATCATATATTAGAGTTCATATTTTTCATGATTATGTAAATATTGGATACAGCAGTTTTATGTTGAAACAATAAAGTACAGAAGAAACAAGAAAGCACAGAAGAAAGCATGAGAAAAGTAAACAACTATCATATGTGAGTCCTTGAAAAGAACATCACAATCTCTAGCAGCCCCAAGGACTGACATCCAACACTTCCCATCACTGACCAAATCCGGAGGGTTCTGAGGTTCAGTGCGCATCTTATCTTCCCACATGGAAACAGCACCCAGTCTCTTGCACATGCTGTGCCTCTTACCCCATTGTTTTCCAGTCCATCTCCTGTTGACACTCTGTTATCATCACTGTGAGTGTTTATAGAAGGGACAGAGAAAGAAATTAATATGTTGAATGTGTTCTAATTTTGAAAGAGTAATGTAATATTTAAATTATTTAAATGGTTAATATTTATTTAATTTGACAAATAACTATATAAATATGGAAGAATCCTCAGATAAATCAACATGAAAAAGTATCTTCAGAATACTTTGATGTGTTTTTTTTTTTTTTTTTTACATATCCAGTTGACAATTGTATTATATCAAGGTTAAACAAAAATAGACTTAAACACAATGGTATTTTTTAATCTTTTCTTTATTTTTGAAAATCTAGCTAGTAAATTCTTAACCTTTAGATAGTGTTTCAACAGTTAGACTGTTAGGAATATTAATAAAATAAAAAATAAAAGCAAAACTTGAAATTATGACTTTGGGAAAGAGTTTATAAGGATATTTTGGAGGAGAATTTATTATTGTCATTTGTTTATTTTCCTTAGAAACTTCCTTTCCAACTATGGAGCAGTACATGTTTGGGTATATGTCCATGTTTGAGTATATTATCTTTTATGTTTGAGAGATAATAACTCAGTTCTCTGGAGCAAGTTTACTTTCTGTCATATGTATCCAGAAAGTTGGGAATTTTTCATGTATTTTATTTCAGGTTAATTAATCAAAGTTATTAGACTTCACTAATCATTTACAGATCACTAAGCTGTGAACTTTCCAGCCAATGCTACAGTTCATTTCAGACTTACCCTCAAATACTCTGAGCACTAAGGTTTCTATGAAACCAGCGATCTGGTAGAAGCTCTAAAGCAGCATCTACCTCTGTAACTTTGCCTTACCCACATCACATCAGCAGGTAAGTGTACATTCATTAAAGCCAGAGTCATAAATCATTCAGAAATCAAGCACTTAGGGAAGACAACAGAAAATGTCATTCTCTACTCAGTTCAAAATAAAATAGGAGAAAGGAGAGATATCTTCAGAACCATAATGTGAGATAGATTAATTAATCGCATGAATCAAATAAACTGCCATTGAGAGTCAAAGGTAGGATACCAGTACTGCTATTGTACCTCAAAAACAGTAAGAAGTTAAAGCTTATCTTGGGGAGTGGTGTCACCCACACCAGTTTTGAAACATTACTCACCAGCAAGAGATGGTATGGGACTAGGGCTTTGTTAGCAATGGTGGGTGGTGGGACTGGGGAGCATATCTGATGGGTTTGACTGTTTTCTCAAATGATTTGTAGGACTCAACATTCTGCTGTTCTTAAACATATATTTTATTAAGGCAAAATTATTTCTAAAAATGAGAAAAATTAATAAAGTTCAAAAGAGCATAGGTCAAAGTATAGGCCAATTGAGGAACCTAGAAGCAGAGGTCATGGAATAGTTCTGTTTCCTGGCTTGTTCCACATGGCCTGTGGACTGTACTTTCATAGACATCCAGGACCACTTGCCTCAGGGTGCAACCATCCACAGAGGACCCTGCCTTTCTATATCAAGAAAACATACCCAAGCCTCCTAAAGTCCCTTCCTGGAACAGCCATGGAAGAGGCTCTTAGTTCTCCCAGCAATGGGAATTTGTCAGTTATGAAATGTTATCCTCAAAGTACTCACCCTTAAGCTTATTAGGGCAATCTTTCCATTCTGTCTGTAACACAGGCATAGGCCAAATATATACTCAGCTTTCAGACACCCAGACATGAAGGTGTTCAGTATAAACCACTTTGTTTGTATCAGTCTTGACTAAGGGATCACTTTTTGCATGCCCAGTTAGTCCAGGCACAACTTTACACGCTTGTCCTGCTACAGCAAATGTTTCAGGCCAGCTGTAATGTTTTCCTCTCATACAATTGTGAACTACAGAACAGTTTGTAAAAAGTCATGAACACAGAGGCTGCAGTTCTGAGAATCATTACATCTTAACTCATTTACTTTTAATACCACTAAAGAGCTGACAGTAGAAATTTCTTCTTCTGCCTCAACAAAATTATCTAAAGGTTAATTTATTACAGTATACTTTCTTAAGAAGAAAAAAACCCACCTTGGCGTAACAATATTAGTAACATGATTCCTAGCCTGATGGCATGACTAATGTTTAATGTTTGCATGGTTTGTCTTTAGTAATGCAGAAAGTTTTTTCTGAGAAATCAGATTTTTCTCAAGTAACTACTTCTTGTTTTTCATTTATGCACTATTGTGTTTCAAAAACAATATTGTTCAAAAGAAGATGATCATAAGAATAAAATAATTTGATTATAAAGTAATATTCAAACATGTGCATGTCTGAGGTGCTAATTTTTTTTAATGTGCAGTAAATCCACTGAATGATGAGATGATACTTGCTATTTCACTTCCATTAATGCCATTAGAGTAAGAATTCACCTATGCAAAAATATTTTGAAGTGGTAAGGCCAGTTGTCTTAGATGGGGTTTCTGATGCTGTGATAAAGGACCATGAATGACCACAAGGAACTTGACTAACAAAAGGCTTAGCTAGCTTATTCTTTCACAAGACAATCTATCATCAAAAAATTCAGGGAAGAAACCCAAGACAGGAAGCTAGAGGCAGGGCCCATGGAAAAGTGTTGCTTACTGGCTTGCTCCACATGGCTTGCATAGCCTTCTTTCTTATACACCAGGACCACTTGCCCTGGGATAGAACCATCCACAATGGTCCCTGCCTTTCTACATCAGTCATTAACCCAGAAAATGTTCCACATGCTTGCTCGCAGGCCGGTCTGGCAGAAGCATCTCAATTTAAGTTCCTCTTCCAAAATGACTGTAGCTTACAGTGATGCTATCCATCATAGGAACCAAAATGAAAATACCAGTTCTAAAACATCTTGTTGACTAAAAAGCGTGACAAAATAAGTTGTTATTGGATATTTAAAAGCTGTTTTCCCCCAAATTCATTTTTTCAACTTTATCACCAACTAGTTCCTAATGAGATGAAGTGTAGTATCCAAGGATTTCAGAAGAAAGAAAGCATCATTGCCATTACAGTTTTTGATGTCATATACTGGGAACTTGGAATATATGCCTCCTATCATAATTGGAGGGCTTAGGAGCCCATGTCTTCTGGGGAGAAAAAAGAAATGACAGTGAAACCTAAACAAGGGTATGCAAATCAAAATGATTTCCTTCCATATTAAGTTAAAATTATTCTATTGATACCAGAACCCTGAGGCTGTAAGAGTAAGTTTCTTCTATGGCCACTAATAGAAAAAAAAAAAAAAAAGCACCATTTTGAAAGGAAGGCTGACCTTTGTTGCTAAATTAAATTTATGTTATCTTCAGGATAGGGTGGGAATAAGTTTGGCTAAAATCACCAGGGTGTAACTAACATGATGATTATTTCCATGTGTTAAACACCAGAGGACAAAGGCTTTCAAGTTTACTAAATCCGTTTTCATGAAATAGAGTTGCTGAGAAGTCAGATACTCTACTATTAATGTTCACCTTAAAATGATCATTTTTAGCCTCAGTAAGTATGTCATAATTCCAGGAAAAACTATCCTTTATGAGTACGAATAAAAGACAGATGGATAAAACACTATATGCAAGATGGTAGTTCTAAGAAAATCTACAAATAACATTCCATAAAAAAAAAAATCAGTAAGTCTGAAACAGCTTTGGAGGAAGTCTGCAGAAACTGTCCTTTATCCAACGCTTGCCACATACTGACACCTGAAATGGAGTTCCGGTGCTTGGGATTTTTTGTTTTTTCTTTTTGAGTGAAGCTATACAGATTTCACTATAAACCTGCCATATTAATAATTGATAAATAGTTTAAACTATTAGCTAGGAATAATCTTGATATTTGGCATTCTTGGGGTATTATGGTAATTGGCAGAGACATCAAACAAAATATACTTAGTTTAGAAAGTACTTTCCAAATGAAATAAAACCACATAAGAAAATAAGATAGGTTCTAGAAAAGTTAATAATAAAACAAAGAAGGGAACATGAAAACATTCCAGACACTCCTTAAGAATGTTGAAAACAAATCAGGGAGAAGAAAAGGAGAAATTCTTTGCATAAATTCTGCATAAATCAATGTATTTCATTAGATCCCCCTTAATGTCTCTAACAGTTTCAAACTACCATTTTTTTATTTTGCCATCTGCTGTTTCTGCTTCACAATGTGTCCTTCTCTTAATTTGCTATAATTAAACTTCTTCTAATTATTTCTATCAGGTCTCAGTTTAAGCACATCTCTATTTAATCAACAATTGCAAATGCGTCAAATAAATAATCATTCAACTGTAAAAATAAAACAAACAAAACCATGTCATTGTTTTTGGTCAAGTACTCCGTAGTATGGCTGCTTCTCACCTTCTGATACTAACCAGTGAGTTGAGAGAAGACAGGAGGGCCTTGTCTCACTCAGTACACACAGTGCTAGAGATTGGAGAATTGATTTAGATTCCACAGGAAGATGGCCACATTTCCACAGAATAAGAAAGTCCTGCTTAGCCACACAGATTAGCCACACAGTCTTGGGATAACAAAGGAACTTAAGGAAGTTCACAGCAGCTAAAGGTGAGGAATCAACTCTGAAATACCACGCAGCTCAGAAATGCATCTGTCTAACTGCTATTTAAGCTGTGTGATATATCATGCTGACTAGACAATAAAAAGTCTATTATAGTGTTTAAAGTGATAATTTAAACCTATGTTGTACAGTATTTATAGGAAATTTAAGGAGCTAAACCTTATTAAAAGCCTAAATGTTCTTCGGTGGTATGGGAGAGGGACAGAGGCTTGCCAACTAGAGTCGAATGGAGAGAGTCTACAGGGAAAATACATTCCATCCTGCACATTGCAAAGGACTAGTGTCAATTATATGGATAATATTGGCACGAACTATGGACAATTAGAACAAGAGACCAATTTGGATACCAAATTTTGTATGGGTAGTATGTGGGTATCATTTCAAGGATGAAGCTATTCTTGAGTTCTCTGCCACATGCCTGTTTCAGTAAACACCTAGGGATGAATACTACCTAGGGATGGTAGCATTCACAAGTCAGAAAGTTAGTTGTGTCTGGTCAGTTTCTTACTTCTATTTTAGTATTTCCCCTGAATCTATAATAGGAGATGCAGTCACAAACTATCAATTCAATAAAGCTGTGAGTTCTGAAAGAAAGAGGTCTTGTTTTATTCATCTTCATAGCATAATGCCACAGATATGAGAAAAAAAATGAAGTCATTCTAAATCCAATTCCAAAGGGAGAGGAGAGAAGAAAGGAGAAACATGAGGAAAATTAACCAGTTCATAACTGCTATGGGGCAAACAATGAGATGTACTTTTCTATTCCACATTTGTGATTCTAAGTTAAAACCCAGGCCCAAGAGCCATGTTATTGATTAGGCCTGATACCATTCATTCTATGACACAAGGCAAGCAGGCATCAAGTACTTCTCCCTCATGACTCTTCCCAACGCAAATGCTCACCTCTATAACATAGCCAATAGAGATGTTGATACCAACACTTTATTCAACTTCATATATATATATATATATATATATATATATATATATATATATATATTAATTTTTAGAATCATAATTATAAATTTCCCCATCCTCCCTTCTCCTTGAAAACTCTCCTATACACTCCTACGAAGCTCCACACTGTCCTTCAAATTTATGAAATATTTTCACTACATGTTATTCCTTTTATATATTTTTTCTAAGTATAATCTGTTGGTCTGTATAATGTTACTTGTATGTATGTGTTTAGGACTCACCATTTGTTACTGGATGATCAATCGATTTGTGTGCTCTATCCTTGAGGGTGGCATCTCTCAGTGTTCCTCAGATACCTTTAATGTTTGTTGATGTTTGATGCATTGGGGGTTTATACTTGGCCATTTTTGCCATTAATGCTGTCCTTGTCCTTGTTCAGCTCTTGTGTGAGAGACTTATTGGTGAGGCTTCATGGGTGTAACTTCAGACATTAGTAGGAGGCATAATTTCAGAACAAATTCCCTGGTCCTCTGGCTCTTACAGTCCTTCTGTTCCCTCTTCCACAAAATCTCTTGAGCATTCAGTGAAGGTATATTTTATGGCGGTTTTCTTAGTAAAGTGTTTATTTATCTAGGTACCTAAGCATTTTCCTGCCTGTTAATTATCCCTGATATTGGAAGTTTGGGGAACTTAGGTGACGATTACGGGTACTTTGAGACATGTTCCTTTACAGAATCACTTGGTGTTCCAGAGAGTGACCAAGCTTTCTAAGTGATCAAAAGCCAGGACTAGATCATTTGTTTACTACTGGGTCACAGCTGTTGCTGATGCGGCAATGCTTGGAGGCAGGTCCAGAAGTTAGCTGTCGAAGGTAGGTGTGTTGAAATCTGGTGTGGTAGCCTTAGGAGATTTGGACCCCATAGACTTGTGTGATTCAATGCTTGGCCCATGGGGAGTGGCACTACTAGTGCCATACTTGGTGAAGGAAGTATGTCACTATGGCGGTACTTTGAGTTCTCATATATACGTTCAAGCTCCACACGGTTTGGAACTCAGTGCTTTTCAGTTGCCTGATGATCAAGATGTAGAATTCTCAGCTCCTTCTCCAGCCCCGGATCTGCCTGCCTGCTGCCATGATTCTGGACATGACAATAGTGGACTGAACCTCTGAACCTATAAAACAGCCTCAATTCACACACATATATATATATATATATATATATATATATATATATATATATATATATATAAGAGTTGCCTCAGTTATAGTGTTTCTTCACAGCAATAACATCCTAACAAGACAGAAAGTAAGTTGAAAGTATATTGGGTCCAGAAAAAAATGGATGAAAAACGAAAGGTAAATAACAGATCCAAGTAGAAAAAGTGCACAGACAGTAACTGAAATAGAACATGTCAACAGCAGGGATGGAGTCAAGTTGAAGCACTCAGGACACTCTGGAGTTCTCTCTTTCTTGGTCTTTGGGCACATTACACACACATACACACACACACATACACACACATACACACACACACATACACACACATACACACACACACACACACACACACACAAACACACACTGTGTGGCCAGATATTCAGCTCATTAATAGGCCGTTGCCAAAGGAATGTCAGGTTCTCCACTTCTTTATTGTATCTAGGTGAAGGAATGGCACCCTGTCCAACATCTGGCCTGGGTTTTCTGACATTAGTGCCATATACCCATGTACTATGTACTCACGGTCCCAATATACTTTGAGAAATATATAGGGTAGTTTGTAACTTTTTCCAAGTAAACACTAAAATAGCACTGTTCTAAATGGTTGCACCATGATAGGATCAAGCTAGACCTTTCCGTGGGTTGGAAAGGCTTATTGGAGAATTTGAAGTTGTCAGGCTCTCTCTCAGGGTGGGAGGTGGAGAGAACATCAAAAGGCATAGAAGGCCTTACTGGTTTTAAGGGAGGATGCTGCTGTAGGAGGGAGCTGAGGTTGTTTGGGAGTTTGAATAGTGGGAGGAGGCTTGCAGGCCTGGACAGCCTGGGAGCTAGTGTAAGAGCTTTGATCTGTTCCAAGCTTGTTGGAGTTACTATGGAACTAGATGCCCCACTTCAAGAAGTGGTTGACTACAGATAGGCTCAGGGACAAAATGGCTTTTCCTGCTTGAAGGTTTCTAAAGAATGCTGAATGTGATTTTGTATCTGTTAGCAATCCTCGTGTTCAGCAGGTCAGAACTGAGCCCAGATTACCTTTGTGTGAAGCATTGTCATGCTATAGAGCCACTTCGGACTTAACACTGTTTTATCCATAAGTATAGTTTACATTCGGGTGGGGCACAGTCTGATCTCAACAGAAAGCAGTAGAGAAAGGAAAATAACTGGATAACCCAGGAATCACTTAAGGCTAATTTAAAAACATGAACAGTAATTCTGTAAGGCAAAAACAGACAAACAAAACCAAAGACACAAAGGAGGGAGAGTTTGGTTCTGCTGCAAAAAGTACTACCATGGAGCAAGACTCACAGCTGTTAATGAATTCCAGCAACCTATTTTTTTCCCCAGATGTTTCTATTGGAGAATGCCAGAACCCACACTCAACAAGGGCAAAGCACCCAGAAATAAGTAGGCCATCTCTCCATGGACAGTAACAAGAGTTACAATCACTACCTGAGAAAGGGAAAGATCATATGGTTACCATGAGCACGCTACAAGTGAGTTTAATAAGTTCAAGGATGAGATCTTTTCAATGAGGACACTGTGTCATCAAAGTTGGAATGAATTATTTTCACCAGGCACTGCCCCTAAAACTGAGACAAACAAGATTAACAGCCACTTAGTGTTCCTGAGTGGCTTTTCGCCTAAGGACTGCCATTCTAATTAAGCCTTCAGACTCTTTAACATCCTAATTTTACCCATTAACTTGGAGATGAAGTGGTTTCAGCTGTATCTGTGATTCATCCTTACAGAGCTTCATATACAATATTTTTGGAAAACTGATCTATATTTATTATTAGTAGTATTAGTATTATTTTGCTAATTTAGGCTAAAAAAACATAAGCTCTTACAGAGAATCTTTTTTTTTTAATTATTTCAATTTTAGGTGACCAAAGTTTTACAGGTTCAAAAATTAAAAATGATAAAGAGAGCAGGGACCAGGAAGATGGCACATTGTAAGTGAAGTGAACTCTTTCACGCTCACTTTTATGAGTCTCCAACCTCAGCCAATTTGATAAAGTAAGATGTAGGGGAGCAGAACAGAATTAAAGGTTATTAGAATAGTGAAAAGTCTAGAAATATAAGGCAAGCTGATTTACTTGACCACAGATCGAAGACTGACAGGACTTCACTGTATATGGAGAAATAATACAGCCAAGTGGGACACTAAACTGAATATAATGAGTGCTGAATATAATGTCACTTCCTAATAATTCACTTCAAAATGGATCCATTTTGGGTTCTAAGTACTTTTTAAATTTGTAACTCTTTTTATTTATTTTTATTTATATACCCCAGTTTCAAGCAACTAAAACCAGAACTACAAATATTAGCAGCCTTGTTCAAATTGGGAAGAGATAAACTATTGTGTATGTATTATGTGCTATAATATTGCTATTACCACCCATTTGACATATTTGTTTAGAGAGCATTCCTGGAGTTTCTAAAATGCAGAATGCCAGGTGAAGTTGTCTATAGCCTGAACTGAAGCAGTTCTGATAGAGAGATGGTGATCCTGAATGCTGCTATTCAATGACACTCATTAAAGTACAGAGGAGTGTACATAACTCAGAATGAGTAATTGTGGTATAGACCTTCACTATAGCCACTCTGGTCTGTAGAAACCCCTTATGTAAGAAAGTACACAAGTTGTTCCTCAGGAAAAGGTTGGAGAATCCACTCAAAGTTGAGTGAAAGACACTTTTCAGGGATCCAAGGGTACAGAAGAGTTTAATTGATCCAGACAATAGACTTCATACCACAACCTTAGAAGAACACTCCTCATGCCCTGTGATGAAACATGCTATAAGTCTGTAAAGAATCTTGTTGTGGAGGTAATCCAATCAACAACCAGCCTTTCCCATTCCCAGGACTCAATTCACCTCTCATCAGTTTCTCTTTGGGAGGCAGATTTGGTTGTTTTCATACTCCGATCTCTCAACCAGCTGAGCAACAAATTACAGGACACAGTGTTTTCTTGTCCTCATGGATTGGTCTCGGTGTATATCTGCTAGCAAGATCTTGCTGGGTATTATCACCAGTAGGGGAAGTCTTCACTTAGGTAGGGGAAGGCAGGACAGGAAGTTAACTTCTGAGTGTAGCTTTGGTAAGTGAGAATTTACAACCAAGGAATTGGGTAAAGCTCATCAGGGGACTGGACAATTTTGAACAGGAAACCCCACCAGGAGTTAGCTAGGTCCTGGCTAAAACAAAAGAACATGCTGAGAACAGGTAAAGTAAGAAACATCAGGAATAAAAGGCAAGGTAGCTTCAAGGTGATCAGATAATGACACACTAAATTAGCATAATTTTTTATAAAACTGGATCTTAAAAAGAAAGGTGGAAGGAAACTAGACTAGTTTGATCAAGCCAAAAATCTCTTCACAAAGAGCCATTTGTAACTAAAAATAACGTGCTTTTTAATTTAAATGCTGAAACAACTAAGTAATATTTCAGTTATTAGGACCATAATGTATTTACAGGTGCGAGATGGTTGTCAGTCAAATGCTTCCCACATAAGCATGATGACTTGAGTTTAGATTGCCAGCACCTACAAAAGCTAAGAGTGGTACTTAATGACCATAGTCCAGAAATTGAAATGGAGCATTCCTGAAGCTTCTAATACAGTGGGGCCATTCCAAGGTATGCTTGGTTAGATAACCACATCTTAAAATGAAGGTAGAAAGCAGTAGAAAATACACAACATTGACTTCTGACTCCTGTAAGTGTGTATATACTAATACATGTATATGTATACATGAATCCACACATACAAACATTAACTCACACACACACACACACACACACACACACACACACACCACTACCACCAACACCACAACCACCATCACCATACCTCTGTGTATTTATCTCTGCAAGAGTTAGAAAAATATGAAGTAAAAGACCATCACCATTTTTAAGAAAGACACTATATTGTGGTGGTTAAATGAACTGGTGGCATGACAGTACCATGGTATATACAGAGCTGGTTTTGATTGTAGAGTTGAAAGAGGGGGGGTTGTCTTAATTAGGGTTTTACTGCTGTGAACAGACACCATGAACAAGGCAAGTCTTATAAAAACAACATTTAATTGGGGCTGGCTTACAGGTTCAGAGGTTCAGTCCATTATCATTATGGTGGGAGCATGGCTGTATCCAGGCAGGCATGATGAAAGCAGAGCTGAGAGTTCTATGTCTTCCTCCAAAAGCTGCTAGTGGAAGACTGACTTCCAGGCAACTAAGGTGAGGATCTTATGCCCACACCAACAGTGACACACCTACTCCAATCAGGTGACACCTATTCCAACAAGGCCATAACTTCAAATGGTGCCACTCCCTGGTCCAAGAATATACAAACCATCACAGGGAGAGACATAGGGAAGGAGGGAGGGAGGGAGGGAGGGGAGGAGGGGAGGAGGGAAGGATGGAAGGAGGGAGGGAGAGAGAGAGAGAGAGAGAGAGAGAGAGAGAACATCCAGGTGCATCTCAAAAAGTTTAAAGCAGAGAGAGAAAGAACACGTCTAGCAGATTACAGAGGGCCAGAGCTATCTGTGGGAGAGAAGACAATAGAAGTGGAAATGAGTGGACAGAGAGGAGAGAGATAGAGAGACAGAGAGAAGAGAGAAGCAAGAATAGGAGAGAGACAGAGAGACAGAAAGAGACAGAGAGAGACAGAGAGACAGCTAGAGAGAGGCTTAGTGAGACTAGAAGAGGAATGAATGGCTAGGAGAGAGAAGCCAATAGACAAGAGGGTAGGGGAGGAGGTGAGAAGGCACAGAATGCTGGCAGGGACTTTGAAACGTGTAATAGGTAATTGTGGTGCTCAAAGAGCCTGGCCCGAAGGTAGCTATATGTCCCTTCTACCAGAGGTAAGGAAATGAATCTTTTTGGACGAAGGAAACTGGCTTCACAAGTTCCTGAAAATTGCTGGCTTTTATCTGACAGAAACTCTTATATATATTAAATAGTCTAGGTTGAGCTAATTTCTGGATATATGAACTGCCTTTGAAGTTCGAGGAATTGAAGTTTCTTGTGAACCTGGTGGTACTGACTACAGACTTAGGACTCGATGCTGATCTCTGCCATTTCCCAGCTATGGCCTCATGTTAAACTACATCTCAAGTTCCACTCTCCTTGTGTATAGAATGAAGTAATAACAATATCCCCAAGCCTGGCACAGAGTAGCAATTCTGTTACCCTGCTATTATTAATCTTGTTTGTGATTGCTTTCAGCAATATTACTACTTTGTGAATATTATTATTGTGTGCTCTGTGTGAGACACTGGAAATGGGAAGCTAGTTTCCAACAGATAGAGATGGGAATGATTGTAAAAATCTCAATGGAATAATGACAGCATCTCTGGGGTGTGGCTATTTGTACATCTTCAGTGTTTCTCTGGAACATGACTCTGGATGGCAGATGCCCTCCACACCTCTAGAAGCCAGGGAGATCTCTGCAGAGAGGACATTTCTAATCCAAATTCTCAAGATGAAATTCTCCTTTTTGGATATTTATATGATAATCCAAGAGGAAATATCTACACCCGACTCATACAACCTGTTAGCTTCCATACCCTAAATTGCCCAAATGCACTACTACTTCTAATGTCTAAAATGACTGTCTGGGCTCAGCTCATACTGAACTCTAACATGGTAAACAGAAGGCTTGCTGGCAGATAGATAAAAGCTTATACCAGTATTTCTCAGATTCCTGGGATATAGCTTATGAGTGAATTCTCACATTTACAATCTTTTGTTGGCCAAACCTTGTTCCTTGATTTAAAACTATTGGTTAAATAAAATTGGCTGCAGCCAATTAGTAGAGGAATTAGAGGTAGATGGGTTTTGAGTTAGCTGTTGGGGTGGAGAAGAGGAAGGAGAGAGAATAGACAAGGAGGAGAAGGAGGAAGACCAAGAAGAGAGGAAGAAGCTGTCATGAGGGAAGATGGGCCATGAGCAAGTATCTGGAGAGGGAGGCAGCCAGGCCAGCAGGTAAAAGAGAGTAGGAGGTACCCCCAGCAGTCGTCATAACCAAATAAAGTAACCACAGTTTGAGTCTCATTTATGTGTGAGCTAGTTGGGGGTCAAGCTTAGATTGGTTGTACTACAAATTGCCTTTTTTTTTTTTTTGCTTATGTGTACAAACTATAAATCAAATATAAATTTCATTGTGTATAGAATCTGATTTGATCAAGAAACTACCTCATCAAATATACATGTGGATATCTCAAAATCCAAAACAGTCAAAATGATCTGAAACCCCGAATATTTCTGAGACCAAGAGTTGCTGGTCGAAGACCCCTTGTGCAGATCAGCTTGTTGGAAGGAAGAACATTCGGATATATTTCTGCGATGCTAGTGCCACTTTATTACCATACAATGTAAATCCCCAAACAACACTAGAAGCAAGAAGAGGTGACCCAAATCCCTAACACACAATGCAGCGTCCTGGATAAGCTGGTTCCGAAAAGGGGAAGATATAAACCATCAGTGACTGAGCGTGGCTCATGCTCTTAGGTAACTACAGCCACCCTAAAGTGAAAATAGAGCAAGAGAAAATTCACAAGAGTCGGGATACTAGTAGGGAACAGCCCAGCAGTTCACCGTTACTTTGGTACTTAGCATCAAACCTCTCTGTACCTTGTTTCCCCAAACAACTCTGCTGCCAGTGTTCAGGAAGCCCAGGAGACACCTCAGTGAGATAGAGTTCTAGACAGGCCAGCTCCTGCTCCTGTATACTATTGTAGACACAAGGAAACAGAGCAATACAAGAGTTCATGCAAACCACTTCAACTGCTCTCTGATTCTGTCGCCCAAATAGAAAATGTCGATGCATTAAAACTGCTGTGGTCCGGTGGTGGTGGCACACACCTTTAATCCCAGCACTCGGGAGCCAGAGGCAGGCAGATTTCTGAGTTTGAGGCCAGCCTGGTCTACAAAGTGAGTTTCAGGACAACCAGGGCTATACAGAGAAACCCTGTCTTGAAAAATCAAAAAACAAAACAAAACAAAAATCTGCTGTGATTATTTTCCTGGAATATTCTAGCAGTTACATACTTTCAAATTAATTAAGAGTGTCACAAGCATTTTAACTGGGAATAGACTTGTTTAATCTGTATGAAAAGACAGAAATATGTTTTAAACAATGCTAAGAATGGGTGCCAATACATTTGAAGTCATAAAGCTCTTCATATTGACCTTCTGTTGTTTAAGTTTTTGGATGCCAAACATCCTGTCTTCACATTTGCAAAAGTATTATTTGAATACTCAGCTAATCCCATGTTTTAGAATTTAGAGCCTTTAGTGTTTAAAATAATAAAAGCTTCTTACATCACCAGAGGTGAGGGCTCTCAGGAGGTTCCTCTCCTGGAGGAAGGCAGGAGGCAGGCTGTGTTTCCACTGCTCCCTTGAAGACTTCAGCTCACATCCGCTTCACTCCATTCCCAGCACAGGGTCCTTCCCGTCCACCCTCAAACAAGCTGTGACCAGTCTGCTTCTCTCCCCCTTGCATCTCCATTTCTTTCTCTCTTCCTTCCTCTACTTTATAAAGTCCTCTGTGCATTCTATTTTGTTTGGGTGGAACAGACACATTTGTCCCCTCTGAAGAAGAGCTAGGTGCCTGTCAATATTTAATTTCTTGTGTGCTCTCTAACCCACAGGTTTGACAAGATTGAGATGTAGAACCTTTTGAAGAGATTTTCTTTTTGTCACAGGATGGTATGATGGAAGAAGACACAAACATTGAACTGTGTCCACTTTTTGCCTCCTTGGGATCACTGGGAGTCCAGAGCTTTATGCTTAAATCAGGACCAGTCTGTTATCCAGCAGGCCAGGCTCCTAAGTCAAGGCCAGTCTTAAGAGGCCAGAAGTGTGTCGTTGTCTTTTTAACACACCAGAGTTTTAAATACACGTTATTGATGTTTACAGAGATAAGTAAATACCACTAGTTTAAAAACACACATACACACACAAATTAGGATCAACCCAAAAACCTGTTGCTTTTAATGTTATTTGTATCAAGCTACAAAACTTCAAAAAAAAAAAAAATCACATAATCCTGACAGGGATGCATGCCTGTGATCCCAGGAACAGAGGCAGGAAGACTGCGCTAAGTCTGAGGCCAGTCTGTCCACATAGTGAATGCACGTCACCACCAGGGGACTACATAATGTGACCCCATCTCAGAAAGAAAGGGAAATAAATCACCACCACGAATAATGACAAAAATGGCAAACAAACAACACAGTGATTGACGGCCCTAACACAGCAGTGACCAGCTGAGGAGTCCTTTACACAGAACCTGCCCTTTATGTCACAAAAAGAGAAGATGCTGGTGACACATCGGTTCTGAACTAGAGTAACAACCAAAAGGATATTACACTCCTCAAATCATAAAGAATTTTTGTCAGTCCTCAACACTAGCACTAGTGATCACTCTTACAGAAATATATCAGCGGATTACAATCAGATGTATAAATAAAATATTTTCTATAATAGAAAGAAAATGTTTACATCAGCCACTGAGTGTCCCAAGAAGGGTGAGCTGATGCCTTTTGGTGTCTCAGAGGCTTTGAGTGTTCTTTAGTAATACTCCAACCTTCCAGCTTTAATTTGGGAGGTTTACTCAGAACTAACAAGAACAGAGCTATAAAGCAGCACATTGTGTGGAATTCAGATGACCCGAACCATACCCAAGCTGGGCTTTCTTACTCAGAACACCATAAAGGGACACTTTGTCATTGTTACAGGTATAACAGACACCGCACTCTTGTTGTGATTTCAGAATGTCACAGATTATTGCCTTTGTGATGGAAGGAGTTGTAACATCCTTTGCTGGCTAAGGGTTAGTTTGCATAATGGTCCTGCCATATTATGCAGTCATTTTAGGGGCAGAGATGAAAGTTTCAAATTCCTCAAAAGGAATTATTCACAGGATAATGATTGTTGTCAAACAGGATAAGGCCTCACTTTCTGACAGATTCTTAGAGGTAAGTGTTCCACAGACAGGAAACATAAAATTCTCCCTTCCCATGAATTCCTTTTTCTATGAGCTGTCCTTCTTCCCACTGAAAATTATTATACGATATAAAACCTGTCTTCCCAAGTTTTCCATTAAGAAACTGATTTGTAAGCTGCAAGAGGATTGGAAGTTTGTCATTTACATGTTTGATAGCAATAAACATGCTAAAAATATTCACTTTATATATAGCCACTGTCAGGTACAGCTGCTAACTAAGGGCTTATCTCTTCTTATTCACAGTAATCATCAACATAACTATTCCATCATCTTCCCAGAAGCCAGAGCTTGAGTTCAGAAAGAAGAAACTGTCCTCTTTCATGTCATGTGAGGAAGAGCATAGGGAAGATTTGCGTCAATAGAATTCTTATGAATATTATTCTCTCCCAGAACAGATATCTCCACTCTCGCTAGGAATCTCTCACTTCTTCATTCACTGAAACATTGCCAAGTGATTTTGGTCATGGTGATACCTTCTCTGGCAGGGATGGCAGAATACAGAGATGATATGCAAATTGCTTAACAAGTTGGTATGGAGTAGAGACCTGAGGTCCATGCTGAGTCAAGCAATATCTTTATGTCCAGACCACAACAAGCACCTAAGCCGGAGAGATTCAGAAGTAGACTCAAGGAATATTATTAGCAGGGTTAGGCAGGGATGGTTCTGAGACACAACTCAATACAATGTTTATACAACTGATCTGCTGGGTAATGTGTCAACTTTTATATAAAGGAAGGAAAATTCATCTCTTCTTTGGGGTTTCCATTCCTATTCAACAAAAGAAAGATCTGTATGGCATTTCTTTTAATCATGATATAAAGATTTAAAATTTCCCCTATGGAATTTCTGTCCTAAAAACCTGAAAGGTACCAAAAGGATGAAATGCTGCTTCTTAGGAGATTTGCAGTGTTATTCCATCAATATACTAATAATAACCTTTGTAAAAGTATTACTTCATATACCTGAAAAGAATCAAGGATATGTGATTATATGCACACAGAGCAACACAGTCCTTTGTTCAGATGAAGATTTCCCCTAAATCCTGGCAAATCATCTTTACTTCAGTTATACTTTGTAAAAGTATTACTTCATATACCTGAAAAGAATCAAGGATATGTGATTATATGCACACAGAGCAACACAGTCCTTTGTTCAGATGAAGATTTCCCCTAAATCCTGGCAAATCATCTTTACTTCAGAATAAATGCCCAGGCTAGGGCCCTTGACTCCTCCTCTAGGTCTGATCTCTCTCCTGCACACCATCTGCATGCATAATCTATATGGCCTCTTTACCCTATCTAGTATGTCTGTCTTACTTTGCTATCCGTAGTGCTACCTGCTAAGCAAGCCAGTCTTTTTATTACTTTTTATTTTTCTCTTAATCCCAATTATAATTGAAACATCATTAATTCAGATTTTGTGAATTTATTTCATGCTTGTATGTCTAGTTACTAGAACCATGATGGTACATCCAACCTGTCTGCTAAATAAATAAGTTAATATTATATATGTCTTAGGCCTTCAGTTGTTAAACATTTTGAGAAAGTATTAGAAAATGCAGAAAATGCACTTAGAGATGAGCACCATGCAGATTTTTTCCAACCTGGAAACTGTGAAGTGCTCCTCTAGTAGTGAGATCCCAACTGAAGGTGTTTGCTCAGGCTCCTCTGACTGCCTCTCCCTGGCTTCCTTATGGTGGCCATAGACCTGTACAATAGATCATCTTTCATAATTCTGACTCCATGGATTCAAAACCACATTATAATCTGGTGTCTTGTGAGGGTCCAAGTATTGGTTCATAGACTGAAGTTTTGTTGTTGTTTACTTTCTGGGTAGAGGGAAGGCCCTAACTTTGTTATATCATCACCTGTAGATACGACCACTGTGGAGATTATGGTTCACTCTATGCATTTGAGAATGGAACACATGCCGTCATCTATTACATGCAGCACAGTGAATACACCTTCACTGTCAGGCAAACTGTCAGCAGCATTTGGAACTATTACTTCCACACTCATATCAATTAGAACAAGACCGCACTAAGTCTGTGAGGCAAGTCTTTCCTTAGTACTGATCTTGTTCATTTGTTGGCTCCTATATGCATTATTTCTTACACATATCAACATCTTTTTTTAAGTACTTACTGTTTATTTTTTGATAGTGAACCCAAAATAAGAGAACTTGAACAAAAGCAGATATATTTTTCCCACAAATAAAGCATAAATACATGTTAAAAATCTTTTATTTTTTCTTATATCTTTGTGTATTTGAACTTCGTGTAGTACATAAAAATTATTTCCCCACAAGGCTGACCTGTTCTGTTCTTTCTTGTTCAGTGAAGGAAAGTTACCCTGCATGGGATCTGTCTGGACCTTGCATAGCCCAGAGCACACTTTCATATCTGGCTGATACTTTCCAGAACAGAGCTGTGTCTTGTCTTCATACTCTAATTTGCTGATTGTATTTTCTTTTTAGTTATTCTCCCTGTTTTTATACTCTTATTGGCTTTTTTTCTTTTTCTCCTCTTCCTGGAAAGGATAGGTGAATGGTTCTTAATTTACTTATTTGACTCACAGAGAAATTTAACACCAACATAATACCTATATTCCATCTCCACCACATAAAAAACAAGAAAACAAAAACAAAAAAGAAAAACAAACAAACAAACAAACAAGAAAATAAGGACACATTATATACCAACTGCAGCATTCTCACCCAATTTCCAATAAGGTAAGTTTGACATTAAAATATCACATTTCAAATGAGTTCCTACAGCATGCTGAGACCACACATGGACACAATTTCCTGAACCATTATCAGTCTTCAGAGGAGAGTCAAAAACGCTCTAGCTAATACTGGACTGTTGAACAACGATTTAATAAAATGACTAGATTTAATAAAATAACTACACTCTGCGTGGATTTCAGGATTCCCGTTACAATGCAGACAGAAGTTCTTTCTAAACATGTACCTCTAATTCACTAGTAGTTGAAGGTATGAGAAATTGGGAAGAGAAATACAATGGGTTATTTGGAACCTGTCAGCTAAGGACCATTTTAATAAACTTATTTCTTGTAAATATATCCTACATACATTCCTAATTTTGTTGTTTTTCTCTCCTTCTTAATTAAGTATTCTCCCAACCAAAAACTTACTACATTAGTTTAATAGAAGTCTTTCAAGTTTATTACTTGTGTTTAATAGATATCTTTCTCTCCAATGGCTTTCAATATTGTAAATGCCCCAAATCCAACTCCTTCTAATAGTGTCTATGTTCTGCTCTTTGACTCATTAATTTTTTGCAAGTGGGAGGGACTGCTTATCTAGTGCTACAAATACTACTGTACAACCAAAAGCAAACAAAATTGAATGTAATGTAAAAGCAACTCCGATGATAGTGCAGCAGTGCTTTAGAATGCGTTTAAAATGCACGTGCACACACACACACATACACACACACACACACACGCACACACACACACATGCACACACACACGCACACACACACGCACACACATACACACACACCACTAAAATGAATTAAAATTTAAAAACTAGACTCAGTGACGAGCCATCTACCAGACCTTCTCATTTGTTGCTCTCTCATCAAAGACATGCCAGAAGGAGTTTTCCTTGAGTTAGTTTTCCTTTCTTACATTGAGAAATTGTTTGCTACAGAAAGGAGGAGTAGTGTAAGCAAATTTCTAATATGATAGAACTTATTGCTTCCATATTTTTTTGCCCTACATTTGATACTAAAGACTCACTCCACAGTCAGGATACTATATACCATTATTCCAAAAATATAGAGAGTACTTTCTTAAAGTCTAGAGACAAGAATGGAGATGATCCAGTGGCTAAGGGCACACACTGCTCTTGCAGCTGATCAGAGTTCAATTCCAAGCACCCATGATAAGCAGCTCATAATCACTTATAACTCCAACTCCCAGAAAACAGAAGCCCTCTTCTTCCCTCCACAGGCACCCACATATATGCACATACCTATTCCCAGGCACTATATGCATAATTAAAAATAAAGTTAAAAAAGTAATCCAGATTTAAAAATAAGTCTAAGATGCTTCACTGTCTAATATAAAAAGTTACAGAATTTGCAAATAATCTATATTAATACAGCCCAGTTTTAGTCAGGTTTCTATTCCTTCACAAACATCATGACCAAGAAGCAAGTTGAGGAGGGAAGGGTTTATTCAGCTTACACTTCCACATTACTGTTCATTACCATTGGAAATCAGGACTGGAACTCAAGCAGGTCAGAAAGCAGAAGGTGATGCAGAGGCCATGGAGGGATGTTACTTACTGGCTTGCTTCTCCTGACTTGCTCAGCTTACTTTCTTATAGAACCTAAGACTGACAACACAGGGATACCATCACCAAAAATGGGCCTTCCTACCCTTGATCACTATTTGAGAATATGCTTTACAGCTGGATCTCATGGAGGCATTTCCTCCAGGGAGGCTCCTTTCTCTGTGATAACTCCAGCATGTGTCAATAAGTTAAGTGCTTACTATGAATGAATATAATTGACACATAAAGTCAGCCAGTATAAGCCCATACTAAGCAACCTTACATGTTTAAAATATCAAATAAAATATGACATATATGTGTATTTTATTCCATAGAGAACAACAACAAAATCTATAACTACTATATTTTGATGAGTAGTTTTGAGTAGTTTATTGACTGTGAATGTAGGCTCCATGAACAGAAAGGGTAGCTCTAAATTGCTTTAACAGACCTGAATTGTTAGAACTGAGAGTCTCCTTAATTTGACTAAAGATAGAGAAGTTAAGTAATCACTTTAATCAATCAAATTTTACTTACAAAGAAAAATCAACTCCTTTGGCAATGTTCAAAATGGAAAGGTCAGAACTAGTGCAAATCTCAACATAAAGGCATCATAAAGTTTCTAATAAAACCTGTAAAATCACCAAATGAAATTTTAAGCATATTATAGACTACAGTAGAAATTCAGAATCTTCTATGAATACAGGGAGAAAGACTGGATATCTTCATGATCCTACTGAAACCCTTTATGGTGTTGGAAAAATACTAAAAAGTATTCTCAACACTGTGGTAGAGATTGCGCATCTGTCATATAATATATGACAGATAAGGAAGCAAACACAATTCCATTTACACAAGATAAAATGAGGCATTTCTTTTTACAGTTAATGTGACAGCCGGTGTACAGTTTATTTATATATCCACTGTGTTTAGTTATTACTAAACAACTCACAGATTGAAGGTCAAGTTTATTACCAGCAGTTGTGTGATTTTTTAAAAAATAGATATTAGCTGTAATTCCTTCTGGTCTACCACAGTCAATAGGTGACAAAGTTTACCCAAACCATTTTTTTTAAAATAAAGAATGTTTGTACTCAGTGTCACAGAACAAAAGTGAAGCTCATTCTTAACCTCCATTGTATAAATGACTTTCTATTCTTTCAAGTAAGCAACAGTATAATCCCACCTACAATATGTCTTCCAGGGTTTTTCCAATTCTAAGTTTTGATATTTTAGATACCATCTAGTATAGAAACAATTCATGAAGCAAAGGGCTTACTATGAATGAATATGTGTGACATTGCTCTGAATGCGACATTCAGAAATTACTGACAGGAAATTGGGTCACTTATGACTTTATTTCTTGTTATGTAGATTAGAATTTATGACATAATTTGTGTGAAATGTACACATAATGGATTCATGAGAGCAGATATATTTTTTATTTTCCACTTTTAGAAATGTTATGATATCAGTGAAGATGTTTATATTGTTCTGAGCCTTGTTCTATGATTTTTGTCTTTAAATTGTTTAATCTCTAGTGGGTCCAATATTATTCTCTGAGTTACTTTCTTGTGGCCCAGAGCATTATTATCTTAGTTAATAGCCTATAAGTATCTAGAAGGTCTGTTCTTCCTGTCATTGTAGAGCCCCAGCTTTTTATTTAATATAGTGTTATGGCAGGTCTTTAAGTTTTGTTGTTGGTCTTAGTATATCTTTTCTGGCTTTTATCTGTTCTTTATTTCAATTATAGAAATAGTTACATGAAAGTCTCCCAACTGTGTTTATAAATTCAGTTATTTCATTCTGTGTTAAATCTAGTAAACAAATATAGAAATTTCGTACCATTTTACTAATTGTTCCTTCTTTATAAAATACCCACCCTTCTTTACTTAGGTAAAACACAGCATGTGTCTTTAGTTTCTTTGAGTCATCGTTTTCCATCTCTTCTATTTTAATCCTATCACATTATTGGGTTAACATGAATGTACCTTATATTTAAGGCACTTCCAGAGAATAGAGATGCTTGGTTAATGGGTGAAATCCCCATGATGAATGAGCAGCAGCCCAGTTGAAAGGCTTCCACTTGAAGAATGAAATGATAAGTCAACTCCCTGTGATGAATTGCATATTGTTTGATCTTATATTTGTGTTGAGTATGGGTAGAGACTAATAACCTACCCCCATTGGTCAGGGAGCAGGGTAACGGTGAAACCAATGCATGGATGCTTATCCGTAGGAAAGGTTGCCATATAAAACACTACAGGAGTGCAAGAAAAAATAAACATTCCAATGTCGTCAGTAGAACTTCTACCAGAGATTAGAAGATAATTGGTATCCAAAAGTAACCTTTGCTGTAGTTTCCTAGGTAGCTCCATGTAACCACAAAACTAATAGACATTAACTAGGTAGGAGCAGGCAGAGACAGGCTACAGATGTCTGTGGGGCATCTCCCTGCAGAGGTAGTTCTGTACATAATAAAAAAGTTGGACTTATGCCTATATCTCCAGGAACCTCAGTATAACTAGAAAGAGAAATTTATATGTGATGTATTTTGCACATCTTTAAATAGAAGCATACTTGAGGGTGACTCAAAATTTCATGCATAAGTTACTTCATGGTAAGTTACTACAACTAAGCTATGACTTACACCTTTTATTTTGAGACAGATACTCATTCAGTTACCCTAACCATTTTGCATTTGCTCAACAGTCGGGCAGGCATTTAACTTGAAGCTGTTTTTTTGTTTTTTGTTTTGTTGTTTTGTTTGTTTGCTTTTGCATACTTCAATGTATCTGGTATTACAGGGGCATGCCACTAGATACAGCTGAGCTTTTATATCAAAATTTACACCATCCACCCCATCTGACAGGACTAGAACTGGTCATGGATACAGTTGTCTTTTCTAATGCTCAGTACAGCCCATTATCTTTCTACCTCCCCTGAAATAGATGAGCAGGAAGAACTTGATGGACCAGACTTTTTCTCACTATGCAAAATACACAATAGATACAATTTAAAGAAGGAAACTTATTTGGTTCATAGTTAGAGAGGTTTTGATTCAGAGCTGGCTAGGAATTCCGTTTTTATCTCATATTTCAAGGCAGAAATACTGTGGATGTAGAGGAAAACTACTCATTTCAAGGCATCCAGGAATCAAAGAGAATAAATGAGGTCCAGGGCTTTGAGATAAATATTCAAATCGCTGCCCCTGTGATAGACTTCTGGTAACTTCAGAAGTTGTGTGATTTTTTAAAATAGATATTAGCTGTAATTCCTTCTGGTCTACCACAGTCAATAGGTGACAAAGTTTACCAAAACATTTTTTTTAATATAGAATTTTGTACCCAGTGTCACAGAACAAAAGGGAAGCTCATTCTTAACCTCCACTGTACAAATGGCTTCCTATTCTTTCATGTAAATAACAGTATAATCTCACCTACAATATGTCTTCCAGAGTTTTTCCAATTCTAAGTTTTGATATTTTAAATACCATCTAGTGTAGAAACAATTCATGAAGTTAAGTGCTTACCATGAATGAAATTGTGTGACATTACTCTGAATGTGACATTCAGAAATTACTGATAGGAACTTGGATTACTTATTACCTTATTTCTTGTTATGTAGATTAGAATTTATGACATTAGAATTTATAGACCCTATTTTCTACAATTATACATTCTTCTTCTCACTTATATTTTGAAAAACTGAGTCCAAAGTAAATTAAGCTATGGACTGTGTCAGAGTCCTCTTGATCTGTCTCTGGAAACATGGGAAAGACACACCCATGGATGAGCTTAGAAAATCTCCTAGTTGTCTCTCAATTAAATGAAAGTGATAATTAGGATGAACCATCCTGGCTAGTATTGCAAGGGACAGTTTGGGGAACATATTTGCTAAATATAATATCTCTTTAAAATATGGACATATTTGAATATGATTTAATAATATGTAAGGAAATGTTGCATAGGAACTTGTAAGCGGCTATGCAGTCATGGTAGTTATACACTATAGTTAAATGGTGAAGAGATATTGAGAGTAAAACAAGGTATCTTCTCTTCTATTTTGATTTTGTCTTATGTTACAGGGTCTCTGTTTTTAGGTAGCTCTGGCTATCCTGGAATTTTCTATACAAACCAGGATGATGTTGAACTCACAGGGATCTTCCTGTCTCTGTTTCCTGAGTGCTGGGATTAAAATTTGACAAGATATCTTCATTAACTCAGTTTTACCAGATGCTTGAAAGAGCAGAATGTCACTCTTGCCGTGTCAGCCTAGCTGGAGGAGTGGACATCTGCAAACTGGAAACGCAGTGCTGACGATGGCAATTAAATTATATGCAAGTCTGATGGAAGGGGATGCAGGAAGCTGGGGTAATTCTAATAATTTGCTAGCTTCTTTTGACTTTTGGGTTTTAGATATTCTCTGATATATTTATAATACAGTATAAATTTGGAATCACTAGTGAGCTGGTAAAATGAACAATGATGGTCAAATATATTGATAAATTTAATGGAAACCTGCTGTGAACTTAATGCCAATGAAAATGGCTACACCAAAAAATAAAAGAAAGGAAAACATGACAAACTAAAACAAACAAACTGTAACAAAAACCCTTTATTTGACAGACTACAGCCATAGGCCAATTCCTATGAATAGTTTTCATGCACAAGTATATGTAAAAGTAGTGGAAAATCAAAAGACAAAAATAGGAAAATAGATTCTATAGCATTACGGAATGGAGTAGTTCAGTGTTTGTTTGTATGCTTGTTTTGATTTTTTGTTTGTTTTTGTTTGTTAATTTTGCAGTGGCTCTTGGGAAGGTTATCCATATATTCTGGCAAGGTGTTTTGGGACTTTTGTTTCTTTCTTTGCTTGCTTGATTGCTTGTTTGCTTGCTTGATTGCTTGTTTGCTTGTTTGCTTGTTTGCTTGCATTGCCAATTGGATATAAACTAAAGTTATCTGGAAAGAGGAATGCCAAAAAGTTGTTTCTATCTGATTGTCTGTAAGCAATATGGTAGGGCATTTTCTTGGTTAGTTGCCAGGGAGCCTACTCTAACCAGTGTAATCCCTGGGCTGTTGATCCTGGTGGGATAAGAAAGCAAGCTGAGCAAAATTTCCTGGTGTGTTTGGAATTTTTAAGCAAAAATGAAATATTTCCTTCCAGTTTGCTTTTGGTAATGGTCTTTATCATAGAAATAGAAACATAAGTAAGACATTGTGATTATATCTTGAAGTCTTGGCTCTATCTACCATATCAGGGCTTTGTGAAGGATAAATAGGAAGCATCCATGACAGTTAACAAAGTCCCAACTGTACCCTCCCTCTGCTGTGAATCATTCATTGCTCAACAAGTCTACCTTGTTTGGGTTTCAGAAAACTTCCTCCTAAGTGCTAGAATATTTTTGAATCACAAAATGTCTTTGTTTATGATGGCGCCTTTGGGCCACACTTGAAAGATTCCATTATTGATGTGAGCTATAAATTATCCAGGCCATATGATATCAGTTTGACTTCCAGATAAGGGCTTGAGGATAGGCAGGCTCAACTATTTGAATAATTAACTGAAACCTCAATACAACTCTGCTCTTTAGCACTTGTGTGAGCTTCTTAGATAGCCCGTACACTATGTTACATACTGCCACCACTGATGCTGAAGCATCATGTCGGGGTGACCCTGGAAGCTCCCAAAATAGACATCTGCAACACCCTGTCCTGCCATTATGTATATTTCCTTACAGCAAAATGTACTTCTTCATAATCAGGCATACTGATTAATAACTTCTAGAGAATACCATTAAGTCTTCCTACAGAAAAAACATAAAATTGGCATGTGAACTCTCAGACTTGTAGTTGTTTACTAAACTAAGCGGGCTACTGAATAGAATGCCCTGCTTATAGTTGGACCTAAACACCTTGCACTAGCTTCAAAAGGCTGGTGTGGCTTGTCATTCTGAAGGACTGAGCCCTGGAACTTTGTTATTTGGCTACATCTGGGTTATTATTAATATGTATGAATAATGTCACCACTTTTCAAACATTGCAAAACCTTATAACCCTTTAACTCTACTTAATCCCCTCTAGGTCCTATTTTAATTGTTTAATTTGCATATTGTTGCTTCTTGTTTCCTATAAACCATAATTATTATTTCCTACAGTCAGTATTCATTTTGGTATGCATATTATTATGCTTCCAGTTCCTGTATGTTTTTTCTGAATTTCTGAGTGTCCTGCTGGCATCGTTTCCCCCTTTTGTACAGTTCCTCTGGTATTTCCTTTAACACGAGATTGCTAGAAACAAATTCTTCTGTATTTTCTAGTTGTTTAGCAAAACCCTCATTTTATTACTACACTTGAATCATAATTTAATATAAAATGAACTTTACATTTTGATATTAGTTTCTTTTATACTTTGGAAATTTCAAGCCTTTGCATTTTGTCTCTATAGTTAAAGTTTGAGTATTTATCAGTTTTACTAATTTTTTAATGTTTTAATGAAGGGTGTTTTCCTACAGACCGCTCTTGCTACTTCTCTCAGCGTTTCATGTTTATACTTCTAGCATATGTCACTATGGGCAGATCATTCTTGTTTCCATTCAGTCTGTCTAGCATATGTCACTATGGGCAGATCATTCTTGTTTCCATTCAGTCTGGGAGTCACCGCAATTTTCCTTTTGTGGATCATTGTCTTTTCTCTTTTCTAATCAGTTCTTAGAAATTCTTGAATGTCATTTTTTTAGATATTACCCATGATTCTTTCCCTCTCCTTTTAGCTTTCCATAGCGCATAAGTTGAACTATTCCTGTACTCACTACTCCTTGGGAGTTTTGCAATTCACACTCAGCTCTAGAACTTTCCTTCAAGATGGTCCAATTTCCAGCTCTTCTTCTGCTTTTATTAAACACTGCTCAGATGCTAATATTTCACAGAAATCTGAATTTGGAGGACAAGAATGATATAGAAAAATAAATAATTACCAGTAATGTCTTGGCAGCAGAACTATATATCCTAAGAAACACAAAAGGCTTGGCAGGAAATTCTTAAATATCTATAAGCTGGTATACATTTTTGTATCTTTGGATAACAAATATACCTTCTCTAAAATCTAACACTGAGATATTAAAACTGAATGTAAATGAACAAGGAAACAAAGGAGTGGCATAATTAATTGCTAGAGACAATTTAGTGTCAAAGTAAATGAAAATCGAGAAAAATAAAAATAAGACATAAAAGAAGGTAGTTAAGGGTCTAGGTTCCAAGTTCATTTTATCACTTATTATTTCCAAAGAATTGAGTAGTTTAGTTAACTTACTTCAAGGCTTTTAAAAAGTGTTGTTTTTAAAATCTATAACATTTTAAATGTATATGTCTTTAATCCTTCCTTGTACTTCTAAAATCATGTGGGTTTAGTTCCCTGTAAATTAAAAAGAAAAAGGCACAGAAGTCTCTTGAACAGCTGCCTTTGGATAGTATCTTAAAATATTTCATATAATGGTATCATAGTGTACCATACTATAAACATTTTCTTTTGTTTATATTTATCAGCAATGCTTCAAGAAAAATAACTTTGGATGGCACAGGTTATATCATGCTTAAGGACAGATAAAGACTCTACTCCCAATATTTAGCGTTAGGTCTCTTGGTTCTATGGCTTTACAGATGTGTCCCACTATATTATCAACAAATGAGCACTAGCACTGCCTGTGGCATCTGTGAAAGGAGATCACCATCTTATTAGGAAAACTTCGGCTCTTCATAACGCATTCCCAAGTGTGCTGGTGCATAACCATTTGTCTGTTCTACTTACAACATTTGGCCTAAAAGCACTGCATCAAAATGATAATGCTTCCCATACTCCTGAATTATAATTGTGGCTCTAGTAATTGACTATCGGATACCCACTCATTTGATTAGCTGTCCATTAGCGTTTTTCTCTTCTCGCTGCCTCACTAATCTGTCTGAAGCTATAAACACTAACCAACACAGCCAACACTTAGAAGGTGCGGCAGAAAAGTGCCCTCTCTGTGCTTGTTAGATATGTTTCAGCTGAGAGTATTGGGTAAATATGATTTGGAGAGATCATTCACAAACTAAATATTACTATAGATTCTAGAAGTTATACAACTACTGAATTATCACAACAGAAGTCCTAACAACTTGTTTAAGATAAAGAAATGGCAAATTCATTTTTTCATCCTTCCCTGGATTTAGAAGGAAGACTTTTATGTTTGTGCCTGATATCATATAACCTACTCCAACACTTCCACAGTGTGAATGAACACACACATATATAATTGACTTTTACTCAACATCAGCGATGAGCCAACATGGCTAAGGGTTAGAATCTATTAGTGCAGCAACCAGCTGTGCACCAACCTCATAACATTGTGTTTACCACAATGCCTCGCATGAGGGAAAAACTTAAGTTCCTTCATTGCTGTGTGTAATTCATATGAAAGACATCATCAAATTTAACATGTACTATTAATTATATATCATAAAATTTCTGATAATTTGGTAATTCTACAGAAATTGGTCACCGGAAACTTGTACCTGAAGTAATAGATAAGCATAGCATAGCTTCTTATCCTAAGAGGGACACCCCTACCCCCCGCCCCCGTTCACAGTCCTAAGCATTAGGGTTTGTTCCAGGACACAAAATGGAACCAAGTTTATTCTTTACACTATAAAATTTATACCAGATTTATCACTGTTTTAGGTATCAATTTTCTCTTCAAGAGACCTGAGGGTAAAGACTAAGTATTTCATGTTAATTCTGAATTATAGAGACATTGTGTTTTTCAAAACTATTTTTTAGAAACATAAAATCTCTTCTTCCTTGAGATGACTAAATTTCACATAGAATTTTAATCTTCACTCATAAACCCATACATACATAGTTTTAAAAATAACTATATGATCTGGAATTATTTTGGCAGTTTAATTCAAGATATGTGATATAGGTCATAAACACTATTCAACTGTAGTACTTTAGTAGAAATGTCCTCTAGCACTCACTTGGCCAATAGCTGTGTCAAACTGTATTAGGGATTCAGTTTAAACAATGTGACTTGAAGGGTTACAGTTCCATTCTGAAGCAGATGACTCATTATGCTATGTGTTTAAGATGTACATATTTGTCTATAGCGCTATTGGATTATTCTCCTCTTAGAGAAAAGGCATAAATAATGACAATTTAAATTAATGAAGTATAAAGTTCATGAATAATCTAAATTATGCAAATTCAACAGCATTAGTATTCATTGGAATTTAGAGATGGCCCTGACATGCCTGAGGAAACTAAAGACAAATGAACAGGAAAGTAGACAGCTGTAGTTATTGGGTGTGTGGCTGCATGAACATGTGCACGTGTGCAAGCATGCCAATTCATGTCAATGTGTGTAAACTTTATTTACTCTCTTCATTCTGGGAAAGGGATTCTAATTTCTGCTTGAGACACTTCTTGCGTCTGAAAAGTTATGAGTGGAGCCAGCAGCATTGTCTTATATAAAGTCAGAGTGATGATTACATATGTTGTTTTCTCAATGCCACCTCGCCAAGGGTAGTCTAATCATCACAATGCATTCATCTTGCTATAATCATTAATGTAGTTATTAATAATACTAGTAATTAATGCTCGATCTTGTGCATTGGAAACTTCTCCCAGAATCTTCCAAAATAATGGTGACATAGGGAACAACTTCTTCTTCTTCTTCTTCTTCTTCTTCTTCTTCTTCTTCTTCTTCTTCTTCTTCTTCTTCTTCTTCTTCTTCTTCTTCTTCTTCTTCTTCTTCTTCTTCTTCTTCGTCTTCTTCTTCTTCTTCTTCTTCTTCATTTCTTCTCAGAGAGTTGTAAGAATCAAAGTACAATGTGGGCTATTTTAGGATGGCCAGTGGTAAATGGAGGGAGAAAGTGGATCTTAACAGTTTAACTTTCTGGTTTCATGTTTAGACAGTGTTTCTGAGTCAACTTACCTACTTTATATAAAAAAGTTTCATGTTTGAATTGAGTTTTCATGTTCAGATCTAAAATAATTCCAGATCATATAGTTATTTTTAAAAGTGTGTATGTATGGGTTTATTAGTGAAGATTAAAATTCTATGTGAAATGTATTCATGTCAAGGAAGAAGGGATTTTATAGTCCATTCATGTGAACTTGCATAGGGATGGGCTTTTCTTTCTACGGTTTCAGTAAGAGCTCATGTCCTAAAAGCAGTTTTGTAGGCACAATTTTATTTGATACTTGAGAAAAGGAAAATATAAGACAAAGAGAATTCAAACAGTTCCAAAATCATTTAGTTATCCTGTATGTATATGTTCTTATGAATTCAAAATAAAATTTAGTCAAATATAATTACTGCTTTTATAGGACATTTTGTCAGTGATAACACAGCAAGCAAAGACTCAGGCAAGAGTAGGTTCTTTCCATCTTAGTATAGTCACAGAAATCAAGTAATTTTTAGCAGGTTCTGAAGGGGTGTGTGTGTGTGTGTGTGTGTGTGTGTGTGTGTGTGTGTGTCTGGTGTAAGTAAATATGTGTGTGTGGCTCTGTATGTGTCTATCTGTATTTGACTCTATGCTTGTTTGTATGTGTGTCTGTGAATGTGTATTTATGTATGTGTGTGTATATTAAGTTTTACCTTTTACCTATTCCTTCCAAAGAATTTGGCACATAATGATATTATATACTACTCTACAGGATTTTTTGTGGCTTTAAAATATAAAATTGACACATACAGTATTAACATTTGTGCCCGAATTTTAAAATAAATCTTCAAAGTTTCTCTGATAAAATTTGCCAAATAGATGAATCTTTTGGGCATATATAGATTCTCAGGGTAAATCCAATATTAATATTGTTAGCAGCATTGGATTTTTGAGCTTTTAATATTTATGTATAAAATAGTCAATCTCATAAAAATTATGAAAACGATAAATATTCTCTTTGAAATTCTAGTTGTGTGCTGGAAAGATAATATTTCATTTCTATCCAACATTTAAAATCACAATAAAGCCAAGCTTTATATTTTTTTGATTATTTTTGAAATTTTTCATTACTCATTTTTTCCTACCATTAAAAATTAACAATATTATGTCATTAAGACACTTATTTCCTGAAAATAATTGATGTCATTGATTAGTTTAATATGTATTTCATCTTAAAGGGGGGTGGTATTTAAATGTTTTATATTTTATTTATATTTTCTTGAATAGAAGAAAGCTAGTCATTGCAGATTTTAGGGGTCCAGACAAAAGTCTGTCCATTGAAATGAGAAATGAACTTTTCCAGTGCTATCTCCTTCTCTGTGATGGCTGATCATCTCTTGACTTGTCCCAGAAGCTTCATCACATGTGCCAATAGAAATTCCTGTCCACCAGGCCCTGATTCCCTAGTCAGAGTACCACAGAGTGCCACAGAGTACTGAGCTCTCTTTAACATGATGGCTGGCGTGAAGATATTTTCCATAGAAAATAGTTAGATTTTTTTTTACAGTATCTAAGATACTAAGCACTTTTCAAAAATGAGCTACATATTTTACATTAACTGAAGAACATATTTGTCATTCACTGGATCTCCAAATCATATGGAATCCCAACTCTGGTCTACAATTAAAGATATCAGACCTGATTCAGATTTATTGGTTTCTCCACATCAATGACGAGTGTTAGTTTAAATGTAGACACATAAGTGATATGTAAAGTTAGCATCTGAGAAGAATGTAAAGTCTCAAATCAGCTGGAAATCACCTCATGCCTAGCAACAGCTAAGGTTGAATGACAGTCTAGTGCTCTTACTTTTTCTCTAGGGGGCATTGGCATAAGCCTGACAAGTAGACTACAGTTAAGAAAGGATCAAATGAAGCTGTCTGTGATGATTTCTGGAGAGATAGGTACAGCCTTAGCTCTGAAATGGGAAGTTGCCTTGGTCCAGTATTTTATCATTGCAATGAGAAAAATAACTAATACACCAAACACATACTTACTATTCTGTGCTAACTTTGGGCTAAGCATAAATACAGACAGATGGTAGACACACATATACTCTATATAATTACATCTAGTTACCTACCTACTTACTATTAATATTGGATTTGAAGAGAAACTATGGAAATGATTTATACATAAATCTAATAAATGTATGTGTTTATATATAAATATATGTAACAAAGATACATACATTCATATTTATAACCTGTCCATCAATATAAAATATGTACAAGAAGACTTGCTTTGTTTATCTTGATATTCATATTTTATATGCTTAGAATATTAATATGCTGATTAATTGTCAACTTGAAAAACTTAATCACCTGGGAATCAGCCTCTTGGCCTACAAATGTTGTTATGTTGATTTAATTCATTGATTTGAGAAGACCCATCACTGTAGGTATCATAGAATCTGGCCAGGATCCTGGACTATAGAATGGATAAATTCCATTTAGTCAAAACATGCATTCAGCACTCTCTTCTCTTGCCTCTGAAGCAATAGGATCAGCTGTTCCAAGCCCCTGATACCTGGGTAGTGCAGCTCAGATCTACTGCACCATGAACCAGGAGCTAAAGTAAATCCTTCCTTCCTTCAGTTGCATTTGTCAGGTTATTTAATCACATCTGCAGAAAAGTAAGATACTAAGAGAGCTACAAAACACATGATAGATACCCCTGGGTAGCGGGTACGACATGGTCCTCCTGTTACCAGGATGCAGCAGAGCTGTTTGGCCCACATCTGTTGTTTCCTTCATATTCCCTCTTCTTTACAGCACACTCACCTTTAGTTGCACAATTCACATTGTTTGCCCTGAACACTTTTCAGTATCTTAACATTTCCCACATAGCAGGACCTCCCATGGAAATATTATTTTAACTCAGGATCATGGTGTTCACAATAGAATATTTATGTTTTCTGCAGGTTGAAAGGAAAGGATCTGTCCCTCTATTTCCTGTGGTTTTCTGCAAGCAAAAGCTTCTTCTGCCTTTGTGCCTTGCTCACCAGTGAGATGTGCAGCTGTTGATGTAGGAAGTCCTCACCGGTACCCTGTGTCTAAGATGGAAGAGGAGCAGAGAGGCCAGAATTTCCACTGTTGATGTCGGCATGTCAGACAGCAGAAAACAGAATAGCTTAGCAGCCGGATGTTGCATTGGATTGTGAAGAGAAGGGCCAGAGGAAAAGCTTTATAATCAAATGTGAAGTTTCTCTAGGAGTTTCTGGCCAAGCCCTCCAGTGAGGCCTGTTAGGCTTTAGTGAGGTTTCCATATGTACAATAATTTTATTCTGATAAAGTTATCTTTGGAGACCAATTGAATACACAATGAAAATCTCATCATATACCTACTTCCCACTTAAATATCACTTCAGTTAAAATGTATAATGTATAACATATATAACCATATGTCAAGATCTTTTTTTATATAGACATTTTCATGTATGTTTGTAGTTCTGTGTAAGGAGCCTTGATGTTATGTCTTCTATAATGAACTCTTATGAAATTGTCAGTTTTCTAGATACTTTTCTGTGCCTGCACTAAAATACCCTCATTAAAGCAACTTAAAGGAGAGAGGGTTTACCTGGGTTCTCTCTTTCAGGATGCAGACTTTTATGATGGAGTTAGTGGGTTGTTGCAGGTCCTACATCCACAGCTACAATATGTAGAGAGTATAGAGTGTATATAGTGCATAGTGCATATAACGTATAGTGTATATAGTGCATAGTGCATATAATGCTCGGCTGCTTTTCGTTGATTCATGTAGTCCAGAGTCCCCTGCATTGATTAATATAACTATGGTAATCATTCCAAGTATGCTTAAATGTCTATCTCTCAAGTGATCCTAAATTCTTTTAAGTTGAAACAATAGCAACTATTATCAGCATACATAGCTGTGAGGTAGAGACTTGCATTAAAAATATCTGAATTTATTTTAGTAGATGTTTATTACTTTACTGATAGTATATCATGTAGTATTTGCTTATTATGGGTTACATTTGTTTCCCAATATATGCTTAACATAAAACTAAATTTTTAAATAAAATTAATAGGAAAAATGACTCCAATTCTAATTATTTCCCTCTGTGTTCTTCCTGACTCCTTTTGTACATGTTCTGTGGGCTCCCTTAGCCTAGGAAATTTCAACAACCCTCCCTCTTAAGGTTCTATGTGCAGATGTTGGCATCCCTGTCAAACCCTGGGATTTGCTTAAGCTTAACCGCTTACCTCCAGGTCATGCTCACAGTTCCCTACCTTGTTCTGGTGGCATACAGTGAGTGCATGATACATATAAGATATGCTGAAGATGAAAGTCAAGACCAGGAGCTAGCCAGTGAGATCCTGAGAGAGTCCATGGCAAACAGAGTTAAAGGCTAAAATATCACTTTTGCTTGATAATTCACCTAGAAAATGCAGAATTGCAGTTACCTGGGAATGGTTCCTAGACACCCACTGTCCCAGTGTTTGCTTTTTGGCATAGGTTCTCTTGGCCATCTTCAGTGTGTGAGTCTCCATTTGTTCTTCTCTTTTGTTAGCTTTGGCCCTGCATATGTGTGTACAGTAGCAGCACACTCAGGAGACAGTGCGGCTACGAACGTAGATGTGAAACCCCTCACAGTTTGAACCTGAATCATAGATGAACATACTTAACAATTTTGTTGGACCAAAATATAATAAAATCTAAGATATGTTTATATGAAGACATATTTACATGATATGAAGAATGTTTTAATGAAAATATTAAATATTGACTACATTCTTTCTAAATATAACACATGTCATATGGTCTATGATTTCTTCTTTACTGGCCATCAGCTTCCATTTTATTTTACTGTTTTTTAGTTTTATTGAGTCAGTGGCCATGTTTGCAGACTCGAGTTGCCTCTAAATCATAGCAATTCTCATGGCTCAGCCTCCAGATTATCATATGCCTAATATGATGCTGTGTTTGTATCACAAATGTTTAGTATTTTGTATTGACAGGGCTTTGAATTATATAGTTTTAGGTTGTACAACATATAGTTTAGGTTTTATAACATATAGTTGTAAAACAAAAGTATCTTACATCTTGCTCTAGATTGTGGATCAAAAATATTGTTATAAATATTTGTATATTGGTATAAAGTATTGTATAGATATTTCTTATTACAAAATTGAATTGTGATGTTGGCTTATTTTGAAGGAACAGTCGTCTTATAGAGTGATATTGTAGATACTTCATCTCATATTTAATTCTTAGGAAAATCATTTTGAAGTTATTCTTAACACTAAAGTTTTCATATATCTACAGCAGATGTCTTTGACTCTTAATGCTTTTCTGATTTATGGTTTACGCTTTGCAAATGTTAATTAGCATAAATAACTTTTTCTCCCAATAACAGATCTTGGAGTTGTTGAAAATAACTGGTAAGGGAGCTATCCAAGCATGACCATGAAAATCACTTTTCTTCTTACACAGCATCATCTGGGGGCAAAGATCGCACAGATCACACTTTGGTAAAGGGACCACTAGAAATGAGACACTAAAGAAGTCTAACACAAAAATCAGAAAGTGCCTAGTGTGCACTCTGATAATCCCTTTACAGTTAGATATTATTTTTCCTGATTATTTTCTGATGCACTTGAGTACACCTGCAGGCTACACTGAACGGGAAATGGTAGTTACTCGTAGTGTATTTCCCCTGCTAACACCATTACACAATTTGGAGTGAAAATGTAATTTTAGAGAAAAAAAAATATGTAAAGGCAATAAGTGGGCTCCTAATAAGAAAATCAGTGCAAACACCACGTCTCATGTGGTCTGAGCACTGCAGTAGATAACAGTCGCCTCTGGGTTTGTTGCCACTGTCAGCAGGAAACACCTCCACGTCTGTCTATCTCCATCACACCTGTATCTCAGCAAGGCAGTTTAACACTCAGATCTTTCCCTCTGTTAGCTTTGCTTTCTTGAGAAAATGAGCATAGTATTTTCTGAATATTAGGAAAATCAACTGGCCTGCAGACATGATGGTGTTTGGATGGACTCGATACATTTTTAGGTCCTGAGAGTTAGATGGATATACAAGGTGGGGCGAGAGGTTGGATGTCAATCCTTCAAGTTGACAAACATGCAGAACCAGTTAAACCTCCATATGAAATGCATTATGCAAACTTCCTGGTTTTAAAATTAAATTCAGCATATAATTTATTTGTGCCTGAGTAGATCTTGCAAATATAAACTTTTAAATTTGATGAATTGATAGCTATAGCCATGTTAAAATACCTAACATATAGTTTTTCATATGCTAAAAATATTTACTTTTGAATTCTGTATACTATACCTGCACAATACAAATAAATACATGTTTTTTTTAAATATATTTCTTGTTTATGTGTATGAGTGTGTATCTGTGTGAATATATACCATGTATGTGCGTGGGCGTGGGTGCCAAAGGAAGCCAAAAGAGGCCAACGGATCTGGAAGAGCTGGAAACAGCCAGTTCTAAGATCCCTCTACTTGACAGGTGGAGGTGGGTGGAATATCCCCAAGAGGGGATGCTTCAGAGAGGGCTGCATGGGTGGGTTCATCAGATCACAGCAGCATGTGATCTGGTGAGCAACTTCTAACATGTCAAACAAAGCGTCTCCACAGATTTCAGTTAAAATAGTCTCCAAGATTTAGAACTTTGCTGTCAAAAGGCTTATTGATGATCATACTTTCTTTTCTTCCCCCTCCTTCTAGTTTATTTACATAACAGAAGTATTTTCATTTTCTGTTGCATTTTTGGGTGTAGGTTAGGCTCCGAGTTTACCATGGCACAAAATGATAGACATACAAAGATTATTATTTCTGTAACTCTAGAGATGTGTACAGTCATGCAAGTAGAGATGCATAAATAAAACTGTAGCAGTACATGGTACACACAGCTTAAGTTGAAAAGCAATATTGAAGTTTGGGGAAAGTAGTGAGTAGGTAAAGGGAGGCTCCACCCCCATGAAAAGATTAATGTTTTCGCTTGGGAGCACTTTCTTGATACGTTGGATGGGTTTGATCTATCCCTTCTCTCCTCTCTCTCTCTTATGTGTTGCTTTGGCCTTCTCCACGTTGAGAGAAAGCACAAAGGTTCTCACCAGATACATATTCTTAACCATGGACTTCATAGCCTCTAGAACCATAGCAATCATTTATTGTCTTCACAAGTTAGTCAGTCTGTGGTTATGGTACAAACTAGCCAGTGGACTAAGACACCTGAGCAATAAACGGTTGTGCACTCCATGACAGCAACACAGAGAATGGAGGAGCTTGTGGAGGCAAAAATGCTCGTGAAAGAGAATGCCATGAATATGAATAGTCAGCCACGTTTGTATAAGAAAAAAACAATAGAGCATCCAGGCCATAGCCAACTAAATAAACCCTTTCACCTGCATGAGGTGTGTCAGAGCACCTCACCATACACAGGCTGGCTCGAGTTGCTCCCCTTGTGACCTATCAGTTGTCATATTTGCATTTCAACCTTTCCAGCCATTACCAACAGTGGTCTTTCATTTTAAGTCCATACTTGAAACACCCTCTCAACTCCGATGTGATATCAGAAGCTGACATATCTTTGTGGATCTTCTTTTACCTCCAGCTGCAGACACAATTCTGTGATTGAGAGAGTACAGAAACAGTCCATGGTGAGGACTGCATGATGATTTACGAACAAATGCACTACTTTCGTTCTGTCTTGAATTATGAACTAGGACATTTTGTTATTTTTAGCTGAAAAGGGAAATAATTTGTTTCAGTGCAGATATTTATATGTAGAAATTGAATTACTAGTGTTCCTTCAACCTCTACAATGAACATAACGTTCAATATGTTTTTAATAAACTCTCAATAATTTTTCATGATTACAGTTGTCAGATAAACTTATCTCAAATTTTAGAAAAAAGAATAGAAAAATGCGTGTATTTGTCATGCAAATATACTGTTTTCATACTCACTTATTATAAATTATGTATTCTATTTAAATAATGTGCAATCTTATGCCTGGACATAGAAATAAATGTAATCATAAAGGAAAGCTTTTTCACTATTTCTTAGCCCGTGAAATTAATGAATGCTTTAGTCTACTATAGATATGCAATGCCACAATTACCAAATACTTCAATGAACAATCCTTTCTCCTTTCACAACCCAAATTAAAAATAAACTAAACTCATGTTGCTGACTCTTTTTTATTATTTTAAGCTAATTAGGATAAATGTTAAGAGGAACAAACACTGTTATTATGGAACTCCACTTGCTGAATCAATTGCACGGATAATTGGATAATTCCTTTAAACAATGGGCCCTCCACCTATTATTATTTTAATTAATGGAGTTATTCAGCCAAATTTGTTAAATTGTCACACCAAAATTCAGCAGAAATCACAGAGAATGAACGATGGCCTCTCCGTGCAGGCACAGCCTCCCCTTGACACCCTTCTACTCAAGGTGAGCATATTTGTCCCAGTCCTGGAGCAACACTGATACCATCATCCCAACACGTGCATTGATGTCAGAGCTCCCTTTGGTGTTGGGCCATCTGTGCATTGTGGGACGTATATAATGGCCCATGACAAGCACTGACAGATCCATGTTACGAAGAGTCCTCTGTGCTTCTCTCTTCCCCTTCCTCCCTCCATCACCCCTATCAACCAATGATGATTCTACTACAGTACTCCATGGTTTTGCCTTTCTGAGCGCACAACCGTATATTACATATCATTCTCAGGTTACATATTTTTCTCCCTGCTGTCTACTCTTGATAGCCATCTCTGCCCAAAGCCTGTTAGCTCATTCATCTCCAGTGCTGAATAATACCAAAATGCACATGTTCATCTCTGAAATGGAAACTTGGACACTTTAGAGCTTGGGAAGCAGTGGATATAGTTGATTTAAATATCCATTTCTAATGTGTGTTCAGTTAATATCTTCAATTAATGTGGGTTGTATGATTCCTAGAACCTACAATAAAGTATAAGGTGAACTATATACATAATGGTTGTATTATTTTCCATTTCCTCCTCAGTGATTGCAAGTCCCCATTGATACATTTGCCATCACCAGTGTTCAGAATTTGACTGTTCTCAGGACTGTGCAAAATGCTATCAGTATTATTTTAATTTGAAACTCCTTAATAACATACGATGTTTACCTCTACACTTACCTGCACTTTTTCAGCGATGGTTTTGTCTCATGCATATGGATGCTCTGCTGTTGGGTGAACATCTATCTAGGACTATTATGGCCCTGATGGGTACTGGTGACTTTCTCATTGCATATGCCCCCTTTCAGTCCTTCACAACCTTCCTAACTAGCTTGCCCACATGGCTTGCTCCTAGTTTTGTCTCCTACGTGTTTCCAGTGTTCATGCTATCGCATGCATATGTTTGTGCAATTGCACTTCCTGTCCTTCCTTCACAGAGTACTTTTACCAGGAGTCCTAAAGATTCTGCCATGTGTTGATAACTACTCTGAATCACTCTCAAATAATATTCTACAGTTCACAGGTAGAGCATGATGATATCAAAGTAAGAAGCATTCTTCGTCCAGTTCCTTGTACTAATACACACATAAGTGCACATACAAACATATATAACTCATAAATGTACATGGTCTATTTCATTTTTCTAGTATTACTAATATAATATATAAACGTGTTAGATCAATTACATATAATGACTTTGATTTTCTTAGATATTTTATTATATGAAATTATTGTCATTATGTAGATCTAGGTTTATAATTAATAACATTTTTCTCTTTAGTGTATACATATTTTATCATCTTTTTCTGCACAAAACAACTAAGTTTTTCAAATTGTGCTTGTGTTCAGTTTTACCTTAAATCCTGATGGGTAAATCAGCAGAGTATAGATTACTCTGCTGGTATTATTTTTCTCTCTGCTCATTTGGTTACCATTTTCTGAAAAGCTAACTGTAATTTTCAGTTTTCTCCCTTTGTGTGTGTGTGTGTGTGTGTGTGTGTGTGTTTTACTTTATCATTGTTTCTTCAATAGACTTTGTATATATTTGATTGTTCAGAAGCCTCTTTTAGATGAGCTTAGGTGTGGATCCTTGTCAACTTGGTCTGGCTTGGTTTTCACATATACGAGTTGGTATTTTCTGAGCTGCCTGGATCAGTCTTTGTTTGACACTAATTTGGGGTGATTTGTCAGCCATCATTGCTTTAAGTATGATTTACGCTCCTTCCTCTTTGATTCCTCCCCTGTTGTCTGTATGTTTTATATTTTACTTCCTGTATTTCTCCACATTTTCTGGACAGTCTTTCTTTTTGTTACTTCTTTCCTCCTTCTGCTATAACTTTCGAGGATTCTATTTTGATATTCTCAAGCTTGGGACTCTTTACATAACTCAAACTCCTGCGCCCATCTGAAGAGTCTTCCTTTCAGTGACAGTGTTTGGTTTTCTGTCTCTTCTTTTTATGTCTCCCTTATAGAACATCTTTCTCTCTGTTTACTTTATCCACCTGTTTTTGCATGTTACCTACCTCCATTAAAGATCTTACCATATTAAACTCAGACATTCATTCTTTAAAATTAGCCTTATAGTCCTGAAATTTCTACTCTGTGTTACTCTCACTGGAGAGTGTCTTCTAACTATATTTTGCTCCTTTTTTATATGTGTGTCTCATTTGTTAGCAAACAAGATATGCCCTGGGTAGATGAAACTTTAGTAGCAAATCACTTAGGTAGGAGCGAGGTCCTCTGAGGCTGTGAACTCTGCTAATGACCCTTGACTTTCCTCAGGTGGAGAGAAGAGGCAGAGGTCACCAGTGTTGGGTGACTTCCTTCCACCAGGTATGCTATGCTAGGATGAAACCCTACACATTAGATTCAGGCAAAGTTTCTCCTAAGGGCAGGTATGTTCGGAGGAATGAGGGCCTGGGTGTGATTCCTCATTGCTCCACTGTAAACAGTGGGGGAGCTTTTGTCTTGTTCCCTTTGAGGACCATTTTAGAGTCCCTGAAGGTAACACACACACACACACACACACGCACACACACACACACACATCAGTGCAGGGATGTTGACATGCTTGTATCTTTAGATTGACCTACATTATCAGTGTACTTTAGGCTGCCTCACCCCTCAGCTGGATCTCATGGTGCCCTCAGATACTGAGTTTCACTGCGGCTAAATTGTGACCCCCTGGATCTACCTATGGAAACAGCCTAATATTAGAAGGAGTAGCTGCCTGTGACCTCTATTCTATAACAATATAGGAAGTGCTCTTGATGATTCTTTATGTTCTGTTTATTTTGCTTGGCTGTAGAAGAGTGAAGACTTTGCAAACTTCACCCCTGCTGACACAGAAAACAGAAGTTACAATAAAGTGTCAACTATGCCTTTTCCTCCACACTCAAATTAAGAATGGAAATAAGTGTGCACAGTCATGATTTTAATTGGTTAATTTAGAAAAAGTATATGTAAATATTTACAAGTAAATTCTTCTTATCCTACATATCAAAACAAAAATTTAAGAAAGCAATAGACATATGATTAGGGACTAGTCCATGAGTGAAATGGAGAATAATGCCTTTTAATCTTGTACACAGGATCTCAGTGAAAGAGGAGGGTCCAGGCTATGCACATTCTGAACAATGGCTTCCTCTCTCCTCATCGTCTTGACTCTTTTCAAAGTTGTCATCTGCCGGTGGCGCATGCCTTTAATCCCAGCACTCGGGAGGCAGAGGCAGGCAGATTTCTGAGTTTGAGGCCAGCCTGGTCTATAAAGTGAGTTCCAGGACAGTCAGGGCTATACAGAGAAACCCTGTCTAAAAACAAAAACAAAAAAAAACAAAAAACAAAAAAACAAAAAAACAAAAACACACAAAAAAACTAAAAACAAAGTTGTTATCTGTTTACTCTCTTCCTACTCTCATCCTGACAACCAATGAGGAGAGGGCTTGTTCAGAGGCGTGCCCCGACTCAAGCATCCCGACTCAAGCATGCTGCTCCTAAATTATCTAGGTACAAACAAAAAGGTCAACCTGTTGATGCTATATGTTTATTAGTCGCTGTAAAAGCACTCTTCTCTCAAGGACGAGCTACTGGAGACAATGACTGATTGATGCATCTGATTTCACAAGACTGAGCATGTGAGAGAGTGTGTGTGTGTGTGTGTGTGTGTGTGTGCGCGTGTGTGTGTGTGTGTTTGGGGATAGTGAAGAGGGTGTTGTGGCAGACTCTTACGAATGAATGGGGTTAGCTGTGTGGTGAGAAACACAGAGAACTCTTGTACTTGGGAAGAGGAGGCCGAGGATCAAGAGCTCAGAATCATTCTTTGCTACACAGTGAGTTCTAAGCAAGCATGGGCCACATGGGACCATGTTCCCATACAAACAGACAAGCAAACAACACAAAGAACAAAACTATTTTAGTAGAATTCTCATTATAAAGTAATTAAATACACAATGAGACACATATTTGTGGTTAAAAAGAGAAAAAAATCTTGAGAGTAAAAAAAAAAAAAATATTTCGTCTCTCATATAATGTCCTGAACATGAGTATTTAAGTCTGAGAACGGAGGGAACAACGACGGAAGAAATTAATAGCTTCTAAATGAGGCAACTTCCTTTCATTCTCAACAGCTGCTCATTTTTACTTATTGTGCACATCTTTACCCAAAATGACAAAAGTAGAATTATTCTTTAGGAAGTTAATCACACGTGTCTCATTATTTCAAATAAAATGTTCTAAAAACCCAGTTTCTTTGTACTTAGGGACTCATCTCTGCAAAGCACTCCTTGAATAACGTCAGTGAGGACTGTGGCGCCACCTGGTGGTAGGCAGCAGGATCGCTTTTAATTGTCAGGAACGTTTTCCTAGCTCTTTGGGGTAAAGAAACTCTGGGTATTCTTAAACATATTTTAACTTCATACTACTACATACATACTTTGTTCACATTTAATCCATTCACAACATTGCTTAATGCCAAATTAAAAACAAAGTATTAGTGAGTGGAGAGTAATATTGCATTAACCTCACATTTTATTGTTTTAATTGATTTTAATCTTTCAACAAGCAGCTGAAGTCAGACATAGACACTTATACCGAACCAATGGTCAGAAGCCGGGGATCCCTGTGGTTGAATTAGGGAAAGACTGGAAGAAGCTGATGAGGAGGAGGTAGGTAACTCCATAGGAAGACCCGCAGTCTCAATAAAGTCACTCTTAAAATTCCTAGGTTAAGTGTAATTGATTTTAAATTTGTACTGCTTTCAAAAGACACACAAAAAAGTTACAATCTAGGGTATGGCATTATGAGATGTGCGCGTGCCTGGGGATTGCACTGAGAGTTTTCATATATGATGAATAAGGAATTTAAAGTACACATGGGGGGACTCATGGCTCCAGCTGGATATGTAGCAGAGGCTGGCCTTGTCGGGCATCACTGGGAGGGGAGCCCCTTGGACCTGTGGAGGCTGGATGCCTCAGCAGAAGGGAATGTAAGGGCACTGAGGCAGGCATGGATAGGTGGGGGGGGGGGTGAGCACTCTTATAGAGGCAGGGGAACGCAGGAGGGTTTAGGGGTTTTGTGGAGGGGAAAATTGGAAGGAGGATAGCATTTGAAATGTAAATTAATAAAAACCAATAAAAGATGAAAACATAATCACATTTTAACATTATAGATTCATACCTGTTTTATCTTGATATATGCTTGTTCATGCGTTTTTATTTATTCATGATTACATCCAATAAAGCAGTTCATTATAGCGGAAAGAATTTATTTGCCAAGATGCTGGGTAAATATCACACTTAAATGATGTAAACATTCCAAATCAAGTTTTGAGAAGTTCTTCACCAACTAAGTACATCTGTGATATTCATTAACCACCTGAAAACTGTTCTGGGATGATTTTGTTCAAACGGTCCAAATATTTGCATGTACTTCCTCACACTAGAAATATCAAATTAACTGCTAGATGGTACATTCCATTTGGTTCGTACGTTTGTACATTTGTAATTCCTTGTAAAAGCTGAACTCATTATAAACATGTACATACGACTACTATTAAACTAAATGTTTAGATGGATAGAAGATGGAAGAGAAGTAGCTAGACAGCTTAAGTTTTCACCTCAACTGAAGGCAAATTTGTCTTGAAGGTGACTCATAGTCACTACATCCCATGACAATGGCAATACTTGTGAATCAATTCACATTAAGGTTATTTACACATTTTATTTCTCATACCATAAATCAAGATAAATATATTTAAACTCCAAATTCATATTTGTATTTAAGTTATTGAAATTATAATACATTTAAAGGTTCAGAAAAATTGCTTCTAAATGATTCCTATGAAGATTAATTTCCTGGCCATGCCATTTGAAGAAGAAGCAATATTAGGACATGCATTCATAACTCTATTCCCCTTGGAAGCCCAGTTTTGCATTGAATCTTTAGTAGCTGGTTATGCTGTGTTCATTTAACCTTAAATTAATATTTCATTGTTTCAAAGCTCTGTTTTTCTCTCTATTTCTCACTAATTGAATCACAGTTAGCTTTCGACATTTGTATATATTTTGAACTGGAGAATATCAAGCTGAATAAATAAATAATACAGTGCAATATATACTGTATGCAGGTGGGTAACAGGATAATGTTTCACCACAATAGACACTTTCTCAACCTTAAAATGCAGAGTTAACAAGGAGCTGTGCTATCTGATGTTTTGTTTCATTTATTTTTAAATGGAGTTAAGCTGCTATCATTAAATCCATACCCATAGATCTTTTGTCAGTTGTATGAATTCAGCTGGATCTAAAGAGCACCATTCCTCTGAAGCTGGAAAGACAATATCCCTGTTATATCCCTGTTATTTTTGAGGCATCATTGAAAGGTTATTTCTTTCTGACAATGTTCCAGAATATATCTTTATCAAAAGTGACAGAGCATTTTGCTTTCTTCTCTGGATAACCAAGACACTGTCTTGAGGAGTCAAAAACCTCCCAAAGTCCATTCTCCAGTGTCAGAAAAGTCAGCTTAGTGATTTGAAATTGTTCAACAGTCATTTTTACACATATTATCAGCACAAGGAGAAAAATCCCCACACATAAGTGTCATCCTGCAGTCTACGGGTGTTCAGGGTCTCAGTGATGCATAATCCCACATATGAGACACTTAACAGGGCCACTCTGATGGTTGTCTCTTGGGTAATGAACAACAGGGTGTGGTACAAACACCTATGTATGGATCCATGATGTTACAGTGTTCTCCCAAACTTGTTAATTTCCAAAAGTTAATCTGTAAAGTTATCAGAAATTTCACCTATAGAGCACTGGGAAATTATGATTTTCCCCTTACTTTATACAATTACTCAAATTATTCATTAGTGTGAACTCCTTTGTCTGGCACACTGATAGAACTCATTTTGGATATATCTTTAGTTAATTGTGCTGATAATTTTGCATTAATAATCATTCTGTGTGCAGTTTAAAAAGTCAACAATGAATAAACAAAGACCAAGTTTTAGAGTTAAATGACAGAAAAAAATAACTTAGATTACCTTTTTATAGTAATATCACATACTAAGGAAAGATTTAAAAAATAACTCCCCATATATCTGTGTGAATAAAAATAATAAAACAAACTTTACTTAAAGTGCACAGTTGGAACTGAAGAGAGAGCCTATTGTCTATGGTATCATGTAGGCTTCAAAGGAGAGAAGCAATCAAGAGTCCTACCCAACTATGACATCTGTAAACCAAAGGAATGACTACCGTAGCATATTATCCCTGAAGATGCAGTAGTGGCACCAATACCTTGGTGGTAACCAATAGCTCTCCAGTTTAGACCTGCTTGACAAGAGGAAAGTCATACCTGATACTGGCAACCTAGTCAATAATAATAACATATAAAATATTTTAAAAGATATAAAACCTTTAGATCTCTCAAGGAATACAAGATTTTAAAATGAAATGATGTTTAATATTTCACTGGGGTTTCTAAGTTTAGGCAGTTAAGGATTACATTTGGTTACTTAAGGGCTGAGTTTTAGTGAAATGACAGAAGCTAAAGCCTTGTATCTTAGTAAGAAGTGCAATATGGGAAATGAAAATTGTCCACCAAGCTAGGACACACAGAATGCTTGCTTTTCAAAATTGTCTTAGAAAAGGGTCCATCAAAGGGCATATCAATAAATATAGAAATCTTCTAAAGAGGCTCTTCATTCTGGACAAAATATTCACTCTTTCTGAAATTCTAAAGAAGCTACTTAGCTAATGCAGTTTGATACGCCACTTGGTAATGTGTGTGTGTGTGTGTGTGTGTGTGTGTGTGTGTGTGTGTGTGTGTGTAGTATGTATATATGGAGAAAGAGAGAGAGAGAGAGAGAGAGAGAGAGAGAGAGAGAGAGAGAGAGAGATTTCCCATGGAGTTTTGTTCTAAGCTTGTAGGGTTTCTCTACTGTAGATGTTTCCTACTGTAGATATGCTTAAAATAGAAATAAAACATCTACCATTTATTTTTAATAAAAATAACACACTATGAACAAATCTTATTACCCCAAAACAAAGCCAGATTACACAACAATACTATAAGGTAATATAATACCAATGCTTTAGAGTATATAAAATGGATTTGTTTATAATAATTAAGGTTGAGTGTTCTTAAAAATTATAAACTGTAATAAATTTCAACAGTAATCATGATCAGATTAAAACAAAATAGAAATACAGTCAAAGAGAAAGTTAGTAAGTGGAATAATCTGTATTAGGACATCAAATAGAAAGAATGTGTCATGCTGTTAAATCCTTATAAATAGAAATGGGAAATTATTGTGGGTGATCTAAATAGGGAGAAAGAGGGATATAAATGTAGAAGAAAGAGGGTAAAATATCAGTAATATGTTTGAAAATTTATAAGGAAGTATACTATTATCTATCTAAAAATGGATATAAGAAATGTAAGTCAGCATATAAATATACATATAAAGGTTAAATGACAATTTTCCTTCTGTCTGACATTGCTCCAAATGCAAAAGAGGACCTAACAAAACATCCCAGCAGCACAGAAGATATGCTACCCAAGAGATGCTACTCAAGAGATACTACGCAAGAGATGCTATGCAGGAGATGCCATGCAAAAGATGCACACAAGAGATGCCATGCAAGAGATGCTCCGCAAGAGATGCCCCGCAAGAGACGCTCTGCAAGAGACGCTAAGCAAGAGACGCTACCCAAGAGATGCTATGCAAGAGATACTATGGAAGAGATGCCATGCAAGAGATGCCACGCAAGAGATGCACCGCAAGAGATGCTATGCAAGAGACCCTACACAAAAGATGCTACACAAGAGAAGCTTTCTTTTGAGTTATTGGTCAGAAATAAGTCTTATATCCAAGTCTCAAAACATTACAGATATTGTCACTGCCTTTGGTTAACCCCTAAGCTGTAGAATGTAAGTTTCCATTTGTTGAAGACACAATGAACTTTATACACAAAGCCCAGAAGCCCTGAGCTAAAATTGGCCTGAAAGCTTTCTCTCTGAGGCATCATGTAAGCTTTCATAGCAGGAAAATGACTAATAGTCTTACCTAATATGATATCTGTGAACCACAGCAATGAGCAGTATGGCACTATAACCCTCAGGGTGCAGCAGTGGCACATATACCATGGTGGTAACCAATTGCACTTAAGATCTGCTCATCATGAGGAAAATTGTGCCTGGTACTAGAATCTAACAACCTATCTAGAGCTAGTGAATTCATAGGTCTTGAATAAAAACCTACAACCACCACTTTATTAAACTACCATAACACCTCCATTCTAAGTACCTTTCACTACACACACAGCAAAGTGTATTTCTAACCTCTAACGCAGGAAATGACTTTTTGCAATAGAAATAGACCAGGACATTATATATATTTTGGTTGGCCGTGGTTTTGTCCTGGTCTATTAGTGTGTGTGTGTGTGTGTGTGTGTGTGTGTGTGTGTGTGTGTGTGTGTGTAAAGCATCTACATCAAAAGGGTCAAGGATTATTTTGAAAGATAGAGTAGAACAATTTATTTTAAGAGCCAGAGAACGCCAGAGTTTACTATGAAAGTATGTACCCTAGTAATATCAGAAGCCACACTCATGATTTCTCACCAGTATGACTGCTTTAACAAGGACCAAACATTAAACAGCAATGTGGGAAGCATAGTTGCAGAGGGGTGAGCCCACTAGGCTTTCAGCCTACACAAAGATCTTTGAGCAATTAAGGAATGCTGAGCATGGCATCAAGAGGCTCCTCCAAAGCAGAGCACATCACCTTATAATGCTGGGTCAGGCAGACAAGAGAGAGGGTAGCGCTTATGCTAGAGAGGGATTTGAGTCATGGCATTTTTTTTCATTAGGCTGAACCAATGCCAAATTAAAATAGGACTTTTTATTATCTAAAAATGTTTATAAGGCTGTGTGAAAGAACATGCATAAACAACCTATCTACGCATATGCCACAGATTCTACCCTGTTTGCTAATCCAATTTTACCTATAATAAACCCAGAATGAAAACAAAGTGCACAGTTGATATATCCCATAAACCAAGCATTGAAATTTTCTTCCCACTGTGGATTCTGTAGCTGAGACTGTAGTTTACTTTGCTAACGTTGTTTCAACGAACAGAGCTGTAAAGTCATGCATAAGTGTTAAAAATATTCGATAATTCAAAACTGGACCCAGAGAACTCAACATTGTCCCAATGCCATGGAATCACCAAATTATTGATTTTCTCATAATTATGTATTACTTGGCCTAATGCTTTAATTTCAAGTCTTTGTTTTCAATTTCATTTATGTTTTTCTGTTCTCTATTAACTAACTTTATAGCAGGTAAGGAGTAATTCTTGAATTTAAACTTTAATTCACATTATAAAACATTAGGTTACCATTTTAAAAGAAATTACTTCTTAATTATTTTTTGAATAATAGATGATAGTTTGAAAATCACTGCTTGAATACTCGAACTTTAACTGATACCTTTAAGTTCCAGACAGTTTAGGTGAGGACAACTAGATCCAGGCTTCACAGATCGATTCGGTGTTGTTATAGCACAATGCAAGGTTATTATAATTAGAGAGGTAAAGGTCCTCCAATCAATCCTATGGCATAGTGTCTGTTCTTTCATTCAATGCCTCAGCTTTCTGAGTCAGGAAAGCATCAGAGATACTGAACTAACAGGCACTCCTCAGGAGACAGTCTGTTTTCCACTGAAACATTCTTGATGCTTTTATTTGCACATTACATTCTCAATAGCAGGCTTCCACTTACATATCTGCCCTCCATATTTACCACCTGAAAGTGTTTAGTGGTCCCTGTTGGATTTGCATTTAATGTAAATCAGGTTTTGGGATAAACTGGAAACCTGAGTTCTTGCTCATCGCTGGACTTGGGTTGTGTTTCCTTTCAACTTCATCTGAGGGCTGTGTTTAAAACTATAACTTTATACTCTATGAATATGTATTTTCTTACCATTTACATAATCCACAATATGAATTTAGCATGTCAGTACATTAACATTTTCCAAGGAAGGGAAATGTATGATTAAACTATATAGCATGCATGAACAGAAATGTCAAAAAAAAAAAAAAAGAAAGAAATGTCATAATGAAACCAGTTGTTTTATACAATCATTATATACTAAGAAAAATGAAAGAAATAGCACCTACTGTTCTTCAGGCTCCTGTATGGATATAAACAACAGGCATAAGACAACACGAAACCCCACAAAGAAGTATTACTCAAAATTGTGTAGTTTCTTAGTTGGAGGGGTCCAAATTCAGGAAAGAGATAGTGATATTTCTACAGTCCTGTGAATATAATTAATATATGTCTATTGCATATAAAATACCTGAGCAAAATTGTAATGAGAAAACAGAAAATCTCCGTTGCAGTTAGCATTAACACAGAGCAATGATTCACATATTCAAAGCATTAATTACTCATCGCACCAAGAAAGACCTTGCATTCATTTTTTTTGATTGCTTGATTGAATTCACTCATTAGCTACATTTTCCCCAAACAGAAAAGGCTTTCCCAGAATAAATTTGAAGCTGTTTCTTATCTGAAGTTATTTTAATGCAACAATTGTGTATTTTGGTTCTGATAGTGAATGTTTTTCAAGAGTTATGGAGGAGATTCCAGGTGTCTGCTATAAAGTAAGTTTTCTTACAATATTAGAGACAGAGCTATCCTAGACTTGTGGAAATAATCAGAGATACACACCCACACTGTAACAGTTGGTGCGGGACAGGTGTCATTTTCATGACAAATGATAGACGCATCATAATTAATATAGAGTTTTAGAAGTGGGAAAATTCCGTATTTAAAGTGATATTTTTCACAGTGAGGAAACAATGACTGTTTGCTATGTACTATCAGAAAGTACTGAGACACAATTCAGATGACTCCTAACCATGAAACCTGAAGGTGAGCATTTAGTGACTTCTTTTCTCATCACTACAAATACAGTCACTTTCACAAAAAAGGCAATTGGACTCAAGCATGCATTTCTATATTTTTTTCAATTGTCTTTTACAGTGTTCCTTCCCCTTGGGTTAAAATATAAGTTTACATAGTGTTTGTGCTACCAACTCAATTGTTGAAAAAGAGTCTAGCAAAGCCATTTGAGACTGTAGCCTTAATTCAGCTCAGGGAACCTATCAGCACTGCAAAGATTACAGTGGGTGAATGGGCCTCTCCACCCAGCCATTTGGCTTGGGCGGGCAGGGACAGGATTTGGCCCAGAAGCACAAAACTCCTTGTCTGTCATCCAGGTGGGCTATAGACACCTACAGCAAAGTTCCACTTTAAGTGATATGCCATGTGCATGTTGTAGCCATTTAGTACAATGAAAAGGGAAAGAATGTTGAATCAGTTAATGTCAGACTTCAGATTCACAACTAAGTCTATGCTGTTCTCAGGAAAAAACAATGAAGTACTGTTAGATGATTTTGTTTAAATTCAAGCTTACGTTTAAAATTAAAAATGTAAAGTGTAGCCGATGCATCTATAAGTTGGTTGCCCTTGTCTTTCTGTATTTCGAGTATAAGCAATTATATGTTGGATGTGTACAGATACGGGTCCCTTATAAAAATTTTGTGTTCTATGGTCAAGAACAAAGCAGGAAGTCACACATAAATCACATAAATCAGGCTTAGGTCTTTAGAAGAAAGAGTTAGTATTTGAAAAAAGAACAAACAAAATACCTAGGTCCTCTTGTGCAGTCAAGGAAACAGAGTATCACTAGATAAAGCCTAAGCCTTTGGTAGTAAAAGACACTGTGAAAATTATGCCTGATCACCAACTCCACCTTAATGGCTCCTTCATGGAAGAGAACTACTGTGACTCATATATGACTTCAGCTGGAGCGTGGAGTGTTCAAGGAAATGCTTGTGGGGAGGCTGAGACAGTCTAGTTCAGATAGAATCCAGCTGTTAGAGCAACTATTCTGTGGTCAAGCTTACACATCCTAAAAAACATGAAAAACTGAAGAGCAGAGAGCATCTCCTTGAGACAACTGTGCCTGCCTGCCCTGTGAACAGGAGGAAGGCACCAGGCTGCCTAAAATCAGCTCCAGTGTGATGCTGATGCAGAAGTCAAAGGGCTTGCAGTTTTTTTTTTCCTTCTCTATTTGCCTTTTGGCTGAAAATTAATTGAATAATGGGGAGTATATAAAGATTTTTGTTTTCCCATATAGTTCATTTCGAGACATAGTTTAAATAAATGGCAAAGTCAGTTTGCCCTTACCTCCCAAAGATGTTAATTACATGTTGAGGAACAGAAGATGTCAGAAGAACAATGCAGTCATTTCCCAATAGTGTATTCCAGATATAGTACAAAATTCTGTGGACTATTGGAGAGTTTTCCTAAAGACCAATTAAATTCTTAATTTAATTGACCATTAATTCTTAATGAATGCCTTAAAACTGTTATGCTTGTAGCAGTGTAGATTAAAAAAAAAACCATTAAAAACTCACAGGCACATTCACCCCTGGGATGTATGCATGTTTGTATAGTAATATATATAGGAATTATATCATGCATATATTATGCATGATAGCAGCTACATTATATATATATATATATATATATATATATATATATATATATATATGTAATATTAATATATCTTTTCTCTGTCTGTCTCTACTCTTTTCTCTCTTCTTTCTTTCCTTCTCTCCTTCCTTCTTTCCTTCAATCCCACTGTTTCTTTCCCTTGTTTTAGCAGGAAGTAGACAGGAAGCCCGGCAGAGCTGAGTACTGACAAACGCTCCTTCTCTTTCCCAGCACACTTGAACTACAAGTAAATGTGTTCCACTGAGCCTGGCTCAAATATTAACAACTTCTAGGAAGATATTGCTAATAGTAATGGATAATACACATATACTAGTATAAAATAATACAGTAGTGATATTCTGCCATGTATCCGCTACAAGTTATTAATTGTATATATATTGCAATATTAATATGTACATTAAACAGTTCATATTATAAAATAGGCAACTTAACTCCAGTGGCAAGTAGCTCCAATTTTATGCGGGCCCTCCACGGAATGCTATGAATGACTTATGGAAAAAAAAACTCATTTCCACAACTGCTGACATGCTTTTCAGGATTTTTGTTTGACGACTGCCAATTTGAATCCCTAGACTGGAATAAATGGAGAGCCATCTGTTGTGGTGCGGCCGCTGTGACAGTCCTAGGCTCACTAAAGCAATTGTCTCTATTACCCTCAGTGCTCCCGAGAAGCTTCACTTGGAGCCCCCCTGTGCGTATAAACCAAGTCTAACTTGTATCACAAATATAATTAGGTTAAGGGCTTGGGAAAAATTCTCTGTGTGAAATTGGTTTAACTCTTTCATCTCCAGAGCGCTGAAAGTGCTTATTGGTATCTCAAAGATTCGGTGCTACTTACAGCACATCATCCTCACTAGCAGATATATTGGGCCCATAGAAGGCTGGCATATATTTCATTAAATATACCACTCAAACAGAAGATATATAAAGGTCATTTTTATTAGACCTCTATTTAAATTAAGGGATGCTATATATACTATTTTGTGACTGCTTTTTCTTTTATTGTTTTTTTATTGGATATTTTCTTTATTTACATTTCATGTTATCCTCATTCCTGGTTTCCCCCATCCCTTGCCCCAGAAACTCCCTCTTCCATTCTTCCTCCCTGCTGGTGGCCCTTGGTTCTGTGACTGCCTTTTCAAGGGAAGTTGTGTAGCAAGAGACTGGATTCACACATAGTTCAGTGGGTGGTCACAGGCAGGACAAGGAAAGAATGGCAGAACTGTTAACTACACTAGATTTTGCTGGCAAAATACAGGAACTCATTGGCTGGAACAGATAGTTTTGATCAAATCCATTTAAAGTGTGTTGACATAAATATTCATGAGCTGAGCTTAGGCAAAGTTAGAGAATACAAGAAACAGGCTATCAGCCATTCTGCTAAAGGCACAAATTTCATGTCTTATAGGATGACAGAGTATAAAAGTGAGTAGCTTAATCCCAGCAAGATTTTAATAGTTCGTGAATTTATAGAATAGAAAAATGCAGTGAAGGTGGTGTTTCTGAAGGCACTGGAAAGATGAAGTTTCCCTTAACAATAGCTAACCACTTGAGATGGAAACTCTGAGGAGCCAGGGATGCTGCTACAGCCTTGAAGCTACCTGGGATTCAAGACCTTGTCAAAACAACCAAGCTGCAAGGCTCCCTTACAGATGAGCAACTTAGGCAAGAAGACCCTAGGACTGCCGGAGGCAATGCTATGCTTGCGGTTTAGCAGTAGCAAATTCTGACAGATGCTGAGCGCCTTGCAATGCTGGGAATTCTGTGCTTTCCAGAGGCCGAAGTCTGTGAGGCAAGGAGTTAAGTGCGCTACAAAATAGGCCGATAACCAAAAAACACTGAGAATTCAAAAGTGCATATTAGCCCCAACACTGATCAAAAACTAAATTATCATAGTAGCCTGCGTGCCTGGCTGAGGCAGTGACGAAGAAATGACAGTATGACACTGAACCAGGCAGATCTTCAGTGAGGGCAACAGGGAGTTAAAAGCCTGCTGCACAGCACCACATGCATGCAAGGCGGGCCACATGCATGCAAGGCGGGCCTGAGAATCCTTAAATGACTAAGGACTACATGACGTGATTCTTAAAAAGGCTTACCCAGCTGATCAGGCATTTCAGAGGGAGAGAGTAAGGGAAGGAAAGGAAGGAGGGAGGGACAGGGAGAGGGAGGAAGGGAAGGAGGGAGGGAGGGGAGAGAGAGAGAGAGAGAGAGAGAGAGAGAGAGAGAGAGAGAGAGAGAGAGAGAGAGGAAATCAGGAGTTCCTGGTGAGGTAGGAGCAGGATGAGAGAAAAACATACAAACAGACAAAACAAACAAACAAACAAATTCTCTTCACTTCTTTTCTCCAAAAGAGTGTTAGCTAGTGGTTACTAGGAGATCTGGTGTAGCATTATGCTAGCATGTGATCCTTTGTGCCTATGGCTGTGTCCAAAGGTACAAGACAGTCTTCATCTGGCCCTTGTCCTGGTTAGGACTCCAGGAAAGAGCCATGAAGCTCTTTGCAGAACGCCTTTGCAGAAAGCAGTTAAAATTAACATGTGGCTCCCCATAACCATAGCATTGGTACAAGCTGGTCACATCCTAGACTTACAGAACCAGGCATTCTGGAGGTTTGTCACTCAATCTGAGTTTTCTACAGCTCTTCAGTTGGCACTGGTGTTTACTAATGCTCAAAACCATTAGCTCAGAGAACAGATACAAAGCTAACAGGATTAAAGACAACAAGTTTCTGGCCATAGAAAGAGAGGGAAAGAGTACACACTGGAGTCTGGAGACCCTGCTACATGAGGAGGAGACCATTTTTGGAAAACCTGAAGGGGTCACACATTAAGCCTCTAAGAGCCTAATGTACCTGGTTAGGAGGAGATTTGCATTGTGTGTGTGTGTGTGTGTGTGTGTGTGTATGTGTGTGTGTGTGTGTGTGTGTGTGTGTGTTTAGAAACATTATGTTTGCAAGTAAAATACTTAAGCTGCTTGTTTGATAATATAAATATTTCTTCTTTGTTTATTGATTAATCATCTTATTTGTTTACATTTAAAATGTAATCCCCTTTCCCAGCCTCCCCTCCATGAACTCCCAACCCTGTTTCCATCCCCTTTGCCTCTAAGAGGATGCTCCCCCACCTACCCACCCACTCCCACCTTGCTTTAATATAAAGATTTCAAACAAGAATTCCTAACAGTGTGAGCTGATAAGGAAGCATATACGTCAAGTGTTTCTGTGTTTAAAAAATCAACAGTGAAAACACTAAAAGGAAGTACATTCGGCTAACCCACAAAGAACTAAGCCCACAAGCCCCACCTAGTGGCCCTAATAGCCAAAGCTCAGTGAACTATAGGACCACAGACAAAAAGTGCAACTATATCACCTTAGCATTTTACTTCACTCCCAAATTCAAAAAGTGGCTGAATTCTAATCATGTGTTAGACGCATGTTATAGTCATAGCTACAGTGTGTGGTATGTAGACCCAGACAGATATATAGACACAGATATGTGGTATGTAAGATTTAAGAAGATAAATATAGATATGAACACACAGATTGGCAACTGAATCTAGAAACAGAAATAAATATTCAATTTTACAGTGAAATAAAGATGTAATGTACCTGGAATACTTCAGTTTAAAAGATTGTTTTTAAAGTTTCATTTACTTGTTTGTTACAAAATCGCACTGTGCCATCAGTCTGGTTTTCTGTATTTAATTCTGCTGCATAACAATTCATTCAGTGACATTGCTAAGAATTTTGTCTTTCACACAGTTTTAATGTCTTTGGAGCAGGAAGTCGTCTTATGTTTATCTTCTATTTCCCAACTCTGGTCTCAATCAAATACCTTATAATTTGTTGCTAAATAACATCTTGTATATTTCACCTATGAATGCAATGATACATGACTACATTTAAATGTTTATATCTCTATAAGAATTTATGTTTGTATATATGAGCATAATCCAGATACAAATCATAAGATTCCTTTTTACTGTGTGGATTTGCTTGAGTACTCAAAGGTACTTTAAGATGACCATGATGCATATACGATAAAGCTGACCAGTTATTACATGAAGGGACACATATACAATAAAGCCGACAAGTTATTACATGAAGGTACTTAGTAAAGGGATAACACATGAATAATTAAGATAAACTGTAGTGGAAAAGTGGAGTGTAAGCCAATGGCTTCAACGCTTTATGTTTAATAGAAGAAATGACTTCATTTTGATCAGTGAGGAAGACTTTAGTAAGTTGAGGACTAAAAGTACCTAATACAATTTGATTGAGAAATGATGAAGAAAAAGCATGTGCTAAAAACATCTGTTAAAGGAATGGTCCAGACTTTAAGCTGATACCAGCAGCACTTACGGTGCTCAGGACATATTATGCAGTGATAGACCATTGTCGCCCTAAAACTTAAATTGGCCAAAACCAGTTCAGGTTCCACTAGGCTGTATCTCAACTCTGCAAATTAACCCATCTAAGAAAGAAGCATACCATGCTAGCAAAGGACAGCCATAATGGCCAATTTAAGGTGCTGGTGATGAAGGCATATCTTCATCTCTAATCCAAGTACATGGTCCTATTTTTTGAATCTCCCTGTTGAGTGGAAGTTTAGCTACTACATTCATACACAGTTTACATATCCCAGCATATAGATGACAACGCATTTTCTTTTGCATTGTTTTTATCAATTGATTCCACCTCTAACGAAGAATTTATTTTGAAAAGATGCACTGTGGTTATAGTACAGATTATGTCATGTTAGAAGTATTACTGTTTAAAAAAATCATCATGGTTATAATGTCTTGAGTAGGCATGGTTAATTTAAAATAGTTCCTATTTCTTTCTTCTTATAAAACCCTGGGTCAATTAGAATTTTTAAATGGAGAAAGGGGAATCATTGAGTCTCATTGTTTTAATCTTGCTTGATAATTTAACATTAGGCTGGTAGGAATTACAAATATGTGTCTCAGACATAACATTGCTAATTTGGTGTTTCAAGGGAAACAAAATAAGACTGGGTGAACCTTTCAACCAATGTATAGGGCAGTCGCTCTTTTCATAACAAGAAGAGCAATCTTTTTTATAAAAGGCTCTTTCTTCAAAAATATCTTCAAGGTGACATGTCAGACAACTAAAAAGTACTTTAGATGAACAGGGGAGGCATAAAATTTACTGTGGCTATAAAGCATATGACAAATTTTAGACGGGCCTAGATGTTTTCCCCCACTTTTTTAACTACCTAATTTTACCTCCTACAGCAAATTCAAAATCCATTCTGTTTGGAGCTCTCAGACTAAATTTAAAATTTTGTCTAAGTGTAGGTCAACGGGTTACATTTTGATCACTCTGTTCCAAATTATGACCTATAGCATGGTTTTATAAATTCTTTTTAATTTAGTTTAATTTTGATTTTTTCAGTTTTTTTCTTTAATTTTAGAGCTCTGCTATTAATGAATCAGTCCTAAGTTCTATGTAACTTAACTCAACTCAATAATCCTATATGTATACTTAGTCCCACTACTCAAATTTGTAAATTCTGCTTTCCCAAACCCATCCTAAGAATATAAATGTACAAATAGACCACTTATCTATACCAATCTATCTATACATCTATCACTACAACTATCATCAATTGATTTTTATATTCATTCTTTCATTCATTCTAGAGTAATCTAAATATTGGCATGTGTCTTAAAGCTGACAGTGATATTTTATCAAAGGACACATTATTTAAGACATCAAATAAGGGAAATGTCATTTAAAATCCAGAAAGTAAATAACCTCACAGTAGGAGAAGTTGTAGAAGAATTAGTGAGGCTGGCAGGAAAATATTGCTACTGATTGGACCAATTAGTGCATCAGGTTAATAACCAACATTACAGAAAAAACGTTAGAAAGAGAGTACGTAGGAGTAAAGGCAGCTGTGGATGTGTAAAGTGGATGGATACAGGCAAGTCAAAATATATACAGGAAAAAAAATGAGGGGACTACCAGAAACAGCTCCCTTCCCCCAGTAACTAAATTAAATGGATGGGTCAAAGTAAAACATATTTCAAGGGGAAAATAAGAGGTTGACATAGTAAATCTGAAACAAAATTAAGGGGTAACAGAAGGTATGTGGTAACTTGGGCTATGCCACTGTCAGGTAAAGGAGAAATGGATTGGCTGTCAAAAACTGTTAATAGTAATACTAGAATAGAGCCCACTATTTCAAGAAGTTTGAGGTAACATACTACCTGTGGTTGGCTTGATGAGCATATCAAACTGTTGTCTATAAAGTTATGTTTCTATCAATGTATTAGCTCTTTTTTTAATTTAATTTTATTTGTAATTAATTTTTTAGACTCCATCCTCCACATCCCACACCTCCTCCCCACCCCACCTTGTCTCCACTTGGATGCCCCCACCCCCACCCCACCTGACCTCTAAACTCCCTGGGGCCACCAGTCTCTTGAGGGTTAGGTGCATCATCTCTGAATGAATACAGACCCAGAAGTCCTCTACTGTATGTGTGTTGGAGGGCCTCATATCAGGTGGTGTATGCTGTCTGTTTGGTGGTCCAGTGTTTGAGAGATCTTGGGGGTCCAGATTAATTAAGACTGCTAGTCTCCCTGCAGATTGGCCCTTCTCTTCAGCTTCTTTCAGCCTTCCCTAATTCAACAACAGGGGTCAGCTGCTTCTGTACATTGGTTGGGTGCAAATATAGATATATATTTCAGAGGGTAGTCATGATTGATCCCTTTTTTGTGAACATTCCATAGTGTCATAGTGTCAGACCTTGGGACCTCCCCTTGAGCTGAATCCCACTTTGGGCCTGTCACTGGACCTACTTTTCCTCAGGCTCCTCTTCATCTCCATCACTGTAATTCTTTCAGACCGAAATAATTATGGGTCAGAGGTGTGACTGTGGGATGGCAATCCCATCATTCACTTGATGCCCTGTCTTCCTGCTGGATGTAGACTCTATAAGTTCCCTCTCCCTATTGTAAGGCAGTTCATCAAAGGTCCCTCCCTTTGAGTCCCGAGAGTCTCTCACCTCTGAGGTCTCTGGTGCCTTCTGGGGGATTCTACCAGTCCTGAGGTTGCCTATTTACATTCTTTCTGCTGGCCCTCAGGGGTTTAGTCCTTTTCCTTCTCCCAATACCAGATCAGTTTCCCCTCTACCTTCCACTGCCCCACCATCCTGTCCTCTTTCCCTCCCAAGTCTCTCCCTCACTCCCCACTTGTGATTGCTTTCTTCTCTCTCCCAAGTGGGACCAAGATGCCCTCACTTGGGCACTTCACCTTGTTGAGCCTTTGGACTGTATCTTGTGTATGACTGTATTTTGTGTATTCTGTATGTTTTTGTCTTTTGTTTGTTTGGTTTTTTGTTTTGTTTTGTTTTGTTTTGGCAAATATCCACTTATTAGTGAGTACATACCATGCCTGGCCTTTGTGTCTGAGTTACCTCACTCAGGATGATATTTTCTAGTTCCATCCATTTGCCTGCAAAAGTCAGGATGTCCTTGTTCTTTTTTTTTTCTGGATACAGAAAATGTGGTACATTTACACAATGGAGTACTATTCTGCTATTTAAAAAATGAATTTATGAAATTCTTGGGCAAATGGATGAATCTGGAGGACATAGTCCTCGTTCTTAATACCTGAGTAGTATTCCATTATGTAAACCAACAACATTTTCTGTATCCATTCTTCTTCTGTGGAATATCTAGGTTGTTTCCAGCTTCTGGCTATCACAAATAAGACTGCTATGAACCTAGTGGAACACATGCCCCTATGGCATGGCAGGGCACCTTTTGGGTATATTCCAAAGAGTGGTATAACTGGGTCTTCAGGTAGATATATTTCTAATTTCCTGAGGAACCTCCAGATTGATTTCCAGAGTGGTTGTAACAGTTTGCAATCCAACCAGCAATGGAGGAATGTTCCTTTTTCTCCACATCCTCTGCAACATGTGTTGTCACCTGAGGTTTTCATCTTAGACATTCTAACTGGTGTTAGGTGGAATCTCAGGGTTGTTTTGAGTTGCATTTCTCTGATTACTAAGGACTTTGAACATTTATTTTGGTATTTCTGAGCCATTTGAGATCTTTAACAAAGTGGTCAGATATAAAATTAACTCAAATAAATCAGTAACCCTTCTTTATACAAAGGATAAAAAGGTTGAGAAAGAAATTATGGAAACACTTCCCTTCACAATAGCCACAAATAATATAAAATATCTTTGGGTAACTCTGACCATACACGTGAAAGACCTGTATGACAATAACTTCAAATCTTTTAAGAGAGAAATCAAAAAAGATCTCAGAAAATGGAGAGGTCTCCCATGCTCATGGATTGACAGAATTAACAAAGTAAAAATGGCCATCCTACCAAAGGCAATCCCTATCAAAATCCCAAGACATTTCTTCAAAGACATGGAAAGTACAATTCTCATATTCATCTGGAAAGGAAAAAAAAAAAAAGAATAGTGAAAACAATTCTTAACAATAAAAGAACAGCTGTGGGAATCACCATCCTTGACTTCAAGCTTTACTACAGAGCAATAGTGATAAAAAAAAAAAAACCTGCATAATTTTGGTACAGAGACACACATGTTGATTAATGGAATAGAATTGAAGACCCAGAAATAAAACCACACACTTACTGTCACTTGATCTTTGACAAAGATGCCAAAAATATACCATGGAAAAAAGAAAGCATCTTCAATAAATGGTGCTGATCTAACTGGCTGTCTGTATGTAGAAGAATAAAAATAGAATCATATTTGTCATCTTGTATAAAGCTCAAGTCCAAGTGGATAAAGGATTTCAACATAAAACTAGATATATGAATCTAATAAAAGATAAAGTAGGAAAGAGCCTTTCCCACTCCATTATGAAGGTTACAACATGCTTACCTCTCTACAGAAATAAAAGAAAGCCTAATAGTAAATACTGGTAAATAATTTAAATTTTATTTAAAAATATAAATAATTACCATCTGAAACGAAATGTTCAAAGGACTAGTGTTTTTATTTTAATGCTTTTTTGTTGTCTGAGTAAAATTCTTGGGCACAGTGGGGAAATTTCCTAAACAGAACTCCAATGGCTCATGGTCTAAGATCAAGAATTGATACATGGTACCTCACAAAACTGGAAAGCTTCTGTAAGGCAAAGGACATAATAAGACAAATTGGCAACCTACTGATTGGTAAAAAAAATCTTCACTAACCCCACATCTGATAGTGGGCTAATATCCAAAATATATAAAGAACTCAAGAACTTACTCACCAATAAATAAATAAATAAATAAATAAATAAATAAATAAATAAATAAATAACCTAAACAAAAATTGGGGTATAGAACTTCGCTCTCTTCTTAATCTTAATCAGAGAAGCTTCATCTTGCAGGATTCATGACTGCTTACAGTGATGAGAACACTTAGCCATTGAGTGCTCAGACCTATTGGAGTATCTGTGTTCCTTATATATAGAGTGGTCAGTCTACGTCTTTTTATTGGGGATTTGAGTCCATTGGTGCTAAGAGATATTAAGGAATAGTGATTGTTGCTTCCTCTCTTTTTTTTGTTGTTGTTGTTTTTTGGTGTTATTTTTATGTTTATGTGGTTATCTTCTTTGGGGTTTATTGAAAGATTACTTTCTCACTTTTTCTAGGGTGTAGTTTCCCTCCTTGTGTTGATGTTTTCCATCTTTTATCCTTTGTAGGACTGGATTAGTGGAAATATATTGTGTAAATTTGGTTTTGTCATGGAATATCTTGGTTTCTCCATCTATAAACCATCAACCAAAGAATACACAAGGAGGTACTCATGGCTCCTGCTGCCTATCTAGCAGAGGATTCCTTGTTGGATATCAATGAGCGGAGAGACCCTTGGTCCTGAGAAGGCTCCATGCCACAGTGTAGGGGAATGCCAGGACAGAGAAGCAAGAATGGGTGTGTTGGTGAGCAGAAGGAGATGGGATGGGATGGGGAGGTGTGGAGGGGAAAGAAGGAAAGGGGATAAAATTTGAAATGTAGATAAAGAAAATATCTAAAAAAGAAAAAAAAGAGTAATCAGGAAAAACATAAGAACAGAAAGACAGAGAGCTGTGAAATGCTGTCTTATCCACATGACATAGCCAATATATTCATGAACGCACTTCAGCTATAGTGACCTGCACAAGGTCATGTCATCAAGGTCAGCCACCATTCCAATGGACAGCACTTACTGAGATGAGTAGATTTACAATAAATAAATAAACAAAAAGACATACAAAGAAAGAAAGAGAAAGGAATCTACTTAGAGGACCAGGAGCCTAGAAGAGGAGATGACTGATGGTCAGGAGTGTCTGGAGGGGAGAGTGGACACAATCAAGAGAGAGTTCGTGTATGATATCAACAGTAAAATACATTCTAAAATAGAAAATAGAAACTATAAATTATATTAGAGGGAGTAATTTTAACTAAGAGAAATATCTGCAACCAAATTATTAATGCGTCAAATAGGTTGAAATACCACACTTAAACAAAATGGTCCTAAATTATGCTCATAGTCAAAATAAATGAAAATAGATAGTATATTTCTACATAAAGAAAAATATTTTATCTCTCAATAAATAGAAGTTCTACTCTTTCAAATTATGAAATAAATTGTTTTTATATTATACATGTATCACTTGATGAGATTTTACTGTTACAAAAATGTTCTCTTGGAAGAAGTATACCTAGACATAGACACTCCATTATGAAGTTTACAACATGCTTACCTCTCTACAGAAATAAAAGAAAGCCTAATAGTAAATACCGGTAAATAATTTAAATTTTATTTAAAATATAAATAATTACCATCTGAAACGAAATCTTCAAAGGACTAATGTTTTTATTTTAATGCTTTCTTGTTATCTGAGTAAAATCTTGTTATGAAACAGGTGTGTTTGAAATAATAGGCAGTTGTAAACAGAAGCAAAGACTTTCTGGACAATATGAAGTCCCTCAGAGGAATATCATTTTCTCAGCACCAATGGTGTTTAGAGATACTTTCAGAGTTGTCTCACAGGCTGTTTGCAAGTAGTACTCTGGCTTGAGTGTGAACTATTTGTCATAGGCTCAGGTTCCTGAACACTTGTTCTCAGTGTTTGGCACTGTCTGGGAACCTGTGGAACCTTTGGTTGGTGATGTCTTCCTAGAGGAAAAAATAACAAGGGCTGTCTTGAAGAGTGTATCCTAGAGACATTTCCCATTGGTTTTTGTTGGTTGGTTGGTTGGTTGGTTTTTGCTTTTAGACTGCAGACACAATGTGATCCACTGGTCCCTGCCTCTGCTACTATGCTTTCCAAAGCAATCTCCTTGAATGGCAAATCAGAATAAAGTCTTGCATCCTGAAATTGTGTTATGTCAAGCGTTTGGTCACATCAACAGGAAGAGAAAATAATATTAATACTTAAAGAGTGGATCATTTACATGTTCTCAATGGCAGTTACTTTTATTTTCTTGATGAACTAGACTCTTCACATTAGGAACCACCTTTCCTGGTGCAACAAAGAGATCCCATCAGGACTGACCATGAGTAGAGAGATGAAAGAAGGCATCCTTGAGGGGTGCATCAGCCTTGAGATCACCAAGTTGCAGTTTGCAATCACATCCTAAATTCACTGAAATCTACTGCAAATTGAACCTCGGTGGAGCAGCTAGCTAACAGCATGGCTCATCAGCTTACAGGGTGGTTCAGTTTGAGACAAAAAACCCTCTGGACATCCCCCTTTCTTCTCCCATTCTCATATTTCTTGATCCTAGGCTGACACAAAAAAACTGGAGTTGAACTAAAATAAATAGAATTCAATTGAGCTAAAAGGGCAATTTAAAATAATAGTTGACCTTTTCTGCTAGGATCAGAGCTCTGGATCCTCATGGCTCTCTTGACAGCAGAGCTGAGTTTGAAAGCTAGTGTGGCCAGACACAGTGCTGGACGGAACAACAGCAGGCTGTCTGCCAGCTTTCTTCGTCTTTAACTTACCCATCTAAATGTATGCTGTCAGAGCCTGTAAAATCAGCAGCTTTTAAAGGAGTTTTGCTCAAACTCCTGCTGCTTCTTTTAAGCTTTATTCTGAAGTGAGACTGGGAGAAAGTTAAATGCAATGTCACTTTCATCCATTGCTCTTCTGCTTCTGATATCCCTTTGTTCTCCTATCTATTTCCTGCCGTTACATTTCTATAGCTTTTATATCTTGCATTTCAGAAAAAGAACTATGGCATGTGAAATTTCACGTTACTAGTCATTTGGATCTTTTAATTCCCAAGCCCAAGAACCAATTAGTCACTTCAGGTGCTCCATCCTCTTACCTCCTCATTTAGATAACCATTGATGCACATTTGAGGTCATGTAGAGATTGGTTGTGCAACGGAACTTTCACCATCCTTAGGCTGTGTGGACTTGTCAGCACCTCTCTGTTTGGGGTCCACAATCAACTTGTCACTTCTTTGATAGGCCAGTAAACATCATAGGGTCTTGGACAGCAGGCATTTTCATAAAAATAAACCATACAAGTAATTTTGAGGAAAACATAAACCCATTCTTGTGCCCAGTAGGCTGCAGCAGACCTGTAACCCTAGCCCTTGAGAAGCTGAGGAGGGCGAGTTTTTAATTCATGGCTGGTTTAGGCTTCATGTAAAGACCTTGATTCTTAACATAAATCAAGGCAATAAACTTTGCATCTTTTACTTTTCCTGTTAAAATACTTTTTACTAACTGGAAAAGAAATATTTACAGACTATATATATATATATATATATATATATATATATATATATATATATATATATATATATATAATTTATATTATACACACATACACACACACACATATGTATACATTATAAGGTTTTATCCCATCTCCCTTCTGCCTGTGTCTCTGTCTAGAAGATCAGCCTGTACTTCCTGCCCCCACTCTAGTGCTAGCGCTTTATTTTGCAAAGAGCCACATTCCAGTCTGAACTAATCAGCATGAGGACAACTTGAGATCCATCTATTTGGGTTGCCCTTTGGCATTGAGGGCTGCTTGACTTTCACCACAGTAGCTTGCTTTTTAATATAATAATCTCGAGAATCATGTTTTCAGCAAAGGAGGAAGGACAAGCCTTTACATGGCTTATAATGGACTATGGATAGCATGATACCAAGTATTCTGCTATCCCTTATCTCCACCTTAATAGCAACCAACATCCAAAAGTACAGGTATGCACCTTCATACCATGTGGGAGTATAGGTCATCCCAATATATATATATATGTGTGTGTGTGTGTGTGTGTGTGTGTGCGTGTGTGTGCATGTGCTTATGTATACAACAAATCTTTAATCTATCTCTATCATCCACCTATGTATCTCTATCTATCTATCTATCTATCTATCTATCTATCTATCTATCTATCTATCTATCTATCAATCATCTATCTATCTATCTATCTATCATCTATCTATCTATCTATCTATAATAATCTAATCTATCTCTATCATCATATTCTTCTAACTATCCTTCATTTAACTCTCTGTGTGTTCTTGTCCCTAACAAAATGAATGTCTTGTTTTCTTAGAGACAGGGATCACTTTATATAATCTTTCTAATGGGATAGATGATACAGTAATTGTTATTTTCTTAATGATAACTTCTCAAGATAGTTTCAGTCTTGTCAGCTCTTGAATAAACACCATTGTGATTTACTTGTGTAAAACAACCCTCCCCTGAGAAGAATGCCTGTCATGGCCCACCCATCCTCATGAGGAAATTCCCAGATGTCATCAGTACAAGTACCAATCTAGTAATAATTCCCTGCAATACTCTTGCTAACTTATCTCACAAGTCCTCAGGTGTATTTCCCTGTATGCCTCAACCTTTGGCAATATAAATTGCTCTGGTGGTTTTTACCTGAGGAGTTCTATAACCAAAAATTGCTTTCAGCAAAATCAAGCATTATTTTACATGATAGTCTTCTCTGAAACAGAGTCGGGGTGCTAAATGGGCTTTGTGAACCTTTTGCAGGGTTAGTAAATGATTGTGGAGACTTAGTCAAGGCCCCAGAGTGACAGAGGTGGAGACTCAATTGAGGCCATTTTCCTGTGGACCTGCAATCTTCTTTGACAAAGCCTAACACTTCCCTGAGGAATTCCTCAACAGCTCACTTCAGTGGATCCTTGTTCATTAGGCAGCACTTCCATGAAACCATTTCATTTTTGAAAATTGCCTTTGGGAAAATTTAAGGTAATATTTTAAAATGGCATTCTAATAGATTCCTTTTCACTCTGTAACTTTCTGTTTTCATTTCCTATTTATTCATATATGTGACAGTGATAACTAGGAGTTATGTAGTACAAACTTTCTTACACAGGTGACAAACCTTATCATGATTGTATTCTCTGTTAAAATTCTTTTTTTTGTGTCTGAATAATACTCTATAGTATTGCAACTAGGGGGCCTATTACTCAGAACAAAGGAATCCATGTCCCTGTACTAAAGAGGGGCAAATGCACTCATTACATCATAATTTTCTGAAAGTATATGCTGCTCAGAAAAGGCAATCAAAATATCACCTACTATTCTCTAATACTTTAGTAATGGTTAGTATAGTTTTAAGCCTACGTAAAACTACTACTTTGACATTCTGTATTTAGTATTTTGTAGGTATTAAAAGAAAATCTCTGGAATAGGAAATTCTTACTATCATGATGACTCAGCATTGTTCACTGAACTTGGACAAACTGCTGGCACACATATAAGGATATTCTGCAACCAATGCAAGTTTCTGTCAAGAATCCAAAATATTCATAAATATAATCAACTCATTTAACTATGTGGTTTGTTTTATGTTTTATGTATTGTATGCTGGAAAATGAAATACTTGTGAAGTTGTTAATTTTAATCATATATTATAACTTTGCTAATTTTAAAAGTCATTTTCTTCCTTATTTCCTCTATTATAATGCAGTATTATTTTCTTATATTTCTTTGATTATTTAAAAGTAGCCTCTTTCACTCATTCATGCAATAGTTTTTGTTGTTGTTGTTGTTCTGTGAGTATAAAGTGATGCAAGAAAATGGAGATCATTTCATGAAGAAATTCATGGTCTGAGAAGAAATAGGGTACATGTGTGCAGGTGTCAGAGAGATGTCTCAGTAGTTGGTACCACTTTCTGCCCTTGCAGAGGACTGACACCATGTCAGGTGGCTCACACATGCCTGGAGATTTAGCTTTTGGAGAACCCATGCCCTTGTACACTGTGGTCACAGGTCCTCACATGCCCGTACCCTCCCAAAGACAAACATAAAAATAATAAAAATAAACCATTGTTGAAGACCAGAGTAGTCAAGACCCTGTTTCAAAAACTCTTTAAAACAAGGGCAGGCAAATATCTCCTCGTGACACTTACATGTTTCAGTGTCAGGTTACTAGAGGAGGCAGGAAAGAGTTCACATAAAGAACTGAGGAACTCACTATAAAGTATTTCAATACTGTTATCCTTGAACGTGCCTTTGACCTGGCGCTAGCCCCTGCCTGCTCTGCAGATGCATTCTTAGCCTTGCAGTTTGGGAAGGTGGGCAGGCATTCAGTTTTCACTCTTCAGAGTGATGGCATGGCCCTTATTACTGATTCAAGAGCTGACCTCATCAGTTCCCAGAGCAGGGTCTATACAATGCTCTCAGAGGGCATGTCCTTCCTTATGAGCTTCACCTACCCTGTCTCGAATTATCAGCATTCTACTCTGATTGCTCTTCTTGTCACAATCACTCCTTGGCTCTTCATTCCCCCACTGACCACTGAACTCTACAGTGCCGGTTTGTCTCCATTCCTGCCAGAGGCATTCTCATTGTCTCTAACACCAAACAGTATATCCTTATATGCCCCCTAAGACTACCTTACCCCAAACTGCCTTTCACCCACATGCTGTCATTACTTCCTCATTCTTCGTCTACCATTTTGAGGTTGACACTTGTTTGGCGACTGGCACAGGTAAGTACTAAGAAGAAGAAAGTGTTCAGTGAATGTGTGCGTGAGTGTGTGATGAGGGGAGATGGGGAGTTAGCACACATGAAGAATCAGCTGGTACTGGATAAGTAAGTTATTAGTGACTCTAGATAGAGGGCAAAATTTTGTATGAAGTCCATGCTGGATCATTCCCTAGTGAGCTCCATAATATATGTAGATTTTAGAAAAACATGATTCCACAGAAGGTATTTATGTCATTGAAGAGGTAGTAATTGCTCTGGAAGTGTTATGACACCAGACCTATTTTGCAAATTTATAATAGAGAACTAAAATTAATGTTATGTTATTTAATATGTATACATAATTCTTCATATTCTATAACAGAGAAACATGAATATTATAAGAAAATTAAAGGAAGTCAATCACAGCCAGAATTATCCTCAAGCAGTGAGTGTTATCTTAATGCATCCCTAAAATTGTGACATGACACATCAATCTAGAAAATTAGACATGTTCTGAGCTGCACTTCTCCACTTAACAATTAGCATGCAATAATTATATTCAGCTTATTAATTTTTACTCAAAATAGCACACTAAAGTAGTGTAAAATATTCTAGTCAGGTTTCTACTAGGTGAAAAGATGAGAGTTATTTATGTAATTCACAAATATGTATAATTGTGGATAAAACTGTACCTGTCAAATTTGTATTTTATGTCAGTTTTGGTCTGTACATATAAACATATTTACACTCATTTGACTTCTGGATAATAGTGTTGATTAAAATTATCATCAATGTTTTTAATTCATTAGATCTGTTTACAGTGTTAATTAAGATGTATCTCAGAATTCTGTACACTAAACTCTCATCAGTTTGTGGTATTCAGAACAGTTTTAATAAATGTTTCTTGTATGGATGCATTATAGTAAGGAAAGCAAAACCATCATTCCAAAACATTATTAGAAATAATGATTGCTATTATGCTCATTAATATGAGTTTCTGTGTTGTTCTGGAAGTTTTGGGGGGAGTACAAATCTACAATCTAATATTAATCCAGTGCAAAAATAATTCTTACATAGATTACTGAGGTAGGGTGATGAAGTAGTTACTTTTCTTGTTGCTATGGCAACATGGCTGACAAACATAAATCTGAATAAGGTAGAAAATATTTAAAGTTGCTGCTTAGCTGTTTATCACGTCAGGGAATTCATGGTGACAGAGGCATGAAGCAGCTTGTTACACTGCAGCCACACTCAAGACTGCTTGACACAGTGACTCTTCTTTCCTAGTTTGGTTTTTCTCTCTTATAGAGTCCTGGACACCAGTCTATGGATAGTGATACCCACAGTTAAGGTGGAACTTCCCTTCTTAATTAACCTAATTTAAATCAGCCTTCATGGGCAGCCTTTACACCTTGTCTGCTCTCTTCAAGTCCTGTCAAGATGCCAATCTATATAATGCATAACAGTTATTAATGCCATGATCAAAAGATGGATGTAGAGTTTCCCTTAAAGATAGAAATACCTATGAGCTATTAGAACTCATAAACTAAGATGTGCTCTTGAGTTAGCCATGAGAAACAATGAGATTCTTGATACTGGATCTAAAAGTCAAACATACTTTTATGTCTAGTAAATATATAGGATTGGAGAAGTATGTGCCTGCATTTTATACACAAACACTCTAACTAAAGTAGTGATGGAATTAGCAATAAAGGGATAAAATTAAATATTTAGTATTTTAAACATTACTTCAGTTTGCCTTTTATTCATTTATTTATCATTCAGTTGTCCTTACTAGATTTTTGTCAGCCCTCACAATGGGCCCTGTGGAAAACTCAATTGTCAGTCCTCAGAGAGACACTTCACATACCAGTGTCACTGATAGAACTTGGTTCCTAGCCAATTTAAATAAAAGACTCGGTGATTCCCAGGCTAATTTCTTGGGTTCTGTTCTCTCAGAAGACAGCCAGTTCCCCTTCCACTTTGTTCAGTATCTCCAACCATGAATGAGTTATTTCATTTTATCTCTGTGTGAGCATTTCCCTTTGGAACTTGGAAGAAAATTGTAAAACATGTGTTAAGTGCACAGTGGTATTTGAACTTACAGAAAATTTAACAGTTTGTTACACTGAAGCTAATAAAAATCATGTCGACTTTCAGAGAATAAATAGGTTTGGTTCTAAGTTTACTATTAATAGATGCTGTATCAGATAATGTCCACACAGGGAAACAAAAATTGTATAAGAGATAAAAATAATAAAAAATATTGACATGTACATATTTAAGGTTAAGTGAACAAAATTTGAATTCCTGTATGCTCTTATTAATCAGGCCTGAAAAGGGGGGAAGATAGGTTAAACAGGATGTCTCTAGGGAGATGTCAATGGGTGGGTCTCTGAGAGTAGGGTCACATCCACACAGTGTTCAGACAACCCTCTAAGAGACAGACACTGTGATGAGTGAGCTCAGCTTGTCAAAGGGGCAAGTTTACTCTGGATAGGCATCTTTCAGGAGGCTCCTGCACACACTCCTCTAATGCATGTCTATCTTCTATTTTCTTCCCAATTTTCACAACTAAGAACGATTGTTTTTCCAGGACCTGAGAGAAATCCAGAAAGCTATATCAGAAGTAAAAATGACTCCTTCCCTAGTGGGAGGAAAGGAAGTTTGCACTTGGTGGAGTTTCCATCAGAAGGAGGAGTTGAAGAAGGACCCCTGTCCCTAGGAGAAGGATTCTTCTCTTCACTGAAGACAACTGCAGCTAGAAACAGGACGGATTTCTGTCCTCTCTTTCAATATCCATTTAGGATGTAAAAATAGCATATTATCTTGAAAAATAATGTAGGTAATATAATTTTCAGATCCCATAGATTTTGGGAACCTAGTTGAAGTGGTTTATACAGTTAGAACCAATTAAAACAAGAATGCATTGCTTGGGGTAGTAAAATAAGTATATAAATGTAATAAGAATAAGAGGAATCTTGTGATGATTTAACAGGGTGTCTCATGAGAGCTGGTGAGTATGCCCAAATTCTTCCCTGATACAATTTAAATGAGTCCTTATAATAAAAAGGCCAGGCTATGTTAATTTTCTCAAACCAGAGAAGGAAGGATGCATACAGATGTGTAAATGTGTACTTATCATATACTCTATACTTGTGTGAGGATCCCCCTTGTAACATAGTAACATGTAGCACATTGGGAGTAAAGGAGTTCTCAGGACACAACTGAGAAGCATAATGATATTTACCCTGTGTTCAGACCAGAGAAATTGAAGCTGCTAACTAGCAAAGTAGAGGTGAAAACAGGAGTGGATATTCTCTCTCTGTCTCTCTCTCTGTCTCTCTCTGTCTCTCTCTCTGTCTCTCTCTCTGTCTCTGTCTCTCTCTCTCTCTGTCTGTCTCTCTCTCTCTGTCTCTCTCTCTGTCTCTGTCTCTGTCTCTCTCTCTCTGTCTCTCTCTGTCTCTCTCTGTCTCTGTCTCTGTATCTCTCTCTGTCTCTCTCTCTCTCTGTCTCTGTCTCTCTCTCTCTCTCTCTCTCTCTCTCACACACACACACACACACACACACACACACACACACACACACACCAGTTAAGCAGTAAAAGCACTGGAACTTATATAATATAGAGAATAAAGGCTGAAGAAGATCACAGAATAACTCTCCAGTTTCTGGCTTTGGAATATGGGAACTAGCCATCTATCAACTGAAAAATAAGAGAAAATTTAAAAATTGCATCGAGAGGAAAGCGAATGTTTCATTTTCAAGTCATCAATTTATTGCGTACACATCAGCAGAACTTCTCATATTATTTGTGCCTTCTGCCTTGAATACTGGACTTCTATTACAGTTGAGGAAATCCATTATTTCTTCCAGAATAAAGCTGAATCTATGAAGCAGTACTTTCTATATATTCTTGTACATTATAGAAACTCCATGGACCACCAACCAGGCATCACACACCAGTAGATATTAGGCCCCCAACATATACGGCAGAGATCTTCTGGATCTGGGTTCAGTCAAAGAAAATGCACTAACCCTTAAGAGACTGGAGGCCCTAGGGAGTGAAGAGGTGGGTGGGGTGGGGGTGGGGTGGGAGGTGGGGACGAGGTGGGTGAGGAGGTCTGGGATGTGAAACAGTCAGAGGGCAGTCCAGGAGGGGGTTAAAATCTGGAGTGCAAAAAAAAAATTGAATAAAATTTATAAAGGAAAAGAAAAGGAATAAAGAAACTTGTGCCTAACTCCCCACCCACTTCTCTCAGCATGTCCAGAAGAGGCATGTTCCAGGACTAGCATGAAGACTGTGTTGCACTAAATTCATGGTAGTATTCAAAGAATTTTTCTTTTGTAAATGTTCTAGTTGGAAGAGATTTAATTCCTCTTACCATCTATTTATGATCCTCTATTAAAATCTAACTCATTAATTTCAGAATGCTATCTATTGATAAGGGATAAAAACCATCTAGAATTGATTACTTCTACCACTTATCATTCCTGCCTCACATTCTCCCTTTTGTTATAATTTCACACCTTAGCACATCTTTCTCTCCTAGACATCAAACACCTAGAAACCATGAAGGCCATGTATATCCTTAGAAAAAATAATCCTTTAATAAAAACATATATTAGCATATTCATATTCTTAATCTGCTGTGCGTATGCACATAATATTGTATACACAATAAGAAAATTTGAATCAAAGTAATAGTTTAAAAAGAGCCAAAAAGGCAATTTATAAAATAGCCCACAACAATGGTAAAGAAAGAAACAAACAAAAAGTGAGAGTGAGATTCACCAGCTGTCAGTGGCTCAGTTTTCATGACTAAGACAGCTTTAACCTTCTATTAGGTCTTGAACATTTTCATACAGTGCATACTTAGAAAGCTTGAAATTGTAAACTATTATATTGTCAGAGACATCTAAATATTCCCTGACCTGTGTGCCTGCTTTACAAATGAGGGCTATCTTTTGAGCTAGGCACAACTCATAAGAAATGGCATCCTCATAGAAGCAGGGGAGGGAAGATGAAATAGGGGGGTTCTGGAGGGTAAACTGGGAAAGGGGGTAACATTTGAAATGCGAATAAATAAAATATCCAATAAAAAAAAAGAAATGTAGTCAAAAGGAAAACCACGTTTATGTCCTGTGCTTAGAAGGTGCTTCTAACAGGAAGAGAGGACATAGCTGCTCATGTTAGCCAAATTCACCCCAATGTCATCCGAACATCAACTTTCCTACAAGTTTCCCACACAGCTCAGCATTGTCTTACCTTTCATTCCAATGAAGCTGATCTCATTTTCCCTCACCTTTTGTAAGAGAGTTAATAATATTCCAAAACAAATAACTTAAGATAACATTTCAAACTGAGCATGAGGTATTGGGAAAAAACACAATTTACCAAATAAAATATTGAGTCAAAATTAGGTATTAGGAAAAAACACAATTTACCAAATAAAATTTTGAGTCAAAATTAGAAAATTTCAAAGTTTGCTAGAGCTACAACATAAGAAAATAACAAATTGATTTAAAAACAAATAAAATTATATGAAATGGGTGAAAACACAAAGAGATCTCAGCAGTAGTACACTGGGTAAAACAGACAGCAAAGAGCTGAATTAAACACCAATATAATGTGAGGGGAAGAGTTCTTTAGTTTGAAAGTAGATTAAAAGGATTTGGGAAAATATTAAAACTAAGCAAGAGAGATTCAACAAATATGTAGTAGCTCTTACTGAACAAAAAAGTAAAGAGTAGAGAACAAATTATTGAAAATCAAACTGTCGACAAGAAGCCTCTGAGAAAATATTTAACAGGAGAAATTGAAAAGGTACACTAGGCACCTGAGAATATAAGCTTGAACTACCAACATAAGAGTGAAATTACCACACATCAAAGGTAGGAAAAAAACCGTTGGGCACAGGAAGGGATATTGAGATCATCACCATCCATTTTCCCAGCCATACGTTCTACATAAGAAATGCAAGAAGAGGAAATAGGATACAACATGCTTGTATTCAGCAAAATTAGCTTTTGATTATAAAGGGCAAGAGGCCTTGTACCCATGGGAGAACTTGTTACGTGTTCTGTCATGATAGGAATGAAGCAGAGACCGATTAAGACCTTGACTAACTAGTGCTGAAAAATATATGACTAGTAGAGAATAAATAAAAGTTAGGTGATAGATATGCTATGAATTAAATATCTATACCTCTGTCTCTATCAGTCAATTAGGTATATTATAACCATCTATTGGGAGAAGAATATTAATAATTACTTTTAGTAATACTATTAGATGTATATATGTTCTATAGTGTTATAATTATTCTGACATTTCAGTATATTTGTTGTACAATAAAAGAAGTGGTTGATATATATTTGTTTATTTACATTATTACTCTGTAATTAATTTCTATCTCCACTATACAGATTGTGGCCATAAGATACTACTTACCAATAAAAGAACTTCTGTAAACATGTCCGATTTCATGTTTGTAACAATGATACCCAAGCTGTTAAACGTACAGAAAAGTAAGGACTTCAAGAATAATAAAAAAAATGAAAGAAAACAAGATATATTTTGGAAAGTATGAAAATATCTTTACTCTCTAATTTACAAATGTGTTCCAAGTTGTTTTATTGATATCATTCAAGACTGTGTTGAATAGTCACCTTCTGAAGAAAACAGGGAGCAAGAATTTTCATCATCTTAAAAAACAGATTCAATGAGGAGACCAATTCAGGATGTCCTCTTCATTCCCAAGGAGAGATGTAGCTCCCTCTAATCATCTCCATTCTGTTACTGGGATGAAACACAAGGAGCTTAAGTATGCAATAGTATGAGGGTATGAATATGTGAGTGTGTGTATGTGTCTGTGTCTGTGTGTGTGTATGTCTGTGTGTGAATGTGAGTGTTTGTGTATTAGGGTATGAGTGCATGTGTGAGTGTGTGTGTTTGTCTTTGTATGAATATGAGTGTTTGAGTGTGTGAATATGAGTGTTCATGTGTCTATGTGTGTGTTTGTGTGTGTGTGGTATTGTAAGTGTGTGTGTGTGTGTGTGTGTGTGTGTGTACATTTGTGTGTAGTGTGAGTGTGTGTTAGTGTATGTGTGTGAATGTGTGTAAGTATGTGTGTTTTTGTGTGTGACTGTGAATATAGGTGTATGAGCATGGGTGAGTATATGTGTTTGTGTGTAAGTGTATATGTATGAGTGTGTGTGAATGTATGAGTGTTTGTGTATGTGAGTGTATATGAGTGTGTATGTACTTGTATGAATGTTTATTGAGTATGTGTGTGTGTTGCAGAATATTTGATCAAACTGTGAACTTTGAGATTGTTATCTACTAAAAAAACTGTTTCAAGTGTTGATATGGCTCAGCCCTTAGGACACAACTTTAATGGATCTGGCTTGAATATAGACACATTCTTAGTAAACATCTTCAATCTCAAACAATGAAGGTAAAGTTAATTAGTAGAAGAAATCAGCCATGTTTGAAAATAATGTCTAATTGAGTGGCAGAGAAACTGACTGATCAGAGATTCAACAAAAGAGAATATTCCAACTTTCACCAGAAGAGAGGGAAAAAAAAAGAAAGGTAGTTGACAGAGCAATGCAGAGAGAGAAAAGAGACAGTTTTACTGGAACAGTTTTGCAGAGATAACAAGCTAGATACAAGTGAAGACATAATCAACCAGAGAATGAGAAGAAGCTAGAAGATTAGAACTTAGTGTCAAAATTAACATAAGGCCAAGCAGAGCAATTCAGGAAAAACTGAGAGAAGCCTGATTGAATCACTAAGCTTTTTAGAGGCTTTAGAGGTAGAACAGCTAAGTTGAAAAGCCAGCCAGAGATCAGAAAGAACTAGGAAGTGGTGAGCTTGCTCAACAGGAGGTCTCTGAGGTTGACAGCATTCTAGGCTTAGACTAGATTGTACCAAGTCTAGAAGCTTCCAGGGCTAGATTTAGGTTAGCAGATGGAAGCAGTAAACTTCTGAGGTGACAATTACTGCAGAATAAAAGGTATGTGTGTGTTTGTGTGTGTATGTGTGTGTGTGTGTGTGTGTGTGTGTGTGTACCTGTGTGCACCCGCACACACCTGAGAGAATATGTGCTCATGGGCAAAATGGAAGCTTTTATAACAATGTTTTCAGAAATAACTTGGGACTCCTGGAAGCACTGTTTTTGTTGTTGTTGTTGTTTGTTTGTTTTGTTTTGTTTTGTTTTGATTTTTAAATTTTAATTGGATTTTTATTTAGATTTTTAAATGTTATCCCCTTTCCTGGTTTTCCTCTGTCCTGGAAACACCCTATCACATCCTCCCTCCCCCTGATTCTATGAGGGTGTTCTTTTACCCATCCACACACTCCCACCTCCCTACCCAGGATTCCCCTACACTGGGGCATCTATCTATCAAATATTCATAGGACCAAGGACCTCTCCTTCCACTGATGCCTGAGAAGGCCATCCTGTGCTACATAAGCAGCTGGAGCCATGTGTACTCCTTTGTTGATGGCTTAGTGCCTGGGAGCTCTGGGGGTCTGCTTGGTTGATATTGTTGTTCTTCCTATGTGGTTGCAAAGCCCTTCAACTTCTTCAGTCCTTTCTCTAAGTCCTCTATTAGGGACCCTGTGCTAAATCCAATTGTTGATTGCTAAGATCCACCTCTATTTGTAAGGCTTTGGCAGGGCCTCTCAGGAGACAGCTATATCAGGCTCCTTTCAGCAAGCACTTCTTGGCATCCACAATAGTATCTGGGTTTGGTAATTGTATATGGGATGAATTCTCAGGTGGGACAGTCTCTGGGTTGCCTTTCCTTTATTCTCTGCTCTACATTTTATCTCCATTTTTGCTCCTGTAAGTATTTTGTTCTCTTTCTAAGAAGGACAGAAGCACCCACACTTTGGTCTTCCCTTTGATTGAGCTTTATGTGGTCTGTGAATTGTATACTGGTTATTTAAAGCTTTGGGGCTAGTACCCACTTATCAGTGAGTGCAGAGAAGTACTGTTTTTATAGTACCCAAGAAATGTGTTTCCAAAGACCTAAAGACTTCCTTCTAAATCCCCAAATTTTTATAAAGATTTATTTATTTTATATGTATGTGTACCTTCATAGATTTATGTGTACTATGTGAATACAGATGCTTGTGGAGGCCAGAGTGTTTCAAATTCCCTGAAACTGCCCTCATAAGCCATTGTAAATTGTAGTATGTGGGTGCTGGAAATAAACTCTCAGTAAACTATACATGAATAGAGACACTTTCAGAGGAAACTCATAATTGATCTCTAAGGCTATTTCTGGGACCATGGGATAAGGTAGAGTTAAAGTCATAGATAGATAGATAGATGGATAGATAGATGGATAGATAGATAGATAGATAGATAGATAGATAGATAGATAGATAGATAGATAGGGATTGTATACTGTGCCAATCCTCATCTCTATGTGATTGCTGTAAATTCAATATGATTACATCTTTCTTTGTTGTAAATTCATCGAAGCACAAAACACTTTCACCTATTTTATTCAGTATTGTCTTTCAGTGCTTGGGTATGGAGAAGAGTAGGTCCTATTTTTAACTCTATAGATCTGGTCACTCTGTCTTCACAATGATGCAGCTCGGATAGTAAAGTTGCTGATCTTTTATGGCAATCCAGGCACAGTGTAACTATGTACAACGTAGGTGGTAAATGTCCTATTAAAGACATACTTTATCTTCTTGCACATTTTTTATTTCCTAACCAGTTCACTGCACTGCTGCCAAAGTCCTGCAAAACCACACAAAATCACAGAAAAACCTCTTTGTTTCTTACATTCAATCAAACTTTCATGGGGTTTTATTATAACCCTTTGTACTATTTCTACAGACTCCTGGCCTTACAATGTTTCTTCAATTGTTTCCTTATGAATGTATGCTCTGCTCCTGACAGGTGTGCTTTCTTCCAAATCATTACCTGTTGGAGCCAAGTCATTAATTTACCCACACAAAGCCATTTCACCCATAAATATTGCAGTCAAATAATTATTTTTCTTCAGAATGACCTTTTCTATTCCTTTCATAGACTATTTTTCTGAGCACACATAACTTTTAATTTATCTCTATTGGTATTTAAGGTGATACTCAGTGTTCATCAAAAACCACAGTTAGTAAGCAGACTATTTCTACTGGTATGCCACAAGTCATATTTCAGGAAGAAAGTATTCTTGTAATAAGAGGACAAAGAACTTCATATGACAAGACAAGATAGACATGGCTCTGTTTTAGTATTAGCCAGTAAACACAATTCACCAAAGCAAACAGAGACAGTATAGAATGAACCATTATTGCCAGCTCAATTGTAATATCTCCTAATGCTCTTGTTCATGAAGCTCTCTTAGAAAGAACATCTGAAAATACTGATAGAATTCTTAAATTACTTTTATTTTAACAGGTAATAGTTCTGGAGATCTGGAGGACTACAATA
>LR750518.1:31190-143000 GCA_902729485.2 Mus minutoides | reverse complement strand
CATTTTGTAGTTCACCAAGTTCCCTAAGAGAAGAAACTGTTGCAAATTTGTATCTTGTTGTTTATGTGAAATAACATGATAATATAATACAGGTTCCTTTCTTTCTTTCTTTCTTCCTCTCTTGCTATCTTCCTTCCTTCCTTCCTTCCTTCCTTCCTTCCTTCCTTCCTTCCTTTTTCAATAACTACATGAGCTGAATCAAGTCAAGATAAAATTAATCTAGTGATATCCTCTTGAATTTTAATTTTCATGCCATTCATTGTTATTACAAATATGCTCAGTAGTATCCTATTGAAAACCTGAACTCTATATTGTCTATACTCTGATTTGGTATAGGTTTATTTTGAGATATTGTTGAATTTCTGTCTAATTTGAGATACATGCTATCAGGCTTTCTAGCATTTTAATTAATGTCTTTACAATTTACCTTGGAAATTTAACAATAGTCAAAGCCAGCATAATGAAAATTATCACTCAGGCATTCAAGGACAGACAGTGCATTTCAATTTTGTTATTTAAACCAATGGACACAATACATAACTTTTCAAGAGGATAAAAGATGGTTTTATATGATTCACTAAGTATCCATACTATATTTCATACCATCTTGTAAATAAATAGCTGGTGTCCAGGATGAATATCAATTTTTTATAATCCAAAATGAAATCTTACAATCACAATAATATTTATAGTGATCACATATAAAACTTATTTAACTTAATTGTATCTTCTGTATAATTTTTGCCAGTAGAATAAAAGTAGCACTAGAAGATAATTTTAAAGGAATTTTAATTGGAAAAGATAATCTCCTTATAAAAATTGAAAATATTTATCATACAATGTTCATCTGACCCAAAATTAAGCACTATTGTTATGTATATCAAAGTATATACTCATTACTCAAGGTTACTTTTGTTGCCCCTCAAAAAATCATCTCAAGTAGCATCAAGAAGAGGTTTACCCACTGCTCCGACCCAAAGGTAAAGCATTTGGCTGCCAAGGACTGAATGCATATTTCTCCCCTTCTCCTAAGCTCTTTGCAGAAGCCTAAACACCAGGTAATGTTTTTTGGAGGTGGGACCTGGGACAGACAGGCAGTTGGGTCACAGGTGGAAGCCTTGTACAACTGTCAAATGCCAGGACTAGTGACTTTGTAAGAAGAGGAATGAAAGACACAAGTTCCTTTGGCCATGGAAGCAGGAAGATAGTTCTCTATGATGTGGGATGTAGTCCTCACCAAACACTGGATTCACAGAGACTTTATTGTAGACTACTCAGTAGCTATAACGATGAGCAATAAATGTTTGCAGTTTAAGCACAAAAAAAAAAGAAGAAGTTTACTTTTGTTCTAATGAAATAAATACATGATAAGCAATTCAATTATTATTCATAATAATTCATTATTATTATCTGTTATCTAATATCTCATATCTAAATGAACTTGTGATCACATTCATTTTGTGTGCTACTATTACTGTAAGTCAACTTATTAAAATGAACTTTCTCATTGTTATCAAATGTGAATCATATAATAACTTCAATGAGTTTCAAAATTACAAGGGCCATAGTTTTCCTATAACCATTTTCAATTGCACACTGGCGTACCATATCAGCATTAGAGATTAAGAAGAAAGTCCAGATGTTGAATGATATTGATTGTAGTGATATTAAGTTTGTCCTAGATGCAAGGAAAGAAAGGAAGAAAGGAAGAAAGGAAGAAAGGAAGAAAGGAAGAAAGGAAGAAAGGAAGAAAGGAAGAAAGGAAGAAAGAAAGAAAGAAAGAAAGAAAGAAAGAAAGAAAGAAAGAAAGAAAGAAAGAAAAGAGAGAGAGAGAGAAAGAAAGAAAGAAAGAAAGAAAGAAAGAAAGAAAGAAAGAAAGGAAGGAAGAAAGGAAGGAAGGAAGGAAGGAAGAACTAGATTGTATTAATTGGCATGGGTATCTTACCTCAGCTCTTCATGTAGGACATCAGATGTAGGTGGATAGAGTGAAGCAAAAAAGGGGGAAAATTCAAAAATCTATTCTTACAATTAGAGATTCTCAATGTACATATATGTAAATCACTCAGATATAGATAACTTATCTGTGATGTAAGATATTTCAATACCATTCTGCTGAAACAAGAAAATATTTTCATTCCCTAGGTCTGAAAATTATGCATCATAGGTGGCTTCTTCTTATAAATAATCCTTACATTTACACTTAATAAGCATCCACGGGCAAGATTACAAAGGGAAGTACCTTGTAAAATGTGACAGTGTTGAGGCTGGAGAGAAAGCTAAGTTGGAAAGGAAATGGGCACTTCTTGATCAGAGGACCCATTTGGTTCACAGCACCATGGCAGATGGCTCACAACTCCCTTTAACTCCACCTCCAGTGGTCTCCATGGGCACCGGCTCTCACATGCTAAATTGTAAATCGTTTGCTGCTAAAATTTTGCATCTATATATTTTGCATACATACACACACACACACACACACACACACACACACGCACACATGTGTGTGTGTGTATTACTACATTATTTTTAATTAGAGATTACAAAGGAACCATGAAGTTTCTAGCTAAGAGTAAAGATCAAAAATAAAGAACAAATAACAACGCATGCAAATTCTTAACAAAGCAACAGCTCATAAACTTTTCTAGAACACAGCTCTTGAGACTCCTACAGCTGCCTTTACCTTTTGACCAATGGAGCAAACTAGCCCAAAGCTGTAAAACAGAATATTGCAATGCTATAAAAACCAAGAAGTGCAGCCCACACTGCAAAGAACCCCAGGCCTTCTTCATTTCAGCAGGCTATCCACAGTGACTTCCTACCCATTTATTAAAAGTTGATAGACAACTGCTATAAACGCTCAGAAGCAGCAAGCAGCCCAGCTGAAGTGAACGGGAAGGCTATGCTCACTGTTTGCTTGGAGTTGCTGACAGTCATCTGTATCACAGTCTCCCCAATTTTGATGGAGCCTTTCTTATGACAACCTGGCCATTTCAGCAGTAATGGAAAACAAGGTTTTGCAGGAAAAACTCATTCCTGTGCCCCCCGACACCTTGACTGATGATAAAACCATGCTTGAATATCTTTCTCTGAATCTTTTTCTCTCATAAAACAACACAAATTTTATCTATACCAAGTTCTTTGAGATTGTAAATTAATCTAGAATGTGAAAGAATGCCATAAAATTCCAATATTGAATGTATGTGTGCAAACATATAGACAAACATATATGAGGAGGGAAATTCAAATTAATTCACTTCAGCTCATAATTTTATTCTGGTTTTGTTTACATTATTCATTTCTGCTATATATTTTGAGAACTTAGAATCCTGCTAACATTAAAACAACTAGAGAATGTATACATTGTTTATTAGTTACATATATATTATATTTAAATAGTTATATATAGAAACTATATATAAATAATTGATTTTGAATTGAATAGCACTCTGTCATAATTCCTAAATATAGAAGAGAAACTGTTAATTTGAGTAAAAATTGTTTTACTACTAAAAATGTTTTATTTTATTTTTATGTATTTATCCCTCTAAAAAATAAATGTAAAAATAAATATTCATACCAAGTTGAAGAACTCATGTTGGTAATTCAGCCAATAGAAGATGGAAGTGGTCTGCATGTAGTAGAAACTGCATAGCTTTTTGTTTCCTTGTAAATCAATTACTACGTCTAAAAAGAAAACCCATTTCTTGGTGCAATTTTTTTTTTTTTTGCATCACTATTGGTTTTTAGCTATTTAATCAATATATTTTGCTAAGAAAACAAAATTTTAAATGAATGAGAAGTTGAAATTTTAATCTTTGTAGCATTATCGCTGAATTTTTTTCTCCCACCGGAGGATTTGTATGGTCGAAGGGACTCTTGTGTGCGGTATGGGGTATCAGGACAATGTGGATCTGGGGCTACAGGATTCAGAAAGATTACGTCAACTTCTGCCTTGGTAGAATTAGAGCTAACTAATAACCTGGAGCCATGTGTTGGGCTATATTAACTTTGGCGTTTTGTTCTCAGTTGATCACTTTCATGATGCTGCCCATGAGTATATAAAGGTGCATGTGCGGCTATATATCTATCTATGTAAAGAACAAACTGCAACATGACTCGGTAGTTGCTTTTCTTTCTATTTTTTATTTTTTGAAACTTTTAAATTAAAGGTTGTATCCTTTCTGTGTATAGGTATACATGTGTGCATATGCTTGTATGTGTGCATGCATACTTGCATACATGTGATGTGTGGTGTATGTGGGGGGGGGGAGAGTGATTCTTTCTTGCTCCCCACTAGAGTCTCTGCCCATTGAGTTTCATGAATGACTCCTCTCTGTCTTTCCTGAGATGGGATTAGGGACACTAGCCACGGCACCTGAGTATTGCCACGGCACCTGATTATTGCCACAGTACCCGAGTATTGCCACAGTACCTGAGTATTGCCACGGTACCTGAGTTATTGCCACGGCACCCGAGTATTGCCATGGCACCTGAGTATTGCCACGGCACCTGATTATTGCCACAGTACCCGAGTATTGCCACGGTACCTGAGTATTGCCATAGCACCTGAGTATTGCCATAGCACCTGAGTATTGCCACGACACCTGAGTATTTAGGTGTTTATTCATGATTCCAATTTAAGTCAGTCCTCCCTCATGTTTGTATGGTAGGCACTTTACATATTGAGCCATCTCCTAGCCCTGGAAGATATATCTTTTCTGCAAATGACTACTCAAACATTTCAGAAACTGTTTATAATCCATACAGTCAAAAAGAAAGTTAATATTAGGTGAGATTTTTCAAAAGGGAAGATTCATGGGATTGAGGAGGAATTAGTGGAGGAGAGTGAACATGACCAAAACACATATGAAACTCTCAAATAACTAATAAAACTAAATATTGATATGAGATTAATCCAGTTTGCTGATAACAACAACAACAACAACAACAACAACAACATCTTAATATAGTAAAAACTTAATTTGTGCCAGGCAGTAGTGGCGAATGCCTTTAATTCCAGTGCTTGGGAGGCAGAAGCAGGCAGATTTCTGAGTTCGAAGCCAGCCTGGTCTACAGAGTGAGTTTCAGGACATCCAGGGCTATACAGAGAAACCCTGTCTTGAAACAAAACAAAACAAATCAAAACAAAACAAAACAAAACGACCAAACAACCAAAAGAACTTAATTTGTGACATAAAACTATAAGCTTGCACGATTGGTTGTTGAGCGGTACTTATTCACCTTGCCCACATTATTCATCAATACACATTGAATGGGATGACCTAAAGATTATGTTTCCTTAAAACTTTGTAATTCTCAAATCTCCTCATGACTCATCAGTTCTTTACACACAAGCATCATTTCTACCAAAGCCCACTAGTGCAGAATAAATGAAAACCCTGGGATGGAGGCTCTACAGAATCACACACAGGCTCCCCTCCTTGCCACCTTGTCCCGTCTGCTTTCGAGTGTACAGCCATTGTGTTGTTGCGTTCACAGTAACAGTTTCCTAACTGATATTCCCAAACCAGCCATTTGAAAGTAGCGCTCGATGCTTGCACTCACAGTTTGTGACCTTCAGGGTCCTCTTGGCTTCTCCACTTCCTGATCCTCCACAGCCATCTTCGTCATCACAATCTCCACTAGATTGCTCAAGGTACGGCGGTGGTGACGGACCGACTTCCTCGAGGGTGAACAACCCGAACCCACTAGAAGGGACATTGTTGACTTCTGTCTGTTGTTTTTATACAAATATGTATTATGTACTTGTAAAAGAATTTGTAAAATCAGTCTTTATGTCTTTAATCTTACTAATAGAATTTACCTAAGTGGTCAATTCACATCGATGGTTTAGTCATCAAATCAATTCCAACTTTCCTATATTATTAGAAGTATTAATAGCATTTCTTTTCTGTAAGGAAAATGGCTATTCTGTTTACTTTGCTTGTAAGGGTAAATGAAATTCATGAGAACTAAGAACTGAGAAGTTAAAGAAAATGATTTGCAGGAATGTAAGTGGACTTTAAATCTGTCCTATATCATATAAATTGCACCATATACTTAAAAAATGTCAAAAGGTTCTACACCTGTGTCTGTCCAAAATACTAGACTTTTTCATATATTCTTTTTTGGACAGATAGAACTTTGTGCCTAAAGAAATATTTTAAAACATTTAAAATAATATCTGGAACATTTTTTAAAAATGACAGACAAACTCTGGTATCTGAAAAGAGCAATATTCCACCTATTACCTCTAAAGTGAGGCTTTGGGAAACAAATTCAGGCCATGTGCTTCTAGGTGGGTTGACTGAATGACCCTATACTTCTGAATAGGCAATGTCTAACCACAGTCAATTACATTGTTATAAAATATAGACATCACTGTGAAATTTTGTCGATAATCTTGTACCAGTTTAAAAACTGACAATCCACAGTTTCTTCATACATAGTTACTTCAGACTTTTTATAAAATCTAGTATTTTTAAAGACACACGTGTATAATCTTTTGGCATTCTTTAGATTAAGTATATGATCCAATGTTTATGGTACAGGATAGATTTAAAGTCTGACTTACATTTCTGCAAGTTTTGTTTTGTTTTGTTTTGTTTGTTTTTGTTTTGGAAACAAAACAAATTGAAGTATCAAGAATCAATGGTACTTAAAGAGAACGGGAATGTTCGTTACATCTACATTCTCGATAAAGGGAATGTCTGATCTTTACGATAATTATAAAAACTATTATTTACTTTACAACCCTGAAGAAAAGTTATTGTACTACTATATTTGTTTTCTTATCAAGTGAGTATCTATTCACAACATTAAATAATTCTAGATGTGACATTTCCTTCTCTAATGTAATTTGAGGGGCACATGTGACTAATCATAAGCAGAAAGAACACAGATGCCATGAAGGCAGTATCCCTCTGTTGTCCACTTAATGAGCATTTAAATTATGATTCTTTGCAGATGAGGAATGGGATTTCAGTAATTTCCCAAGAAGTGGTATTGATGCACAAGGAGTGGTATTAAGCTGGCAGTTACACAGTCATCCAAATGACAGCATCTCCTACTGAGGGAGCATGAAGAAGAAAATAAGTTGCAACAAATATGCTTTCCATTAAAGAATACTTTTATCATGCAACTGGACTTGGAAGCTCATAAAGTTCACAGTTAAAAACTAACAGGTCACAAATTCAAAACATTATAGCTTTTATTTTCAATTTCTACTTTTCTAACCAAAACATATGAAAACAGTGACAAAAATGTAAAAAACATTCTTCTTTCCTGTTAGCAGCTCTCAAAGAACATGTCACTAGAGTTAAATTTAAAAGAATAATTTCAAATTCTAATAAATCAAATGATGTCCATCAGTGAAACTTCTTTGACAGAGCTAAGAGGTTGGTATCTGTGCTTGCTCCTAGTGTTGGGGGAATGGGGTAGTTACAATGGTGAAACATGGATACACACCAACCATCACAAACTCAACTGTGAATAGGTAAAGAGAAGCAATTTTATTTTATATTTCTATAATAGCATTTGTTATTCAACTGCATACTTAGCTAGTAGCCAGCATAATCATAAGGGGCTTGGGCTATGGATATATAAGCCACTGAGATATGAATCCTCATATTAACAATCTTTGCTAGAAAACATGGGTATGATTGAATTCCTTGAATAACTAATTCAGCTTCCTTGCTTCTAAGATAATCACAAGATATCTGTGTGCCACTGTCATTTTAAGAATAAAACATAAGAACAAATTAATTTGAAAATAATGGTGAAAGCATTAAAAATGAATGCATCTGATTACTATGATCTACTTTATTACATAGTCTATTACAATGTTATTTAAACACACAATGTTAGTGTAAAGAATTATCTGACAATGAATCCAATTCTGAAGAAGACTCACATAACAACTACAGCAAAAGCCATGATCCGACTACGTCTTGCTTCCTTATTTTTACACTCACATTCTTTACTTTTTCCCATATCCACTTTATTTTCCTAAGAATTCTTCTAGTGTTTTACTGGGATCCAGGCCAGAGCACAGACAAAAATCTTATGAAAAACAAAACATAAATTTCCATGATCTAACCCTAGGAATTTGATTTCAAAACCACAAACAGAAGGATGGTCGCTGTAAAACAATACTATTGTAAAAAATAAAAAGTTTGAGTTGAAAGTGATTAAAAATGTTAATTGTCAGAAAAGTGATTCTTTGATTTAGAGCTGTTACTGCTCTAGATAAAGTGGGACCTGGGAGAATGGAGTCTATAAATGAGGCATAATAAAGACTCATGCAATAACTATGTTTTGCACAGCAGTTTATGCTCTGAGGGTTAAGAACAATCACAGAAGTAAAGTTCCCATAATTATAAGCTATACACAATCAGAAGAACAAATAACATGTGTCAAAAATGTTTTCCATAGAGGCATATAAACATTTAGTTGAATAACAGCAGCAAGAAATAATGAGTAATCTCAGGTAAACTCACTCCTATCAATTACATTTGGGAGGAGCACAAAAACACATTCCAAGAATGATTCCATGTTTTGAAGAAACTGAGGTCAGAAGACTCTTTTTCAAGTGTTCCCACAAGCACCTAAAATTATCTTCATAGAACTCCATTCGTGGTCTATGTTCAACGATGGTGAGTGGTAAAATAACATGGGACCTCACTTCTGATATTTTCTATGTTTGTTCCTAACTTTAGCATCAGTAGAAGAAATATACAGATAAATTCAAAATTATAAGAAACACTATTATATAAAGCTATAATTTTTTTTTAGAGTATCTGTGCTGAGCAGATGTGGAAAGAGATCCTAGGACTTGCCACTTTAGTCCCTATAACTGGGAATTATACTGTTGGAGGATATTTGATCACACCATGAACCCCAAGACTGTGTTATTTACTGAAAATACCTGTTTCTAGTCGTGGTGTGGCTTAGTTCTTAGCACACACCTCTAATTCCTCAGGTTGGAATACAGAAATTCTCTTGGTTCACACCTTTAATCCCAAACAAAGAAGGTAAATTTTGTAGAAGAAAGGAACCAGGAAAGAAAGGCCTAACTGGGTGGCAGACAAGAATGAGAAAGCAGAGAAAGAAGTGACAGAATGGGAAAGCCAAACTACTTACAGAGAGAGAAGGGAAGAGAGAAAGGAAACAGTTTTAGGATTACCAGGAGCGGGTTACAGAGTCAGGTTCAGGAGAGAACAAGCAAGCACAGATAAAGACAGAGTGAGCCAGAGAATGAGAAGGAGTCAGAAGATTAGAACAGATTGCCAGAGTTAGTTTGAAGCCAAGTAGAGCAGAAACTCAGAAGCTGAGAGTACAGCCATATTATATCTGTCGGCTTGGAGAGGAGTTTGAATAAAAACTGCTGAGTTGAACCAGCCAGCTAAGTTCAGAACAAACTAAAAGAGATGAGTTTCTTCAGCAGCAAGTCTCAGAGGCTGAAAGCACCCTAGGATGAGATTAGCTTGTATGGGGGCTAGAAGCTTACAGGACTAGACCTAGGTAAGAGGCAGCAAGCCTCCAATAGGACAGTAATTTAAGAAGAATAAAAGTTACATGTACAGATGGTAACATTTTCAGAACTGACACCTGACATTTTCAGTGCTTGTGTGAATACAGTAAATCATTTATCAGATAATTCAAGATTTATCCAAATATTATGGGTGGAATTAATAGAATCAAATCAGTATTTTTAAAGATAAGCATTTTTCCTGGCTGTTACAAAGGACAGACATTAGAATCATGAGTAGGAAGCTGGATACAGGAAATCACATTATATGAAATTTTTTTAAAAATCTGGTTTTAATCAAGGTCACTAAGAGTCCCATGACAGAGAATTGGTGATGTAAGGCCTCTAGGAACTATGAATGGAGTGATCCTTAGTGTGGAACTGGGTTATCAGTCCTTTGATTCTTTCTGTTCCCTGGAGTGGATTACTCCTCATGCCCTCTAAACTGACTCAGATGTGGACAGCCACTTTATTTCAGCTGCATGGAGACATGAGCACAGCACTGATGCGGGGGATGAGCTAATAAATAGATACTACCTTGAACTGCTAAATGTATGGTCATTTGCATTCTATCAAATTTAATACATTCACATATTCACACCTTATATAGACATATATATACATATACATATACATATATATATATATATATATATATATATAATGTAATATATACATAATATATATGTATGTGCTTGTGCATATGTATGTAAATGTACCTACACACATATTTTTACATATGTATATATGTATGTGTATAGATGCATATATTTATGTATATACATATAGGTATACACACACACAAATGTATATATACAAATATTGTGCATATATATATATATATTCATATATATGTGTATATATACAAGTACACACATGCATATATTGCTCTACCATATTCTTTTGAATAAGGTGACCCTCTTTGAAAACTTAGATATAAGTTATCATATTTCAACATTATATATGTTTTTGTTTTCTCCATTTTTCTGTAATCCTCTTATCTTCCATGTCTCATGTATAAGATAATGCTACTACTTCTATGATGGTCATCCCCGGTCCCCCAAAGATTCCCCGGTATCTCTCACTCCATTGACCATTCCTGATCAAGCCCCATTGCAGATATGATTATTATCTTCCTTTTCTAAGCTTGGAGAATATATTTTATATATTTAATTTCTAAAAGTATAATTTGCTTTATCAGTTTTTATTCATAAGAGGGCAATACATACCCATGTATATTCATTTGATGGAATGTGAATGTCACCTTGACTGGATTGGGAAGAGCCTGAGATGTTAGGACAGCACAGACCTGACTGCTTGGTGATGCATTTCTAGATCATGAGGGCTCTGACTTGCTGAATCTGAGCAGACCACAAAAGAACAAAAAACCGTAAGATGAAGGGGTCCTAGTCAGAGGGAGTGCTTTGGTAGCTGTACTTTATTAGAGCTCCTTCCTGTTTAGTTTCTGCTTTGTTGGTTTGTTTTCATGATGAGATGCTCTCTTTCGTATATCCCTTTCATAATGCAAACCTCTAAAACTGTGAGCAAAATAATTCTTTATTTCTTGTAATTGTTTATATCAGCTACTTTATCACAGAGATGAAAAGGATCCACCACATAGAAACATTTGGTTAAAATCATGTATCCTTAGCTTCTCGTAGGGAACCCCCAACAGACTGTGCCCTAACTTCTCAATAGAATACAGTTTGGTTGTTATCTACAGCCATTGCACTCACTAGTTTGTCTCTAACCAGCAAGAGGAAGCAAAGATTACTACTGTACAATGAAATCAGCTGTCTCTATTCACATTTCATTATCCTTATCTTACCTCATCCAGCACTGCAAAGTCAATACTTTTACCTTGTCATTTTTTTTTTTTTTTTACTCTTAAAGCACTTTCATGTGATTTATTTAAAAAGAAGGAGAAAGGGTGAACTGCTTTGCAGTTTCATAGTATGGCCCTTCTTGATTTGTTGAAATTAAAGTTTGCTAGAAATTCCACAAGAAGCAATCTTGTCTCCTTGGGATTCACCTAGCATTTTTCAAATTTACATAAGCAAATTGCCTGTCCTCAATCACTTGGTACAAACCAATATATACCTAGAAATGAGGGCAATGTTAAAGGTAAACTGTGGCTTGCCAGTCAAGGTCCCATGGAACGCACTGCATTGGATTGGATTCATTTGAAAAAATTCTGACCGCAGTTCTTCAGACCACAGTCGGCCTCAGAGCAGTGCAAATACTCTCAGGAAAGTATATTTGTGTTGTTTCCTTTCACTTCTTTTTTTTTTTTTTTTTTTTTCTTGCCAGTTTAAAAATGTTTTATTAGATATTTTCTATATTTACATTTCAAATGCTATCTTGAAAGTTCCCTATACATGCCCCCCACCCTGCCCTGATCCCCCACCCGTCTACTCCCACTTCCTGGCTCTGGCATTCCCCTGTACTCGGTCATATAAAATTTGTAAGACCAAGGGGCCTCTCTTCCCAGTGATGGCCCACTAGGCCATCTTCTGCTACATATGCAGCTAGAGACATGAGTTCTGGGGGTTCTGGTTAGTTCATATTGTTCTTCCACCTAAAGGGTTGGAGACCCCTTCAACTCCTTGGGTAATTTCTCTAGCTCCTCCATTGGGGGCTCTGTGTTCCATCCTATAGATGAATGTGAGCATCCCCTTCTGTGTTTGCCAGGCACTGGCATAGCCTCACTTGAGAAAGCTTTATCAGGGTCCTTTCAGCAAAATCTTGCTGGCATATGCAATAGTGTCTGGATTTGGTGGCTGATTATGGGATGGATCCCCTGGTGGGGTAATCTCTGGATGGTCCATCCTTTCATCTTAGCTCCAATCTTTATCTCTGTAACTCCTTTCATGGGTGTTTTGTTCTCTATTCTAAGAAGGAATGAAGTATGCATACTTTGGTTTCATTCTTCTTGATTTACTTGTGTTTTACAAATTGTATCTTGAGTATTCTAAGATTCTGGGCTAATATCCACTTATCAGTGAGTGCATCTCAAGAAACTTCTTTTGTGATTGGGTTACCTCACTAAGGATGATTTCCTCCAGATTCATCCACTTGCCCAAGAATTTCACAAATTCGTTGTTTTTAATAGCTGAGTACTCCATTGTGTAAATGTACCACTTTTTCTGTATCCATTCCTCTGTTGAGGGACCTCTTGGTTCTTTCCAGCTTCTGGCTATTATAGATAAGGCTGCTATGAACATAGTGGAGCATGTGTTCTTTTTACCAGTTGGAACATCTTCTGGGTATATGCCCAGTAGAGGTATTGCTGGATCTTTCAGTAGTACTATGTCCAATTGTCTGAGGAACCTCCAGACTGATTTCCAGAGTGGTTGTACCAACTTGCAATCCCACCAGCAATGGAGGAGTGTTCCTCTTTCTCCACATCCTTGCCAGCATCTGCTGTCATCAGAGTTTTTGATCTTAGCCATTCTGATTGGAGTGAGGTAGAATCTCAAGGTTGTTTTGATTTGCAGTTCCCTGATGATTAAGGATGTTGAACATTTTTCAGGTCTTCTCTGTCTTTCTGTATTCCTCAGTTGAGAATTCTTTGTTTAGCTCTGTACCCCATTTTTTAATGGGGTTATTTGATTTTTTGGAGTCCAGCTTCTTGAACTCTTTGTATATATTGGATATTAGTCCCCTATCAGATTTAGGATTGGTAAAAATCCTTTCCCAATCTGTTGGTGGATTTTTTTGTCTTATTGACAGTGTCTTTTGCCTTACAGAATCTTGGCAATTTCATGAGGTCCCATTTGTCAATTATTGATCGTAGAGCACAAGCCTTTGGTGTTCAGTTTAGGAATTTTTTCCCTGTGCCCATATCTCCAAGGGTTTTCCCCACTTTCTCCTCTATAAATTTCAGTGTCTCTGGTTTTATGTGGAGTTCTTTGATCCATTTAGACCTGAGCTTTGTACAAGGAGATAAGAATGGATCAATTTGCATTCTGCATGATAACTGCAGGTTGTGCCAGCACCATTTGTTGAAAATGCTGTCTTTTTTCCACTGGATAGTTTTAGCTCCTTTGTCAAAGGTCAAATGACCATAGGTGTATGGGTTCATTTCTCGATCTTCAGTTCTAATCTGTTGATCTACCTGTCTGTCGATGTACCAGTACCATGCAGTTTTTATCACTATTGCTCTGTAGTACAGCTTAATGTCAGGCATGGTGATTCCCCCAAGGTTCTTTTATTGTTGAGAATAGTTTTGGCTATCCTAGTTTTTTTATTATTCCAGATGAATTTGCAAATTGCCCTTTCTAACTCAGTGAAGAATTGAGTTGGTATTTTGATGGGGATTGCATTGAATCTGTAGATTGCTTTTGGCAGGATAGCCATTTTGACTATATTAATCCTGCCAATCCATGAGTATGGGAGATCTTTCCATCTTCTGAGATCTTCTTCAATTTCTTTCTTCAGAGATTTTAAGTTCTTATCCTACAGATCTTTCTCTTCCTTAGTTAGATTCACACCAAGATATTTTATATTATTTGTGACTATTGTGAAGGGTGTTTTTCCCTAATTTTATTATCAGCCCATTTATCCTTTGTGTAGAGACAGGCTATTGATTTGTTTGAGTTAATTTTATATCCAGCTACAGCACTGAAGCTGTTTATCAGGTTTAGAAGTTCTCTGGTGGAATTTTTAGGGTCACTTATATATATTATCATATCATGTGCAAAGAGTGATATTTTGACTTCTTCCCTTTCCATGGGAAATATGGTCTTCCCTGTTATGTAACTCATAATAGTGAATCTAGCCTTTGAGATCAAATATCTCCTATCAATCCTACATATATTTCTGTGATTTTCGTTAACAAAACACAGAAAAACACTAAGCCATTAATTGCTATTAAATCCACATTTTGAGGCCATGTCATAAGGCTTCATAAATAGTCCATTTCTAAGAGAAGAAGTCAGGATTTAACTTTTTGCATGTTCATCATCATGACTGAAGTGCTTGTCACATGTAACTATTATAAGAAATTTATAATAATATTGATAAATAATATTATTTCTCTACGAATACTGCATTATGTATATCCTGTCAATAATGGCCTGTGTATCAAATTAGGTTTAGTGAAATGTTGTCAGACATCGTCATTTGGAGGGAGTTCTAGGATAACTGGCTCCATTCTTCATCGTGGCAAACCCGGTTCACTCACCCAGCCAATAGCACTAACTGTTGCTATGTTATATAATGAGTATTTTCTAAGAGAAACTGTCTTCACTAAAGAAAAAGGTGCTGTTCTTAGAAAGGATCCATATGTGCTTTGATTCCAAGAAAGCAATTTAAAATGTGCTATATGATAAAATTAAAACAAATAAAACTATCAGAACATTAGAAAGGTACCAAAGGCAAATCTTAGCACTTTGATAAATTATTGTCTTTGTCTTTTTTTTATTTTTTATTTATTTATTTCTTTTTTTTTTTTTATTAGAGACAGGGTTTCTTTGCATAGCCCTGGCTGTTTTAGAACTCACTTGTAGGCCAGGCTGGCCTTGAACTCAGAAATCCGCCTGCCTCTGCCAACAGAGTGCTGGGATTAAAGGCGTGCGCCACCATGCCCAGTACTGGTGGCGCAGGCTGGTAGGATTTGCTGAAGGAGGCAAAGGCAAGAGGATCTGGAGTTCGAGGCCAGCCTGGGATACACATTTCTTGGCCAGGTGTGGTGGCACATGCCTTTAATCCCAGTACTTGAGAGGCAGAGGCAGGTAGATTTCTGAGTTCGAGGCCAGCCTGGTCTACAAAGTGAGTTCCAGGACAGCCAGGGCTACACAGAGAAACCCTGTCTCAAAAAGAAGAAGAAGAAGAAGAAGAAGAAGAAGAAGAAGAAGAAGAAGAAGAAGAAGAAGAAGAAGAAGAAGAAGAAGAAGAAGAAGAAGAAGAAGAAGAAGAAGAAGAAGAAAAGCTTATTTCTAAGTCCCTGAAGACTTCTAAGAATTTGTTTAACTAAACATTTGAAATTGAAGGTATATTTCTTAAATGTTTGTGTTCTCCGTGTTTGTTACTACAAGCAGAAAAGAGACAGATATTCAAATTACATTTTTAAGTTAGCCAATATAATACTTTTCATTAAAATCTGTAATGTTGAAATAGTTTTAAGATTGATTCTGTTACTTTGTTTGTTTGTTTGGTTGGTTGCTTGCTTGCTTGTTGTTTCTAGAGTAGAAAGAAAACGTTAGTTCAGCCTTTGTGGTCGTCCTGGCAAGCCTGTCTTCCTCCTTCCCTAGTCTTCCACAGAAGACCTACTCTCTCCATTTGTCTTTCCTCAATCCCTAAAAGATGGGGTATGTTTTATTTTCCTTGGGTGCATTGTACCATCCTCATCGAGAAGTACCATTTTACATCCTCCTCTTGAACCAACCTTTGGAAATCAGTGTACCTTCTCTCAAAGACAGACTTATTTCTACTCCCCTACTTTCCACATGGCCCCTTGGTCCTTGGACCCGATGAACTCTCGAGTGCCCCTCCCACCACACCTGCCTTGAACATAATCTAATCTGGCTTTAATTTGCTCAGTTCCCAGGGGTCAGAGGGGTAACCTAACAATGTATATTTAAAGAAACATAACAAAGTGAATCTACACATTAAAAATGGTAGCTATTTCAATGTGATGCATGAAAATCAGTCAGATTATGAGGACAAAGGTATGCCAAAACTATATCTCCATTTCTATCACATATAACATAACTACCATTCACTGAGGCATACATGTTGTGTGGATGTTTTTAAACTCAAAATAACAAATACATTTACCATTATTGCTCTGACCCAAAGCTGTCTGACTCTGTAAAATAGGATAAAATGTTTTATTTGCAGGTGGGTGTGGTTTGGGTTATATGGGGTAAACTTTTAACACAGTGTAAGCACTCAGATGAGGCTGCTTAACTTTATCCTCGTTAGCATTGTAAGAGGGGTGCATGATCCTCTGTACCAATCCTCTTTGGAAGATGGGCACTCACATGGGGTAAAGCCCAGCATCTACTGCTCAGGGTGCCTTAGCTTTGCCATCCCAGCCTGCCCAAAGCTGAGATGATTAAGTTTTAAGATTTTAACTTATTCCCTATCAGGGATTGTAGAAATTCAACCAATACATACATATTTATAGAACAATTATAACAGAAGAAAGGACATGGCTTTGAGTGCCAGCCACACATTAATTGTGTGCCTTAGGCAAATCACTTAAGCCTATTAAAACTCATTTTATTCTGATGAATAAAAATGCTCAGGAAAGCAGTTTATCCACTCTAAAGCACCACACTCCTTCACAGGGCACTGCACATGACCACACATTCATAAAATTGGGAAGACAACAGAGTGGGAACCAAATGGAAAGAAAAAAAAAAAAAAAAAAAAAAAAGAAAAGAAAAGTTCTTCCTTACCCCAATGCCTTACAGTTTGTGCAGGCAGCCGATTAGCTGAAAACCGTCAGCTTGATGACTGATGTGTCCTGCTCAGGGTTAATTGGTTTAGGAAGCTCATTAGGGAGGCTTTCTTACAGGGTGTTTTGGCGGATAGACTCTAAGGCAACTGCATTTCTCTCGGCTGCTGAAGTAATCTCTCAATAGACTCGATTTTCCTTTTACTGTATAGCAACATCCTACCTTTGAAAGAGCCAGTCAGACACTTGCAATGAGATCTAGTGTGGATTGGCTGGCTCATAGGTACAGTGCATATGCCATGAGAGAGAACTACCCATCGTACTAAAAGGAAACTCCAATCCTAAGAGCAGAATAGTATGGTTTAAAACACTTTACTTGATGCCAAATCTCTAAGTCTCATTTTTTTCTCTCTTAGTCCTTCACACAGATGAATAAGGAGTAAATACTTGTTTAGGTAGTGTTGGTCCTGGCAAGACATTTCATTCATCCATTCAACATAAATGCAGAAAACATATAATTTTATATTAATGATAAGAGTGAGCAGACAAACATCAAACTGTTAATAGAATAATTGTAACGAGGAAACAAAAAATGAGGAAAAATTCCAAGGTTCTAAATAATATATTTTGTGTACCTACTGAAATAATTTTATGTATATGTGTCTTAGTCAGGGTTTCTATTCCTGCACAAACACCATGACCAAGAAGCAAGTTGGGGAGGAAAGGGTTTATTTGGCTTACACTTCCATACTGCTGTTCATCACCAAGGAAGTCAGGACTGGAACTCAAGCAGGTCAGAAAGCAGGAGCTGATGCAGAAGCCATGGAGGGATGTTCTTTACTAGCTTGCCTCCCCNCCCTGGCTTGCTCAGCCTGCTCTCTTATAGAACCCAAGACTGCCAGCCCAGAGATGGTCCCACCCACAAGGGGCCCTTGATCACTAATTGAGAAAATGCCTCACAGCTAGATCTCATGGAGGCATTTCCCCAACTGAAACTCCTTTTTCTGTGATAATTCCAGCTGTGTCAAGTTGACACAAACCTAGCCAGTACAATATGTGTACACAACTGTGAAAAATATAAATGAAAGTGCATGGAAATGGAGATGTGTTAGTTTTATACCAAAACTGAATCCAGTTGTGTTTAAAAAATATTGGCATTTTTAATTTCATGTAGAAAAAGAATGGAGGCTCCTAACATTTTAAAACTGGAACTCTGATCCAAATTCCTTGTGACTGATTTAATTTTTTCACCCTACAGACTGAAATGAGCCATCAAAGTTTCTTCATAGAACCTGCTCAATTCATTTTGTTTGCAAAATAATATCCCTTTCCCTAGATCTCCAATCTCACTTCTACCCCTACTAGACCCAACTCCAATTTAGTTTCCATGTCCTTATTAACAGAATTAAAATCAAATTTACCTGACCAATGCAGACACAGCAAACTATTGGACTGAGCCTGGGACCCCAGTGGAAGAGCTAGGGGAAGGATTGAAGAAGCTGAAAGGATTGCAACCCCATAGGAAGAACAATACCAACTAACTGGACCACCCAGAGTTCCCAGAGACAACCACCAGCCAATGAGAACCATAGCTTCAGCTATCTATGTAGCAGAGGATGGCCCTATCTGACATCAATGGGAGGGGCGGCCCTTGGTCCTGTGGAAGCTTGATGCCCCAGTGTAGAGGGATGCTAGGACAGTAGTGGGTGAGTGGGTAGAGGAGCACCCTCATAGAGGCAAATGGAGGGGGAAAAGGGTATAGGGTGGGGTGTTGTGGAGGGGTTACTGGGAAGGATATTATTTGAAATGTAAATGAATAAAAAGATTAATAAAAATAAACAATAATAAATAAAATCATTTTTACAAAGGACTCCTATTGCTGCTCTTGCAGATTTAGATAACATTTTACCCATAAACCCTAATGCTGAAACTCTCTAGCCTTGTATTTTCAACAACAGTTAAGCTTTTGTGGACTGTTCACCCTAAAAAGCAGAGAACATTTTGCACAGTGTCATGTTACATTAGGTTGACCAGACACAGAAGTCATGTCTGAAGGGTTTCTTGTCAGGGTTTGCTTTATGTTTGAGCTCTCTGATCTCTGTTTCTGTTGTGCCAGTAATTTGAAAGGTCACTGCTCTGTTGGCATTTGGCTTATGCAACCCAGGCTGGCAATTTACAAAAGTCTTGTGATTTCTGTAAAAAGAACACAGAAGTTTAAAAAAAAAAAGTTTACAAAATTTACTCTCTAAGCTGTGATACTGTACTTAAGTCTTTTAATCTTGTTCCCATATAGAAACTCTGTTTTCTACCCCCACACCTGATACTCACCTACAGCTCAAAATGTGTCTTCTCGAAACTTCTAAACCACCATGCAAAAAGGATGGGATAAGTGTATTATGAATTTTTATCCTAATTTAAACTCTAGATATCTCTGCAGGATTGAAGCAATCTAAGAAATGAACTTAGATTTAAAACAATAAAAAAAAGTGTCCCCAAAATCTATTGCAAGCATCTGAGAAGTATTTGTTGAAAAGTAGACAAGGTTCTTCACAAGGCTCCTGAGAGGTAAATGTCAGAGACATTGGTTTTAGCATCTATGTTTAGTTGGCTAGGAAGCCACAGCAAGTCAGTGACGAAGCAGCAGTTTGTGAGTGGCTATTGTGTGTCATTAGTGCCAAAGAAGGGAGGAGGGAGAAGGGAGGAGAACAGTGCCTGGAGATGTGAAGCAAAGCATCTGAAAAGGGCAGGAAAGGCAGGAGATGGCTGAGGCATATTCCTCAATTCAGAAGTACCTCACTGCTCAGGGACAAAATGGGACTTCTCCACACTTTGTTCAAAAGTGAGGCTCCATTTCTCCATTCTCACTTCAAAGCTACTATACTAATTTTCTAAATAATTATTTCATAATTGTTGGCAAAAAGACAGCTAATAATACTGTTCATACACATGCAAAGAAATCTACCTAGACAGAAGTGATCACATATAAGACCTAGTAGCTGATACATAGTAGGCTTTAATTAAAATTACACAACTTTCCAAGAAAGAACAATGAGATATTGAGCAGTTTCCTACACATGGTATGGGATATCATTCAGGAGTGGTTTTTATTTAAGATGCTAAAACCCTTAAGCTTTCAGGCTAGGTTTTTGTAAGCATGTAGAATGTTCAAATTTTGAGGGCTTGAGGTCAGATTTTGTTGTTTTTAAATATATGTGCATTAATGTGCTTTTCCCACTCCACACCCTATTTTTCACTTAAGGCTAGAAGTGTCTTTAGAAATTTTTGCACATCATGGTCCTGCTATTACAAAACTATAACTTAACTTACAAAACTATGGCGGAAAGACAACTGAGCAGATATTTTCTAAAACACAAAGTCATTTAGTAAATTGAGTTTCTACTAACCATAATCTTTCAAGTGAATCAGAGATCATATTAATAACAATGTCCTCATTTTCTAGTTAATTTTTCTAGACAGCATTAACACATAATGTGTGTGCATGTTTGTGTATGTGTGTGTGTATTTGTGGATGAATATTTTGTGTGTATATATGTCAGAATGGCACAGAAATATCTGTTGACAGCAGAGGGTGTTGGATCTGTTGGCTTGGTATCATAGATGGTTGTGAGACATGATATGGGTTTTAGAAAATGAACTGAGGTCCTTTAGAAGTCACAGATTGTTAAAATTTAGCTATTTCTCCAGACCCAATAGTATTAATTTGTACTTACATTGCTATAAGAGTTGATTATTTTAGGTACAGTATCATGTGAAGAAATTGAATTACTAATAACAGACTTTTCTACCAACAAAATACCATGTTCTTTTTTTACAGAGAATACAGGTATCATCTCCCATAATTAAATAAGAGTTTTTCTCTCTACATTTCTTTTTATGATTACACTGGACATTTGTCATCATAAATATGATGACATTTATGTCCCTCAGCCCAACCTGTAGCCAGCATTGTCCTTTCATCTCCAGCAGATTTCCTTCATCAAATGAGAGCTGAAGGAAGGGAGACTTCCACCATGATAGAGGGCTATGCACTGTTCCCTGTTTAGCAATTTTAATTAAGCAAACTTTCCACTGTCTTTACTGTGAAGTATTAAAATCTCATTTAGAATCTGATGTTGGCAGCTCTTCCAGATTTACTTCACTGTCTAGCTATGCAGAATATATCCTTGGGTGCTCAGTGAAAATGTAAGATTTGCTTAACATTTAGGTGTATTGTAGGGTGACTCTGAGAGGGGCTCAGCCTGCCCTATTTAGAATGACAACCTCTAGCATGCCGGATGGTAACAGGCCTTATGACTTCACAAATGTCCTCCTAATGTCCACCATCACCAGGAGATTTCTTTAGCCTACCTTTCTTTAGGTTAACTATGAAATTTTGGACAATCATACATGAAATACAAGTAAATGTTCTGAAAATAATTTCAGTAAAACAACAAAAAATGTGTATCATAGATTTTAAGACAAACTCTGACTCTTGCTTCTTAAAGGTGTGCACTTGAACAAATATCTTAAGCTTGCTGTAGCTACACACTCACTTCAACAGATCAGGCATCACTTACAGCTATAAAGTTTTTAAAATATTATTTTATATTTTTACTATACTCCACCCCACAAATCTCTCTATCTCTCTCTCTCTCTCTCTCTCTCTCTCTCTCTCTCTCTCTCTCTCTCACACACACACACACACACACACACACACATACACACACACACACACACACACACACACACACAGACAGACAGAGTTACATTAGTATGCTAAGAGAAAATACTAACTTTTTGTACAAAAAGTGTATTCTAATTTTAAGAATTATTTCAGGGCCTCTGTGAGAATCACAAGAATTATCTTTCTCTTTTCTGCTACATAAAGTGTTTGCACACACACACACACACACACACACACACACTCACACAGTGGAAGAGTTTGTCATAAATTGAATTGTGTTTCCTATGACACATATTGAAGCTCTAGTATGCGACACACCTCCCTTGACCAGAAGAAAGTCACGCCACCACCGGAATCATCTCAGTCAGCTTTATTCTGGAGCACCTTGATAGTAGATTCCCAGGACCCTGGACAGCAGCAGAGCTGCTGCGTATATACTCTCCCAGGGAAGGGGGGAGGGTGTCATAGTGGTTCCGGATTGGTGCACCAAGCTACACCTCATTAGCATATGGCACATTCATTGGAGCCACAAGTTGTGCCTCATTTGCATATTGCCCATTCAGGAGGGGCTATCATTTGAGGAGAGCTTGAAGAGAGAGCCAGAGTTTCCCGGAGCCCAGGGCTTCCCGGAGCCGGGGTTTTCCTGAGCAACTGCGGCTTCCTGCACTAGTACATGTTATTTCAGAATGTGATGCCATCTACAATACCTTTCATAGGTAGCAAATTGAAGTATTACATTAAGATCTTATAAAATATGTTCTTTAAACACTGGCCACTTTGTGCAAGGATCTGGGTTTGATCCTTGGCACCAGAAGTAGTTCATCCTGTCCTAAAGACCTCAGTGCTCAGTTGCTATTTGATGAGACATTTTCTGGTCTGTTAATGAAGCAAATGGTGTTAGTACCTTCCTGTAGGTCTGAAATTGTACTATATGAGAATCTGAATCTAAATACTGTTGCTGTGAGAACCTTGGATGGCAGATATCCATGATTATATCTAGTCCCTGAAAACACTGTAAATGAATAGTAGTAGTCATTTTTTACACTTTAGAAGAACTAACCAGATAATTCAACATTCTTAGAAATCTTTCTCCTTCCCTATCCCAAGTCCTTCTCTCCCCATACATGTGCATGCATATATAATGTGTTAATCTTAGAAACAACTTCTATAACAAATTCAGGGCTAATTCTGTGTTTGCAAGTTTCGTGGAGCAATATATATCAACTGTTTTCCCAGTGAAATCAATTGTTTCCTGTAAATTCAGACCCTCTTTTTGGAACTGCCTCTGTCTCTCTGGAATGTGGCTGTCCTTTATGTTCCTTGTGTTTCTATTCTTCTATTTAGACATTTACTGGATCATTATCTGTCTAAATAAGTTTTACTGTGCCTCTTATTCTGGATGATTTCACTGGCTAGAGAAGTTTATATTGGCATAATTTTTTCCTCAGCATGCTGAACATATTGTTTCATTGTCTAGTTTCCCTAGTTTTTGTTAAAACATTTTCTCTTGCTTCCCTGCTTGCTTTACATTTTATTTTGTTTTGGCTCAATGGTTCAATACAGTACCTATTTAATTTTTTCCTCTAAATTAGGTTGCTTCAGTTTTAAGTTTGTTGAAAGTGAATTGTCTTTCTTGTTTTTCCTTCCTGTTTGGAGATAGGGCGCTTCTGTGTCTAGGGCAACCTGGCCTGAGACTTATGACTCTGCCCTTTGCCTGAAGAGTAGGTAGAGTAAGGCATAAGATGCTACCATCTGCCTAAGGTAACTTAACCATGTAATCTTTGCCCTTTCATGGTTTCCTGAAAGAGAAGTGTGTAATAGCTCTGCTCCCACCATCAGCAAAACTCCTCGGAACCTGTCTCTGAAAGTGTGCTCAGGGAATAATTCACTTTGGCTTGAAGCTCGAAGGTTAATAGAGGAGGAATCAACAAAAGACTCTGGGACCCACATGGGAATGAGTGACAGGCAGGGCCATCAGCATCTATTACCAAAATCCCCAGAGGAAGCAGGGACAAACAGAGAGAAGCTGAGTGAGTTAGGATTAGGTTGGCTTTGAATGACAGTAAATATCAGAGGAAAGGCTGATGTGTGCAATCTGAGAAATCAAGAGGGGACTGTGGGTAGATGAAGACCTCAGAGTTTTCTGTCATCACAGTGCAAACAAGAGAGAGAATAAGGCACCCCAGTCTTCTCCTATTCCCATGCATACTTATTAAAAAGAGGTTTTGACATGGTCCACAGAAATATTTTTGTTTTTCTCCTTTGTAATGCAAAAGCATGTCTAAATATAGATCTCAGTGTGTGTAAGGCCCTACGCTCAAACTCCAGGGCTAGCAAAAAATTATTTCATTATATTGCATATAGTGATTCACTTTATTAAAATTTAGGCCACATACAAGAATCTATGATTTAATAAAACCTCTATGCATTTCCATTTTAAACGTCCATGAGTGCTTTTTCCTTCATCAATGAAGTAACTTTTATTTATAATTTATTTTTACTGGGTCTTACTCTGTAGCTCAGGCTAGCCTGAAACTCACTTGGCTGCTCCTGACTCTGCCTCCTGAGTACTGGGACTATAGAATCGAGCCATCATTATTTAGATCTACACATGTTGATGAATGGAGGGGAAATGCTCATGAGATTTCAAATGACACAGTTGTAACCTGGCCAATGGCATCTTCCATGCAGCCAAGTTGGAGAAGCAAACTCAGACAAAAGATGCTTCCAGTTGCCCTTGTGTCTGAGTTGCTTGCTCTCTGCTGACCTCTTGAAGACCTACATTAGCCACAGTGGTGGGAAGAGACAATTCCAAAGCTTTTCAAGGTTTGTGTTTTGTTTTAAGTGGATTGAATATAAGTCTTAGCACCTTTGGTGTTTTTTGTCTAAATAGACTTTGACATAGTAAGTGAGGAGACATAACCCTCCTTGTCTTTGTTTCTGCAAATGCAAGTCCACCCATCGCCTTGTCCTCCTCAATCATGCTCTGCATTTCTTTTTTTTCCAATATTTTTTATTAGATATTTTCTTAATTTACACTTCAAATGCTAACCTGAACGTTCCCTTCCCCCCTCCCCCCACCCTGTTCCCCTGCCTACCCTCTCCCACTTTTTAGCCCTGGCGTTCTCCTGTATTAGGGTATATAAAGATTGCAATACCAAGGGGCCTCTCCTGTTACAGAGATAAGGTTTAGAGTTAAGATGAAAGGATGGACCATACACAGAGTACCCCACCAAGGGGGATCCATCCCATAATCAGTCACTAAACTCAGACACTATTGCATAGGACAGCAAGTGTCTACTTAAGGGACCCTGACATAGCTGTCTCATACAGAAGTTGATGCTCACAGTCATGCTCTGCATTTCTCCTTCAACTACGGAAAGGGAAAGGGTGCCTTCATTCTGACCTTCAAATGTGTAGAGGGCCTTGCAGGTCCTTATGGCAGGATGCCGCTCCTCATCAGCAAATTCAACATCAAAATCCATGGCCAGTACCTTGTGCTCACTCTCATGGCTTTGCTCCTCTGTGTAACTATCATCTTGGCTGCTCTCCAAGTCCTGGTCACAGTTATTGACCGTCTGGTGCGTCTGGCCATCATTCAGTCCACTCTGCCCACTGGCGTGCCTGCTCACTCAGAGCTGGGAGTCTGCCTTCCACCTCAGCCAGCAAGGCCTCGAACTTCTGAGACTCCAGCTGTAGTTTTTCCTTATGTTCTGGGTGACTTTGATGAGTTTGTGGTTCAGTAACTGAAGTCTTGGTGTGACACCCCATGCTTTAAACCCCCGAAAGCAGTGGATTTGGGTTTTGAACTTATGGAGAGGGCTTCCCTTTGCTGCTTGGGAGACTGCAGGCCTTTGAGACCAGCAGAGGGTGAGGCAGAGGCAGGAGGAGGAGGGGAAAGCTTGTTTTTCTTTTTTTTTTTCTATAAATATATTTTTATTTTTTTTCTTGAATATTTTCTTTATTTACATTTCAAATGTTATGCCCTTTCTAGGTCTACCCTCCGGAAACCCCCCATCCCATCCTACTTTCCCTGGGTTTATGAGGGTGCTCCCCCACTCACCCAATCCCACCTTCCCACCCTGGCATTCTGCTACACTGGGGCATAGAACACCCTTAGGCCCAAGATCAGCTCCTCCCACTGATATCCCACAAAGCCACCCTCTGCCACATATGTGCCCAATGCCATAGGTCCCTCCATGTGTACTTTTTGGTTGGTGGTCTGGTCCCCAGGAATTCCAGGGCAGGGAGGTGGATCTGGCCTGTTGACAGTGTTGTTCCCTCCATGTGAATGATGAATGGCCAGAGCTTGCCTCTGTCTTTGCTGCCAAACTTGAGCTTGGGCTGGCCTTCTTTGGAGCTGAAAAGGCCATGTCTTAATCTTCGAATTTATGTCTCCAGGAGGCTTGAATCCTGATTTATATAGGCTTCTATGACCAGTTGGGAGTCGTTTTTCTGGTTGATAGACTCAGCGCCTTGCCTATACCTTACAGCCACTTCCCAATGATGGTTATTACCTGCCGGTCCACCTCAGCTTAGGAATTCATGGGCTCTCCAATGCTCATAATCCGCATCTCCTCCATCTCTTATATTTTTTGGAAGATGTAGGGGATGTGGGTATGGTAGTACTCCCATCGCTCCTGGTTGGATCTCTGCAGGATTAAGGAGTAACCCCCTTTGCTGGCCTCTGCCATTTGCTGCCATGTATGAGCTTGTTTTGTGCCTTCTCCACATCTGCCTTGGTCATGTTGATGTCAGCGTCCATTTTCTCAAAGTAATGCTGTGCCCGGTTGGCCCCCTTACAGTCCAGCTCAGACCTCCTCTTACTTGACTCCAGATGCTTCCAACATATCTCTGTGCTGCTGAGCCATTGCGTCCATTGTGGAAATTTGATTTTCTCTCCTGTATGTACTGCATTGGGGCCACTGTGATCTGTGAAGTCATGTTCTCAGAGATGACCTCCTGTTGCCAGGCATAGTCCTTCCTCTCATTCAAGGAGGAAAGAAACACTTTACGAGCCGTGTACTTGTATTCTTCTTCTTCCTTCAAGTTCTTCTTTGGTTGATATTTCTTAGATTTCTGAGTTTCTGGGCATAGCTGAGCTCAATCCATCCTCTCCTTGACAAACTTGATCTATTTCTCAAGCATATCGATTCCCCACTGTGTGTGTGTGTTTTCCAAGTTATCAAACTGATCCAGAGCTCAGTGCCCCAGCGCATGGTGCAGGGACCAGGAAGGGGTCCTGACCATCTTGCCAGCGATCATTGTGGCCCTCCGGACCCTGTGAGTGTTGAAAGCCCACCATTTCCTCTGGCCTGTGCCTCCTCTAGCTCTGGCTCCCCTCGAGTGCTTTGATCGATAATTATCTAGTATTTCTTCTTCCAATTCCCTGTGCTGGCCATGTGCTTTTTTGGATGGTGGTGACTTTCTGTCTTTTTACTATTCTAAGCCTAAGTCTCGGGTGTCTAACTGTGCTCCATTTATTAAAGAATGTTAGTCTTTAAACTACTAAAAACTTAACACACACAGACACACACACAGACACAGACACAGACACACACACACACACACACACACACACACACACACACACACACACACACACTATAGGATTCTGCTTCCTGAATATTATTCAGTAGAATTTATATCCTTGTCTTTGTAGAGAATTTAAACAGCACAACAAAAAGGAAAAGAACCTGATGATTTATTTGATAAACAAAAGTCACTGGTTTTCTTTTGACCCCATATAGCTTCTTTTTGAACCATATTTTTTGTTTGTTTGTTTGTTTGTTTGTTTGTTTTCCTGGGCTTTGTTTGATTATTGAGATTGGGTCTCTGGGGGCCTATTTTAGTTTTAACTCACTGTGTAATCAAAGCTGCCCTTGACTTCCTGATCCTCTGGCCTCTACCTTCTATGTGCTGATTAGAAGCATGAGAGAATATGTCTAGCTAATATTTTAGTTTTAGAACAGGGTCAGTGCATCTTGAGAATATTGACTTTTGGCACAGACAAGGCTTTCCCCTCAGCCTGCCCTCTCTCCTCCCAGTGTTCAGTGGCCTGTCTGTGTTTAGGAGCTCATCTTGCTGTCCTAGAGATGAGCAACCAACTCAAAACAGTATGGAGTGCTTCTCTTGGCTCATCATCCTGGAGTATAAGATTTGGGAACTTTTGGAATCTTTCTAAGAAATACCAACCCAAGAATAACTAGAAGGAGGAAGAACATTGCAAGCACACAGTCCTCGCTGAAGAAAGCACTTCACTGAGAGACAGCTTGGACAGCAGATAATCTGGTACTGCTTCCAGTCTGCTATTTCTGAATCATGATTCAGATTACTGACATGATCCTTTGCTGTTCCTGACAGCCTATCTGCAGCCTGCTGCCCTGCAACTGCCCTGACGTGATGGACCCTTATCTCACAGAATCATAAACAAAACTAACTCTATCTTCCTTAAGCTACCCTTGGCCATGGTGTTTTATCACAACAGAAATTAACCAAGACAGCATTCACACTAGTACAGTCTGGATCAGTACAAACTTGGGGTCTGGGTACTGCGGCACAAACCACTTAGAGACCAATCTCAGCCAAATAGGGATGGTTTATTGAACACCACTCAAAGACTGAACGATCATATCCACAGGACAGATTTGGGAGCTGACTGCAACATGGAGTCAAGATCCTATAGGGCTTTCTAAGCATGAGATATACAAATATCTGTGCTGTTATTCTACCAATCAGCATTTATGGATAGGGACTTGCTCACAAACATGTCATTGTTGTACACTTATCCTGCTCACATTGGTTGGGGTACTCAACTGTGGCAGGGTTGTCTACCATTCATATCTTAACTTGTCAACCAGGATGAGCCTTGTTTAATATTCATGTCTGAACTTGCCAAGCAGGAAGTCAGTTCCCAAGGAGGTCCTGGAAACTTAAACTTTACTTGACCCCTACTCAAAATAGAATTTGTATTCCAAATAGTTTCATACATTGGTGCAGGTGTCTCTCTTATGTTGGGATCCATCCAAGGGGTAGCTTATAAAAGTAAATACCATAAAAAGTTCATACACAGGTGTAGGAAGTCATACTGGGTGGTTGGTTAGGGTCCAAGCTTGCTGTGGCTAAGTATACAGATCAGTTCTAACTGATTTAGGTTGTGATTGGTTTGAAAGTCCAGAAAATCCCAGAACATCCTAGTAACAGCAGTCACAGCCAATGAGAACATGTCCTTATAATATTAGTAACAGCACCAAATAGCAACCTAACCAGGTAGCAGTCACCTAGGCCTTAACATTAAGATCAAGGATTACTCCTGTGGTTTTTTTTTTTTTTTTTTTTTTTTTTTTTTTTTTTTTTTTTTTTTTTTTTTTTTTTTTTTTTTTTTTTGTTGGTCTTTCTCCTGTTATAAAACAACTGAGGTTCAGTCATGGAAATTCCACTCATATAAGTTTAATCCAGAACATATTTCCAAAGACCCACCTATTAGTACTATGGCAGATTAGTCATTACCCCCTTAATATGTCACAGTGACATTTAACCTCAACACATAACACCCTAAGAGACCCCCACATTCCTACCCAAACTGCAGCAACATTTCTTATTGCCACAGTAGGTGCAAGGACAAGATGTAGAAGCATCCTAATCATGAATGGAACATGGTGTCACTCCAGTGAATCCTGTATTATACACAATACGGAAGGAGAGTCCAGTCTGCACTGCTTCCTAATCATCCATGATAATAGCCATCCCCTTTCCTCCTATCCTTTCGTGCTAGGATGTTTTCCATCTTAGTGGACAGAGTAGTGGTCTCTATTTTAAAACTTCTTATCTTCCTCTACAGAGCTGAGTATGTAAATACAGAAGTATACTTCTACTTCACCGCCAACCTCTCTCATGACTCATACAGTAGAAAAGCTATGTACACCTGATTAGCCACACTAGTTTCTACATTTTACAACATGAGGTGTTAGTGCCTCAGATTCTATGTCAGCATACATTGAACAATGCAGTTTTCACCGCATTTACAGTTATTAAGCATGGTGAGTGCTTTGTAGTCAATTTCTCCTTAATCCTTTATTTTTTTTTTTATTAGAGAAATTCTTCATTTACATTTCAAGTGTTATCCCAAAAGTTCCCGATACTCCCCTGGCCCTGCTCCCTGTCCTCCCCCTCCCACTATTTGGTCCTGGCATTCCCCTGTACTGGGGCATATAAACATTGCTAGACCAGGGGCCTTTCCTCCCGAATAATGGCCAACTAGGCCATCTTCTAATACATATGCAGCTAGAGACATGAGCTCTGGGGGTTCTGATTAGTTCATATTGTTGTTCCATCTATAGGGTCGCAGACCCCTACAGCTCTTGGCTACTCTCTAGCTCCTACATTGGGGACCCTGTGTTCTGCCCTATAGATGGTTGTGAGCATCCACTTCTGTATTTGTCAGGGACTGTCAAAGCCTGCCAGGAGACAGCTATATCAGGGTCCCTTCAGCAATATCCTGATGGTGCATGCAGTAGTGTCTGCATTTGGTGGCTGATTATGTGATGGACAGCCCGGGTGGGGCATTCTCTGGATGGTCCATCCTTTCGTTTAGCTCCAAACTTTGTCTCTGCACCTCCTTCCATGCATATTTTAATCCCTATTATAGGGAGGAATGAAGTATCCATGCATTGATCTTTCTTGATTTTCTTGTATTTTGGAGATTGTATCTTGGGTGTTCTAGGTTTTTGGGCTAATAACCGCTTATCAGTGAGTGCATGTTAAGTGATTTCTTTTGTGATTGGGTTACCTCACTCAGGATGATATCCTCCAGATACATCCATTTACTCAAGAATTTCATAAATTCATTGTTTTTAATAGCTGAGTAGTACTCCATTGTGTAAATGTACAACATTTTCTGTATCCATTCCTCTGTTGAGGGACATCTGGGTTCTTTCCAGCTTCTGGCTATTATAAATAAGGCTGCTATGAACATAGTGGAGCATGTGTCCTTGTTACCAGTTGGAATGTTCGAAATCCTTAATCATCAGAGAAATGCAAATCAAAACAACCCTGAGATTCCACCTCACACCAGTCAGAATGGCTAAGATCAAAAATTCAGGTGACAGCAGATGCTGGTGAGGATGTGGAGAAAGAGGAACACTCCTTCATTGCTGGTGGGATTGCAAGCTGGTACAACCACTCTGGAAACCAGTCTGGCGGTTTCTCAGAAAACTGGACATAGTACTACCGGAAGATCCAGCAATACCTCTACTGGGAATATACCCAGAAGATATTCCTTAATCCTTTATTAATGAAGAAATTCTAACTTAGATTTTCTTTGATTTTCCTTTTACAATGTTTGTTTGTTTGCTTGTTTTTGTAAAGCAATATATGCATTGTAATTTCCAGTAGGGAAGGCCTTTCCTAAAGAGCTTGTATTATGTGATGCTACTGAGAATTAAAATCAGTTGTTCGTTAGCTCTAATATCCACTTTTCAGTTATTTTTTCCCAGTTAGATCTTGAAGTATAATTTTAAACTAAGAAATTCTCCTGTTTCTCATAGTGTCATGTAAGAGTTGTTAATTCTAGCAAACTATTTTATGTATTATGCAGCTACTTTTCTTAAAAGTTTATATCGTTTCTTCCAGTGTACCTTCGAGATGACAATCAAGTTAAATAAATAATTACTATTTACTATTTCTTAGCCCATGACTGTACCAGGAATAATAATATTAAAAAAAGACAAATCCTCAAATCACACAGTTTTCTAATACCATATCACAGCTATATCTAAATCCAGAGCTATTAACCTTTAAAATAATAACTTGAAAGCTATTCAGTGAAGAAATACAGCTTTCTATGAAATATTATACATGCTCTATTTGCAACAAAATTAAAATATTTGATGGTTTATGTTTTGGTTTATTTACAAGGATTTCCAACTTCACACATATATTTAAAAAACAAAAATGTCATTTTGTTCTTTTTGTTCACAGTATGTGTATGGTGTTTCATAAATCGTATCTTTGAAGCTTGCTGACCTTTATGTATTCAGATTCTTCCCCGTGTTTACAATTTGACTGTAAAGGTGTTGCCATTAACCAATGAAAATAAATACTGAAAGGTCAGTGTATGCCTTATAATGGCTGCTTTCCAAAAAAAAAAAAAGATGTGCAAGGCATTCAAATTCTGGCACACATTTGCAAGTCCGAACTTGTAAGATAAATCCATAGTGACATAAATGAGCTTCTGACTCCACATAAAATGTGTGACAAACATGGTCAGAAACCCCAACTACCTGTCTTTTCTATTTTCATATATTAAGGCCAGTTGCCAGATTTCCAGCAAACTGGATATAGGTACAGAAGACACTTCTGTCTTGTATATCATAAAACATGATATTCTTGAAAATATTTTCAAGTAGAAAGCTTCAAACATACAATTTGTACCTATTTGTAAACTAGCCTATGTATATATGTTGGAAGTACTTGAAAATACTTATAATTTATGTTCATGCAGCTATTTGTTTTATCTCTTAGTTACTAGTGCTTGATGAATATATGATGAGCCACTTTGATTTCATCAATAAATTATTTCAATGATCAAATCAAAACTAGCCTAAGAGGGAACATCTTTCTTTCTACTTGATAAATTTGATGAGGACATACATATCCATTTTGTTTCCAGGGGCACTTTAATTATCACTTGTCAATAGCATGAACTAATCTCCTTTGTTTATGGGAAACACTATGATATTTACCACATGGTTACAACATCCAGTCTCTCCAAATGTGACTCTCTAGTGTTGGTGCAGTTCTATTCTCCTTAGCATCTCTCTTCTCTGTATCACTTCTTCCCATCTGGGACTTTGGAGCCCTTACCTTCTAGGTCATCACACAACATAAAGTAAGCTATGGAACACTGAACTCACTCCACATTGCTGGAGAAGACTAGAGTTTATAATTTTCTTCTGTGTTTGAGCACATACTAATCCATCTCTCTTGACTCCCTCTTGGGTTTATTGGCCCAATCAGGGTAATTACAAGCATACATTCATATTGATAGGCTTAAGGTTCTGATATAAAAGAAATCTATTTGTATGTTTGATCTCTCTGTCTGGATTAGTTCACACAATACATAGAATGCCTCTTCCATCCCTCTTTCTACAAATAAGAGGATGATGGGATTCCAACCTCTCTGCGGCTGGGGAACATCCATTCAGAACATGTAATGTATGTTGTTTATACTAATCAAAAGGTTGGAGCAAAGTCTGATTCCATATCACAGTTCTAGTGACTAGTGTTACAATACTTATTTTAAAAGGCAAGGGTGTCATTGCTCTTTTAATTTCATATCCTTCAGAAGAATAGCTTGATAAAGTGACAGGTTTCTATTTAGAATTTTTAAGCAAAGTTTATATTCTTCATCATGGTTGTATTAACTTACAATCCCATTAATATTAAGTAAGGAGTCTCTTTGTCAATAGCTTCATTGCATATATTATTATATTTTAAATAAGAGTGGGGCTTACTAGTAATATCTCACTGGTTTTGATGTGAATTTACTTCATGACTGATAACATTAAGCCAGTTTCATATATTTCTTGACTACTTGTATTTATTCTTACCAGAAATATTATTTTCTCATTTGCCCTTCGTTTGTTTTGTTTTATTGTATCTTGTGTGGTATTTATGAGGTAGGGTTTTGTCAGATCAGACTGGCTTCAAACTTGAGATTCTTATGATTTATGTCTCCTAGATTGTTTTGGAAATGTGCAACACCATTCCTGGCTCTTGTCTTCCTGATTGTAATTGAAACCTTTTCACTAAATTTTTTTGGCTAATATCCAGTTATTAGTGAGTATATACCATGCATGTCCTTCTGGGTCTGAGTTCCCTCATGCAGGATGATATTTTCCAGTTCTATCCATTTGCCTGCAAAACTTAGGATGTCCTCGTTCTTAATAGCTGAGTAGTTTTCCATTGTGTAAATGAAGCACATTTGCTTTATCCATTCTTCTGTTGTGGGACATGGGGACATTTGGGTTGTTTCCAGCTTCTGGCTATAACAAATAAGGCTGCTATGAACATAGTAGAACACTTGCCCCTTTGACATGGTGGGGCATCTTTTGAGTATATGCCCAAGAGTGGTATAGCTGGATCTTCAGGCAGATCTATTTTCAATTTTCTGAGGAATCTCTGGATTGATTTCTGGAGTGGTTGTACCAATTAGCAATCTGACCAGCAATGGAGGAGTGTTCCTCTTTCTCCACATTCTTGACAACAAGTACTGTCACCTGAGGATTTGATATTAGCCATTCAGATTGGTGTAAGATGGAATCTCAGCGTGTTTTGATTTGCATTTCTCTGTTCACAAGGACTTTGACTATTTCTTTAAGTGCTTCTCAACCATTTGAGATTTCCCTGTTTTGAATTCTCTATTTAGTTCTATACTCCATTTTTTTGTTGTTGTTGCAATGTTTGGTTTTTGGTGGTTAGCTTCTTGAGTTCTTTGTATATTTTGGATATTAGCCCTCTATGGGATGTGGGGTTAGCGAAGACATTTTCCCAATCTGTAGGTTGCTGATTTGTCTTATTGACTATGTCCTTTGTCTTACAGAAGCTTTCCAATTTCATGAGTCCCATTTATCAAATTTTGATCTTAGAGCATGAGCCATTAGAGTTCTGTTTAAGAAAATTTCCTCTGTTTCAATGAGTTAAAGGCTCTTTCCTACTTTATCTTCTATTAGATTCAGTACATCTGGTTTTATGTTGAGGTCTTTGATCCACTTTAACTTGATCTTTCTGTGAGGTGACAAATATGGATCTATTTTCATTTTCTACATACAGGAAGCCAGTTGGACCAGCACCATTTATTGAAGATGCTTTCTTTTTTCCATTGTATATTTTTGACTTGTTTGTCAAAGATCAAGTGTCCATAAGTGCATGGTTTTATTTCTGAGTTTTTAATTCTACTCTATTGATCAACGTGTCTTTTTGTATAAATATCATGAATTTTTTTATCACTTTCTCCTTTTAATTTGACCTTCTAAAGCTTTAGCACTCCACTAAAGAGTCCCATTAGCTGGGGTCCAAATGAATTGTTTAGTTATATGAACCTATGGGGTAACCTTTTATCTTCATACCACATAAACTTTTTAGAACATATGCAAAAAAATAAAATTAGAGTGATTTAAATTGTGAAGTGAAAACTGATTAACAGGCAAATGCCATAAGGAAATTCTGTCGATGTTTTGGAAAAATAAACCATATGAAACCATGGAGGTTTGTTTCTTTTCTGAATGAATAGTAATCCCAGTTATGTTCATACTGACAAGGTTTATTAAATGGCCTTACTTAGTGAGAAATTTTGAGAAGTTTGAAAAACTATGTTTTGGAATTATGTCATATACAGACAGTATGATCTAAGGTGTGAGGATAAGCACCTAATTAGGCACCAGAAGGCAGAGGAAGCGGGGGTGGGACAGTTTTCACACCTTTCTGCTACCCAGAAGGAGCTAGAGGCAGGATTTTATCAGACATCTTGGGCTTCCGGATACTATGAAGCCAAGATGTATTGTAGCTATTAAAATGTAAAAAAAAAAAAAAGAAAAAAAATCAGCAGATCACAATGTAATATTGCTAAAAACCAAAGTTGCCTAATGGGACCCCAGATTTCTGTGGTTGCCATGAGGAAAAGGGGTGGCAATGAATGCCAGAGTACATTTACAAATACACTTTTCCTTACAAAGAGCAACAATTTTCACACTGTCTGGTTGTGAACCTGTTTTCCTAGTTGTATTTCTACAGGTGCTGTGGTCTGGGAACATTGCTGACTAATATAGTCAGCTGCTTAGGGAATGACTTCCTGCACACTGGTAATATAGATGGAAGTGAAGTTTATTTTTCTATGACCTTGATGTCATGAACAAACATGTCAATTTGATGATAACTTTCTTTTAATGCAATTTAAATTTTTTGCTGTATATTATAAATGTATAAAGAAACAAACTGATTTGGCTTGTTCATCACGTTTCAGAAATCTATTCAGGAAATAAAAATGTTCTCCCATTGGTCACCATTGCCTGGAAAAACAGCCATAAAAGAAACCTCATGAACCAAGCATGAAGGAGACAGCACTTTGTGGCATGATGAATTACTGGAAATCTGAGCTAGGACAGATGTGAGACTTCTTAGGAGTAGCTCAGGTTAAGCGAGGGGACTCACCGTTCAAGAGTACACTGTGCAAGAATTGAAGTAATTTTCAATGTCTGATCTCTGTAACTGATAAGAACCATGAAGAAGCACAGAACAGAAATGAAGAAGGTGGAAGCTGCCCCAGTGGAAAGAGCTGAGCAGGTGATCTTCACATGCTTTTTGATGCTTTTCGCTTAGGGCTTTTGCACACAGGGAAGAGAAGCAGACAAAGTCTTGTGATTTTCCTGCTTTTGTGAGACATGCCTCACTGAGAGTTAGACCTGACAGGTCAAATCAATGATCGCTTTGACTGAAAAGTAGAAGAAAGTAGGTCAGTAACAGTAATGGCAGCAAGGAGAAATGTAGATTTGGAATAGATTTCCTGTTCCTTACTCTCTAGTCTCTAAAAATATGTCAGTCCGCCAAACAGCCAAAGCATTAGCTCAGGCACAACCTCCAAGAAAGCAACAATGGGATTGCCAAAGTCACAGGAATAAAGCAGATCAAGGCATTCTCCTTAGCCTAGTTTGAACATCCATAGAAATTCATGCAGTGATATGAAAAAAAAGTATGCCTATATTTTTTCAAAGTAATTAGTTCAATGTGCAAAGAACTTTAAATAATGAAGACAGAACATCCCACCATATTTTATAGCAAGGTATTGGAGTGTGCTTAATAAAAGAGACAGGAGGTTTTTAAAAAATTACTTCTAAATATTTGTTTCTTATACTGGGTACACAGGTAATTTAGCTTGATAGTAGATGGCATATCTAGTAGGTAGAAGACCCTGGTTTTGTCTTTAGGATTAAAAATTAAAGATTTTGTCTTAGGTAGCAAATCAATTGTTTTAATTACATGTTTAAGTACAACTTAAAATCCACTCGCATGTAAGTTTATATTCATACAGTTCGAGAAGAGCTAAATACATTACTAACATGTAACCACAGCTAAACACCATAAAGAGCAGGGTCGCAGATTGACCACAGGATGAGGGAGGCCCTTGTTTCACTGAAGGCTCAATGCCCCAATGTAGGGGAATGCTAGAGCAGTAAGGCAGGAGTCAGTGGGTGGGTGGGTGGGGGAGCACCCTCACAGAAGCAAGGGGAGTAGGGATGGGATAGGGTGTTTGCAGAGGGAAAAAAAAGAAAAAGGGATAACATTTGAAATGTAAATAAATAAAATAACCCATTAAAAATGTCAAATCTATGTTTTCCAATTACAGTGATTTATTTTTTAGTAAGAACATTTAAACTATAATATTAACATGATAACTATTATGTACACATGTAATGAAGATGCAACCCTTACTCGTGTGTAAAGAAGGGATGGTCCATTGAAAAGTGACAGAAAATTGAGGAGTAGTTTTCTTGGTTGAAAATCACTCAATATAATGAAAATCAGTGTATTCAAGGACAGCAAGAGAATGGGCAGAGGCTGCAGCATCTGTGACAGCATAATTCTTGTTTTAAAATGGTCATAAGTCATAAATCGGTGAACTATGAATGAGGATATAAAGGTCTCAGCTATTGTTCTGAAATCATGCCTGTCTACTTTCCATCATGATGATAACAAACTAACCCTCTTGTAAGTAAGCCCCTAGTTAAATGCTTCCTATTTTATAAGAGTTACATTGGTCATGATATCTCATTGTTGCAACAGAATCATATCTAAGGCAAAGAGCCATAGGGAAAAATATAATAGTTTATTTTTACATATGTGTGTGTGTGTGTGTGTGTGTGTGTGTGTGTGTGTGTGTACTTATATGCATATAGCAATATTTTAAGTGAAGCAATAACATTTTGAATAATAATATACTCCTCAAAACTGTAGACTCTTTAACAACCCTCCATGGTATCAGACTTGAGAAACTTCCTTTGAGTTGTTGGTTAGAAATTTAAGAGGCATTTTCAACAAATGATGCTGGCACAACTGGAAATTATCAAGTAGAAGAATGCAAATTGATCCATTCTTATCTCCTTGTACAAAGCTCAAGTCTAAGTGGATCAAAGAACTCCACAGAAAACCAGAGACACTGAAGTTTATAGAGGAGAAAGTGGGGAAAAGCCTCAAACATATAGGCACAAGGGAAAAATTCCTGAACAGAACAGCAGTGGCTTGTACTATAAGATCAAGAATTGACAAATGGGACCTCATAAAATTGCAAAGATTCTGTAAGGCAAATGACACTGTCAATAAGACAAAAAGGCCACCAACAGATTGGGAAAGGATTTTTATCAAACTTAAATCTGATAGGGGAATAATATCCAATATATACAAAGAGCTCAAGAAGCTGGACTCCAGAAATTCAAATAACTCCATTACAAAATTCATAATCATTTAAATGTCCAATACTACTGTAAACCTGAACAAACTGTTTTTAAAATATATAGAGGAAGGTATAAAATTAAAGTTACCATGACTATTTGTTTAAAGTGGCCAAGTTCAAGGAACCATTTCTCCTGGAGCTACTTTATATAGTAACTTTGCTACATAGGACTGCAGCAATGGATAAATGGATGTGGGAAGTGAATAAAATAAAGAAATGTCGGGGCTGGCGAGATGGCTCAGCGGTTAAGAGCGCTGACTGCTCTTCCGAAGGTCCCGAGTTCAAATCCCAGCAACCACATGGTGGCTCACAACCATCCGTAACGAGATCTGATACCCTCTTCTGGAGTGTCTGAAGACAGCTACAGTGTACTTACATAAATCTTAAAAAAATAAAATAAAATAAAAAAATAAAGAAATGTCTAGAAATATCCAAGGTGGATACCTGATTGTTGAGACAGTTACAAAGATGGCAGCTCACTACATAAACACAGTGTCTAAGACACAATTTTAGAACTACTAGATGTTTGTCCCCCAAGCAATGGAACTCAGATATCTTTGTACATATCACCCAAATGTCACTTCATATTACTGCAATGTCAACTATCAATTTATATAAAAACATAGGAGAATTACCTTTGCAAACCTGATGTTAGTTAGCATTTTTAGTTAAAAACAACCCAGGAAGGAAAATGACATACTGAATTGCATGTTTATCCTATTATAAACACAGATATAAAATAAAGAGAAAACCATAGTGAGCAAGTGTGATGGAAAGTCTCTCATGTGATAAAATTATCTTGTGAACATATAACACTCTCAATACTTAGCAACTAGGAAAATAATCCAATAATAAATAAGTAAAAAATTGAAGAGATCATGAACTACTAATTAATCCGGTATTAACTACCATGAGTACATGGTATCCTGGGTTAGGGCCTGCCAGTAGGATCCCCTTTAACATTACTTACCATATTTGTAAAACTATACTGCTCTGGACTCATATTATATTGATATTTTAAATATCAGGTGATGACATACGTATATGTGTGAGTAGCTCCATACAAAATGATTTGATAAGACAATATTATCTGGGAGATGAGAAGGACAAATTTTTGTCATTTAGATATTAGCAGCTGTGATACTATTATGCACAGTGATTATAGTTCTACCACGTGGAACTACCCACAAATTTGGGGTTCTAATGCATATAAATTATATATTAAATGAAGTTCTTTGCATGAACTTTAAAACATTCACCACTCAATGGCAGCATTCTAAAACTACTTTAAATTTTAATAAAAATATTACATAAAAAAGAAGAAAAGGGCTGAGTGGCAGAGCTCTTCCCTAGCGTATGGAAGACATGCCACTCAGTCTCATGTGTCGTAATGAAGAACATATCAGGGCCTGCAGTGATAGCCCAGCAACTAAAAGCACTGGCTTCTCTTCCAAAGAACCAGGGTTTGAATCTGAGTAGCCATGTGGAACTCAGTCTTCTGTAAGTCCCGTCTCAGGCCTGCAGATACTGCATACAAGTGGTGTATAGACATACATGCAGGAAACCATTCAAACACAAAATAAAAGAAATAAATCAATAAGCAATTAAATTTTAACAATGTATATAATTAAATTTATTTTACAGATAAAAACAAAAATATAACTGTGAAATTCTATGAAAATGCATATGAATTAACTTTAGCAGACAATAGGAATGAATATGAATAAATCTGCTTACAAAAGAACTCTATTGAAAAGGACAAAGTGTTTTCTTATCTCATAGTGCCCAGGCTCAAATTATTTACTCATCACTATCTTAATTTCTAAACACTTACTGATAGATGTGGAAGGATTTCTGTTGTTCTTGTTGTTTTGGTTTGTTTGTTTGTTTGTTTTTCATTTTGAGACTTATTTTCCACTCATTGCTTCATCCTAGTTCCCAAATCCAGCAGGTGTTTTCAGAGAACGCATAGACCACTCTAGCCATGGAAACACATGACCTAACTGGATCATTTCCTTTCCCTCCTTCCTCTACATCATATGCCCTACGCTCCAATTCTGTAGCAGACTGCCTACTGCAGCCTTCCTTCCTTCCTCTCTGCCCTATCTCCAGATGGCAATGCATACCTTTTCCTCCAAACTGCTTCCACACTCACCCTATTATCCCAGGCCCTAATTCCAGCAGGCATTCTCTGGCAAGAAATCAGCAAAGCCTACCAGAGAAGCAACAGAGAGCCTGGCAAGTCAGTATCCTTCAGATCTTCACTCTGAATACCTTAATATCTGTAATACCTTAATATCTGGTAATATAGACTTCAAACAAAATATGTCAGGAGATGTAGGAATAGATACTGTCTATACTCATCAATGGAAAAATCTCCCAAGTGGGCATTGCAATTCTTAATATCTGTGCACCAAACACAGTGGCACCAAAGTGTGTGAAAGAAATCCTACCACAGTTTAAATTACATATTGACCCTAACACCCTGATAGAAGGAGACTTCAAGTACTCCAAGACTTCCAGGCAATGATAGAGCTAACTGACTTTATAAATCAAATGGACCTAACAAATATTTACAGAACATCTCCCCCAAACACAAAAGTATATGCCTTTTTTCAGTACCTCTATATCTGTTTCTTACCCTCTTTTCCTTCTGTTTGTTAGTTTTATCCAATTTTAATGTTAGCTTTTGTTTAAACTTATTTTAGGTTACTTTATTATTATATCTTAGAAGCCTGTTTGTATTCTAATGACAAAAGGGGAGGTCTGGACAGGAGGGATGGTGGTTAGAAATCCTTGTAGAGGGAGAGGAAAATATAATTAGGATATATTATGGGAGAAAAATAACTATTTTCAATACAAGGAAAAGAAATAAAATTATTAAAAGAAAGTTAGTCCCTAATGCTAAGTTATCTTATGTGTTCAACCTTTTCTACATTATAACTCATGAAGACAGAGAACAATAAACCTATTTCTGAAAACTGGGTACATATGTGTAGGGCAAGATATACAAGGACCCAGGAATGAGGCAAAGATTAAAACTAACTCTTCAGTAACAGACTTCCTGTTCTCTCTTCTTTATCACAACAGGCTGTTCACAGAATGCCAGGATTTTAGTCTTTAGTCCTCTAATGATACACAATGTATTTGCTGGCATGAACTATTTCTGTATCTTGGAAAAATACTGGTCAGGAAGAGGTGATTAAAGGAAGATCACCTGACAAAGTAATGCTTTCAGTCTGGGTGTAGAGGTCAAAGTTCTGGGGACCAGAAGGACATCCAATAGAGGTCTATAGAAAGACTTGGGTGTGGATGTGTGTGTGTGTGTGTGTGTGTGTGTGTGTGTGTGCATGTATGTGTGTATACATGCATATCAGTGCTGATATATTTAGTCCTTGGGTATTCATAAAGGGGAGGGATGAGGCTCTGCAGTGGAGGGGTCCTTACTTCTGATAAGTACTGAGTTAATCAGGAAAAAATAGTTTGAAGGGAGGTGCCTTCATTTACTTTCTCTAATGTTATACTAGTATAGAACTGCTAAATCTTAATGTCATTTTCAACCATTAATATTCCAGATAAAAGGATGTTTGAGGAAATGAGAGTTTGTATTCTATGTTTAAAACCATAAAGTCCCTAAATATCAATAGCACTCATAGCGGTAGTTTATGAAATTTCAGTGTGTCCATGAAAATCTAGACAATCATCCCAGAGGTCAGCAGTAGACACTCTAAAGGAAGAACTGTTTCTCCTTAGTTTTTATTCACATTTCTGAAATTTGAAACTGTTTTGTGCCAAATGCCATCCTACAGATTGTCCTTGTCTTTCTATGTTGATAGAATATACCTTTCCTTTGTCAACCATTTTCTAATGTCTTCTGGTCAGAGCATGCATTCAAAGACCTTTACCAAACTATCTTATATTCTCAAAGATAACCACATTCTTCTTGCCAAAAGCAGTAATCAAAGTGATTCCATGTTCACGAGTTATCCTTTAGATGTACAGCAGTCTTACTGAGATTCTCCTTGTGATTACTTACATGTGACATTTATGGAGAGTGTCTTACTATGTCCCTCATATTTCACACTGAGACAAATGGGTTCAAAAGGATTGTCAGGTAACAAGATATAAATAAATTGTTAACTTTATTTCAATGTATTAAATTGCTTAGGCTTGTGGAAAGCAATGTTTAGGGTTAATATTGAAGATAAGCCATAACTAATTGACTGAGATAATAGTCATATCTGAAGCAAAATTATTAACAAGGAGACATCAGTTTTAGTACTTTTATAAAGTAATAACAAATAGACATTTATTCCTTAGGTAATGCTGTTACTTACAATGGTTATATAAAACTCACACATACTTGATTTTTCTTTGTTTCATAACTCAAAATATAGATGAGAGTTGAAATTATGGCAATCAGTGGTCATCGATATTCCATAAACCTTTATGACTTTAAGATTATAGTCATGTCAAAAAGCATTGAAACAGAAGACAACCACAATATAAAGTTGAGCCATAACAACTGTTTTCTCATTTGTCATACACCCTTCTTTCCATCTGGGAAAAGTGAAGGTGTCCATGAAGAAAAAGTTGGAAATGCTATTGCTGATTCACAAAGTGCTCACTGTGTACTTTATGAAATGATTCAGTTCTCTCCAGAGATTTTGAATAATGGAACTTAGCACTTTCCATTAGGGAGACAACTGGTAGGAGCAAATTCATACTTACTACAAAAGCTACTTATGTAACACCTGTCATAGAAATAGGAATACGTGCTTTTTTATGGATGGATACAGGATCCCCATGCTGACCACTATTTGGTCTAAAACCTGTAAATATTTTTTTTGTTGTTCTTGTCTTTAAAACTTTCCTGCAACACCTGCCTCTGCTGCCTTTCTTTTCTCTAAACACTGTCCTAAAGAATACAGGAAATGTGCACATGATTTCCAAAATGCTCACATGGACACAATCCCACAGAAATCATCTTCTATCTACCCTCTGTTTTGTATCACCCCTGTTCTTCAAAATATCTCCATCATATGATCATTACTCAGTAAAAGAGGCTAGGCTCTGGAAAGCTAAAAGAAATGGAAAAGAATGAAGACTGTGGAGAAGGTTGGAGGAGGAAATAGCTTTACTGGTATCCTTTGCTTACTAAGGACAATATAATAGTGACATTTGAAGAACAATTGTTATCCATGTCTTCCTGGATATAGCAATTGACTCTTGAACACTCGCTCCTTGTTTGTCAAGGATTATCTTTGCATTAAGCATGGTGGTACAGACCTATAATCCTAATTCATGGAAAGCAGAATCAGGGAGATTGGGAATTTAAGGCCTCCTTTAGCTTCACATGAAATTTAAGGACAACCTTGGCTACATGAAGCTACAAGAACCTAAAATTTAAGGTGCTGTTGGGATGTCTTAATGGGTCAAAGCATTTGCTGCACATTCAGGAGAACCTACGTTTGAGTTTACAGGACCCACATAAAATGTTAGGGGTGGACTTGTAGCCCTGAAATTGCAGCACTCTGGGCTGAGGGAGGGGAGAATCACTGAAGCTTGCTGACCACAGATGGACTCCAGGCTCAATGATTGGTTCTTTCTTAAAGGAATAATGTGGACAAATATGCACATGCACGTTAGCATATACCACATACACTAATACACTAAAAGCAAAATAAAACAATTTTAAAGGAAAACAAACAAAATTAAAACGAAGAACATGGGTGTTTTCCACATACATTCAGGAGACCGATTTTATTTAGAATTTCCCTTTATTTGAGCAACACTTCCTATTGCAATTTCCATGCTGTTTTATTTTCCCAGTTATGATCAGTTCTCTTTCCTGTTTGTGTGGACCACGCTTTGAGATTGTCCTTATGTGTAACATAACTTGTAAAGTGATGTGCCCACTCTTGGCATTTGAAGCTCAAAATGTTCCTGTTATTTCTGAGACTGCTACTCAACCAGCAAAATCTTCTGGGTGCTCTTTAGAAAAGTCCTTTTTTCTCTAAGCAAATCATGCACAGTCCATTCAAATGCTGTTCTTATAATGCACACTGTTTATCTGCCCTATGGAAGATATGGAAGCTTTTCCCACTTAAAGATATGGTTGTGGGTCTGATTTTTTTTTCTTCTTGATTAATGCTAAGAGTTTTATTCTCACTATTTTTGATCCAAGTAATCATGAATGTTTGGGGGATCTTACTAATGAACTTCAACTGCCTTGTTTCAAATAACCTTTGGTCCTTAGCAGTGTACTCATAGGAGCCAATAATCTGTACTAGGAAATCTTATATATGCTTCTCACCCTTCCCCACAAGTAGTGTCTCTTGATCTCACTAGGCTTTATGCAGTTTGCTTATTGCATAGGTTTGTTTGTTGTATTTGGGGAATTTTCTTAGTTTTTGAGACAAAAATCTCCCTATGTAGACAATGCTTCCCTTGAACTCACCACATAGCCCAGGCTGGCCTTGAATTTATGTCCTCTTACTTTAACCTCCCCAGAGCAGGGATCACAGACATGTGCCTCCACACATGTGTCATGTGCCACCACACGTGTGTCTTAGTTAGGGTTTTACTGCTTTAAACGATGGCAAGTCAACTGGGGCTGGTTTACAGGGTTAAAGGCCCAGTCTGTTGTCATCAAGTTGGGAATATGGCAGCATCCAGGCAGGCATGATAACAGGAAGAGCTGAGTGTTATACATCTTCATTTGAAGGCTGCTAGCAGAATATTCATTTTCAGGCAGCTAGGATGAGGGTCTTAAAGCCCACACCCACAGTCACACACTTACTCCAAAAAGGCAACACCACTCCAACAGGGCCATACCTTCTAATAGTGCTACTCCCTGGGCCAAGGATTTATAAACCATCACACTTGTTTTTCCCTTTTTTTTTTTTTTTTTTTTTTTTTCTGATGGTTTTGGTTTTGTTTTGTTGTTCTTGTTTTACTGAACTTTGTTTTTTTAATACTTTGATGTTTTCTAATACAGATTATCTGTCTCTATAACCAAAGTGCACATCAGTCCTACTTGAAAACTATAGGCCGCCTCCATGTGTGCCATATTTCATAGCACTGCTGCTTCCTTCTTGGGTGGAAAGCTAAAATCTGTCAAAGTAGAAACATCAATGTACCAATTATATACATTTTTTTTATTTCCTCTTTGGCAGAATCTTGTTTTTACTTTGGATAATGATATGTATGCCTGGCTGAAATCTTGATTTCCTTGGTTTCTCCATCTCTACAGAGGAGTTGTTGTTACTGGGCATAGTATGAATAAAAGAACCATCTAGCTGACCTGTGCCATTCATATCCAGGATTCTCCACACTCTTCCTTCTTTGTATCATAGAAGCTATCATTTGCTGATACCAGAAAGTCAGACACGGTGTGAAGAGGGGAAAGGGAGGCAGTAAAACTAATCAATCCAGGTCACTGTCTTAAGGAAGCCAGTGCAGATAGGAGTGTACTATAGGTCATGGCTGAGTATAACTGACAGAGAAAGGATATCCCAGTAGAAGGCTGGAACTGAATCCTACCCAGTTCTATGTCTGTCAGGAGTTTTGTGATTCAATGAATGAATGAATGGATTCAACAAGACAATCTGTGGGTAAGTTTCTTCTCCTAAAATCAAGTTGTTGAAGAAAAAGAAAAATGTTTAAATCTATGCATTAGTGGGCACGTGACAATAAAAGTTATCTACAGTTTCAAAAACACCCATCTACTTTTTTGGATAAAATTAATTTTACAAATAAGAAGAGAGAGTGATAAATTATCAGTTAGAACACTGGGGTCAAGTCTACAATATCTGTACCCTTCAATTATTCCTCTAGCCTGAGAAAAACTCACCAAGACAGCTATTGCTTAGTTCCAATTAACACAGCTAAATTAGTGCCTTGTCATTTATACTACAAACTACTAAAAGGCAAGTACCAATTTTCCCTTTTATATTCTGATGGTTTGAAAGATATACATGGCCTTTTTCCCCCTTCAAATACACTCTCATTTATTCATCCAAAGTGAGAAAGAAACAGCTTATCATCTGTCAGTGATGGAATCCCATTAAAAGAACCATGATAGACAGAATAACTCAGAGATGATAAGGAAGAACCACTGCAGATTTGTAGCCAACATGGCTCACCTGACTTTTAACAGACCTTTTGTGCCAAACTCTAATAAGCTCATACATTCAAGTTCAAGAAGACTAGGAAGGGATAAGGAGATGTAAAAGATTAAAGTGGATAGAAATGCCCCTTTATCACCTGCTGATTTATTCTGTTTCTATTTGCCTATATTTGGAGTAAGGGATGATGTAAGTGCTGATAACGCAGAATCAAATTAATCCTGTGGGTATTTTTTTTTCTGTTCTTCCTATTTAATATCTGAAATCATCAAAAAGCCTTCAGTCTATAAATGGTTTTCACAGTCTGCATAACTAAAATTATCTGTTTTGTCTGAAGACCTTACTGAAGGAATTATGTATCTTAAATAAATATCTAGGATACTAATTTATCCTTTCATTTCTAGTAGATATAGTACATTATATTTATTACTTGACCTTTTAAATATCAGATATTGCCAATACTTTTGTAAGTTTTCTATCCATGAGGATTAACTCAAATTAATTTCATTTGTGCTCAGAATATATGAAGTAGACTATTACACACTATCCTATTAATGAAAGAAGTGATCTAGTTTAAATGAAATTTTATCACTAAACATCAAATTAGTAGTTAGAAGGTTAGTACATTATAAATTTTAATGGTTCCTTATGTTTGTAGTCATAGAACTCTTCAGTATTGAAGAAAATCCACACAGACTTTAATACAATCAAAACCAGAGAAGAACATTAAAGGAATGTTATAGTGTCCCACTATTCTACAAGGATGGCACCCACAGTTCAGTATTCTATTGAATTTAGTTTTAGTACTTCTTACTCAAAAGTAAAAGATATTCTAAATAGTCGATGAAAGGTCCAAAAGGAATAAATTATACATGAAAGTGTTTGGATAAAGTGACAACTGAAGAAAATGATTTGCATAGAATAATGACAAGTGCCAGTTGGATGAGCCCTAAAGAGAAAGTTATGGAGGTCTTGGAAACATCTCAATATAGAAAGAAAACAAGCAGGTCCAACGATCTAGAGGATTTGGTTATCATGAATGATAGGGCTTGGTAGAGCTACTTTATGGAAATGATGAACAGAGGAGGAGAGATTTTATATTTCAACATAGAGATGCTTATACCTTAGAAAGAATGGACAGAGATGGGGATAGTAAACCTTTTAGCATTTAAAGTTGATGTGAGAGTGCCTATGTGTCTAAAAAAATAAATACTAGATACGAAAACAAACATTCAAAGAAGCAGGGCAATGATCCTAAAGAACAACTGAAACCAATGGTAAGGTGTGTGTGTGTGTGTGTGTGTGTGTGTGTGTGTGTGTGTGTGTGTATGTGTGTGTGTGTGTGTGTGTGTGTGTGTGTGTGTGTGTGTGTGTGTGTGTGTGTGTGTGTGTGTGTGTGTGTGTGTGTGTGTGTGTGTGTGTGTGTGTGTGTGTGTGTGTGTGTGTGTGTGTGTGTGTGTGTGTGTGTGTGTGTGTGTGTGTGTGTGTGTGTGTGTGTGCGCGCGTGCGCGCGCGTTGACCAAGAGAAGAAAGTTCAAGAGGTGAGAGGATGAAGTTCACAAAACAAAATCGTGCTTCTACACTTAGATTTGGTTACAGATCATCTGTATAGGAAAATAATACTAGAGTAGTTCTGATGAAGGTCATACTAATATTAGGACCATCTATAAGGAAAACTCATATTGAGTGACAAGGGAAAGAAAGTCTATGGCAGAGCAAACACAATGAACATAGAATCCTTGAAGTATCCCATAGCTAGAAGAACAGGTAGGAAAGGTAACCAGGATCCTAAAAAGGGCTGGGAGAAACTGCAACACCAGAACATGTTATTTATATTTGATTTAGCTGATACATTGCCTTCAAAGTGGTTTCTATAATTCTCTACAAGATTTTAATAATTCTTTCCTTGAAATGTAGTTGTAATAATTACATTATTGTTGACTTATGTAAAACTGGGAAATACATCTGTAATTCAAAAGCATTAAGTAGAAATACATCTGTTTTCAGTATAATTTATTATTATGCATATCCTCAGGCAAACAGCAAACATAAGAGTTTATATGATTTGTTCTTGTATGCAATTATTGCCAAGATTGATGAAATTTTGGAATGGATGAAGTTCTATTAAAAATGTAAAGACAACACAATAGGTATAACAAAGAAAGAGATGATAATGCAGTCGGGTTGCTGCATCATCAGAACCAACTGAATGACTGTGGTTAGTGATTGTGTTACATCACTGTATACCTTGCCTTAATTTGTAGCATTTCATGTTCACACGGAGCTGATCTGTACTCTACGTATACTTTTCAGTATTTTATTCTAAAAGAGGACACAAACCGAGAGAAACAAACATTATGATAAAGAAACATATAAACCTTTTTTGTTTCAGAATATTATGTGTCCAGTTCTTGGCAATCATAACTATCAACTACAAAACTGAACAATTTTGAGAAAAAGGGTGTTCATCTTTATGGTGCATCTGTAAAGACAACAAAAAAGACAAATATTTTGCTGATCCAAAAGGAAGGATTCCGAATTATCTTCAATTCATTCAACTGACATGATGCTGAGGTTAAAAAAAAAAAAAAAAAACTATTAAATTATTATAAAACTAAAACCAATATATGAAATCTCACAAGAAAATGTACAAAAGTCCTGGAATAATTTGTCTTTGGTATTTTCAGGTATATTGTAAATCTAGGTGATAAATCAAACAAACAAAACAAAACAAACAAAAGGCCCCACTAGTTGTGGTAGAAAGAGCTAAAGTACTAAAGAGAGCTGTATTATAGCCTCAGTCATGCCAAGAGGATTCACTTTTTTATTAGATATTTTCTTCATTTACTTTTCAAATGCTCTCTCAAAATTCCCTATACCCTCCCCCCTGACCTGCTCCCCTACCCACCTACTCCCAATTCTTGGCCCTGTAGTTCACCTGTACAGGGCATATAAAGTTTGCAAGACCAAGGGGCCTCTCTTCCCAATGATACTGACTAGGTTATCTTCCATTACATAATGCAGCTAGAGACATGAGCGCTGGGGGAACTGTTTAGTTCATATTGTTGTTTCACCTATAGGGTTGCAGACCCCTTCAGCTCCTTGGGTACTTTCTCTAGTTCCTCCATTGGGGGCCCTGTGTTCCATCCAATAGATGACTATGAGCATCCCCTTCTGTATTTGCCAGGCACTGGAACAGCCTCACTGGAGATAGTTATATCAGGGTCCTTTCGGCAAAATCTTGCTGGTATATGCAATAGTGTCTGGGTTTGGTGGCTGATTATGGGGTGGATCCCTGGGTGGGGTAGTCTCTGGATGATCCATCCTTTTGTCTTAGCTCCAAACTTTGTCTCTCTAACTCCTTCCATGGGTATTTTGTTCCATAATCTAAGGAGAAATGAAGTATCCACATGTTGTTCTTCCTTCTTGATTCTTGTGTTTTGCAAATTGTATTTTGGGTATTCAAAGTTTCTGGGCTAATATCCGCTTATCAGTGAGTGCATATCAAGTGACTTCTTTTGTGATTGGGTTACCGCACTCAGGATGAAATCCTCCAGATACATTCATTTGCCCAAGAATTTTATAAATTGATTGTTTTGGGATAAAATGTTCTGTAGATATGTGTTAAATCATTTTGTTTCATAACTTCTGTTAGTGTCCATGTGTTTGTGTTTAGTTTCTGTTTTCAGGATCTTTCCATTGGTGAGAGTGGGGTGTTGAAGTCTCCCACTATTATTGTGTGAGGTGCAATGTGTGCTTTGAGATTTACTAAAGTTTCTTTAATGAATGTGGCTGCCCTTGCATTTGGAGCATAGATATTCAGAATTGAGAATTCATCTTGTTAGATTTTACCTTTGATGAGTATGAAGTGACCCTCTTTGTCTTTTTTGATATCTTTGGGTTGAAAGTCAATTTTATTTGATATTATAATGGTACTTGTTTCTTCGGATCATTTGCTTGGAAAATTGTTTTCCAGCTTTTTCTAGGGTGTAGTTTCCATCTTCATGTTGGTGTTTTCTTGTTATTATCCTTTGAAGGGCTGGATTCGTGGAAAGATATTGTGTGAATTTGGTTTTATCATGGGAATACTTTGGTTTCTCTATGTATATTAATTGAGAGTTTTGTTGAGTATAGTAGCCTTGGCTGGCATTTGTGTTCTCTTAGGGTCTGTATAACTTCTGTACAGGATCTCCTGGCTTTCATAGTCTCTGGTGAGAAGTCTGGTGTAATTCTAATAGGGATGCCTTTATATATTACTTGACTTTTTTCCCTTACTGCTTTTAATATTTTATCTTTATTTAGTGCATTTCTTGTTCTGATTATTATGTGTCGGGAGGAACTTCTTTTCTGGTCCAGTCTATTTTTAATTCATTAGGCTTCTTGTATGTCCATGGGCATCTCTTTCTTTAGGTATGGGAAGTTTTCTTCTATAATTTTGTTGAAGATATTTGCTGACCCTTTAAGTTGAGAATCTTCATTCTCATCTACCCCTATTATCCGTAGGTTTGGTCTTTTCATTGTGTCCTGGATTTCCTGGATGCTTTGAGTTAGGATCTTTTTTGCATTTTGCATTTTCTTTGACTGTTGTGCCCATGTTCTCTATGGAATCTTCTGTACCTGAGATTCTCTCTTCCATCTCTTGTATTCTGTTTCTGATGCTCGCATCTATGCTTCCTGATTTCTTTCCTAGGGTTTCTATCTCCAGACTTGTCTCACTTTGTTTCTTCATTGTTTTTCACTTCATTGTTTCTCCTTCCCTTTTTAGGTCTTGGATGGTTTTGTTCAATTCCATCACTGGTTTGGTTGTGTTTTTCCTGTAATTCTTTAAGGGATTTTTCTGTTTCCTCTTTAAGAACTTCTACCTGTTTAGCAGTGTTTTCCTGCATTTCTTTAAGTGAGTTATTAATGCCCTTCTTAATGTCCTCTACCAGCATCATGAGATATTTTCAAATCCAAATCTTGCTTTTCGGGTGTGTTGGGGTATCTAGGACTGGCTGAGGTGGGAGTGCTAAGTTCTGATGATGGTGAGCAGTCTTGGTTTCTTTTAGTAAGATTCTTATGTTTGCTTTTCACCATCTGGTAATCTCTGGAGGTAATTGTTATAGTTGTCTCTGGCTGGAGCTTGTTCCTCCTGTGATTAGGTTAGCCTCTGTCAGCAGTCCTGGGAGTCCAGCTCTCTCCTGAGTCTCAGTGGTCAGAGTAGTCTCTGCAGGCAAGCTCTCCTCTTGCAGGGAAGGTGCACCGAGATCTGGCATTCAGACCTGCATCCTGGCTGAAGCTGAAGGCTGGAAACAGGACCTGTCCCAGAAGATGGGTTGCCTCAGCAGTCTGACCCAGAAGCTGTGTTGCTTCTGCCTGTCTTCGAAGCTTTGTAGCTTCTGCAGTCTGCACTCTCACTTGCACAGACTGGTCTCTGAGGAACCTGGGACATAAGATGGCTCCCTCATCTGATCCAGCAGTTAGAGCCCTCTCTGGTGTGCTACATCCACTCCAGTAGCAACCCCCGTGCCTGACAGGCTGAAAAGTCTAGGCGCGGTCCCAGGGCAAAAAGCTCATGGAAACTTAGTCTCCTGGAATTGTGGCATCCTGTATAAAGAATCCTCCAATGTCCTTGCTTTAGTTGGTAAACATATCTGTGTGCTTTCCCCTAATATTGCTTCATTATAAGTGCTTCTAAGGATTCATATTTTAACATGTAGCCAAGTTAGATTCTAGGCAGTCCTTGATCCAACCTTGAGAATGAATAGCTAAGTCACTGCCCTACAAAGGAATTCAGCACTATCTAGGAATAAGGAAGTTTTCGATTTGAGGAGGAACCAAACTAGATACTTAGAACTATAGCTAACTGGGTTACACCCAGATACAAGTATTTACAATAGTTTAAGGGGAATGTGGGCTATACAATAGTCTACAATAGGAACTAGGGCTTCTAAGATTAAGTGGACCTTAGGTGGAGCTGGTTTTGATCCCAGTTGTTTAACATTGAATTTTATCCCAGTGGGTTCCTGCCAGTCCTTTCTGTGTCTGCATTCCTTTGCTTTAAGAATCTAGTAACCTCTAGTAACCTCATTGTATCCTGCCAGTGAGTCACCTAACTTTCCTATGTATAAAGGTCTGATGCTCAATTTGACACATTACATTCAGATCAACACTCCCTTGTGTTGGTGTCTGTTTGTCACTCTCCAAAACTTTGCCCACTTCCTCAAGAGAACTCGACCCACGCAGACAAGAGATCCAGAGGTTCTGCAGCACTGGTGGCCACCTCTCCTCTGGTGGGGAATGTATCCGGATGTCTGGAGCCTGAAACTGGGTCTGTCCCAGAAGCTGTGTCACTTCTGCCTCTCCCAGAAGCTCTATTGCTTCTGCTGTCTGCTTGCTCACCCTCTGTAGTCGGCACTCTCACCTGAACAGACTGGTCTCTGAGGGACCAGGAACACAAGATCTAGGGATTCACCTTTTATAAATGGCATCCCAGATGACAAATGTTTGTCATATATTTAGAAGATTGAGAGAATGTACTGAAAGTTCACATCCACACTTTAACAATATTTTAATCAAAATACCCTGAAATGATTTTTAAGTATTTGGTTTATCTAAAAACAAATTATGCAAGGAGGAATGTGTTTGCATCTTTCCCACAGTTAAACTGCAGTGACTTAGGAATCTGTTAACTGCACAGTTTTAGTCTGAGTGCAGCTTCCTTTCCTCATGTTCCGTTTAGGCAAGTGCATTTAAATAAACTTAATTGATTACTTGCAAATTGCAAATTGTGAATTCAGATCCCACACCTAAAGCTCTTAGGATAGAATTCAATTAAAATGATCAATAGTTATGAATTCTCCTCACAAGTGTCCTAAGAGGAATTGTTTGTCACATCAAAGTAAATTATTTTAATGACCATCACTGGCACGGGCCAAAAAAAAAAAAAAAAAAAAAGCTATTAATAACTTAAGAGTATACTAAACTACTGAAAATAAACCCAAAACAGTGTGAAACGCCATTCTGTTGATATTTAATTCCTTAATCCTAATTAGTTCTTTAAAAATTATGAGCAAAATATGTAGGTCAAAATATGTAGCTTAGTGCTTGAGCTAATTCAGTATTTTTTGTTATGTCCATATTTTTATGAAATGGTGCTGTTGTCATCTGCAATGTCACTGTAAAGGACTTCATAAGATACAAAATGTTCTGGATTTCATACGACGTTATTGATGTCACATGAGATTTATCAATCATTTGAATTAACCACTTGAGTAGCGACCTCTTTGTAGCACCTATGTCTTTTTAGAGGGACCCCCATCAGATACCTTGAAGAACATTTCCAACCTTTGACTTTTCTCACTTAGAGCATCACAGCCCCTTTTAGCAAAGGAGTAGTTGTCACTAAGGCCCCAGGACCTTGGCTGATTTCTATAGTAAGAGTATTAGGATTCTCTTTAGATTGTCTTTTGATGAGTGGGGGACTGTGCATGACCAATTTCCCTAGTATTCTGGTTAGAATGCGTTAAAACATGAAAGCTATCTTCATTTCAGGAAGTGTAGAGACCTTTCCATATCTACTTCACAGATCATTAACAACTCTGGGGAAAACATCAAAAGTATCTTTTTCAGATCTGGGATAATTAAGGAGCATTTCCTCATGCAGCACTGGACTTTCCTGAGGTTTGTAATATTTTATATGCTTTATCCTTATGCCTATCTCCCCAGTTCTGCGGTAAGCTTAAAAATGAGCAGCTCTCAACTCATCATAGAAAAACAGACAAACATGACCTTAGCAGTTAATGATTGATAAAGATACAGCCAGAGTAGTTGTAGCAAAGCCCCAAGCCCTTTCCTGAAATTATGTAGTTATTTGACATACTTGTTCTTTGATAGATTCTACCTTTATTAGATTTGGCTAATAGTTCCTTGGAGGTTTTTCCTCAAGGTATTTACTAAAATAATCAAGGATAGTACTTGGCTATTTGGTATGTCATCCTAAACTAATGCCCATGTTGAGAATAAGCAAGAATTTGTCTCCAACCCTCCCCACCCCACCCCCCAAAAAGCCTTCAATAAACTCTGGAGAGTGAGGAGTGAGATCTTAACATGTGGATATAAAATTTCCAACTCATTCCTATGAATCCAGGAGTCATGAGTGCTGCGCTGTGTAGAAGGCTCAAGTCCCTCTTAGCAACCTGGCCTTGATGCTCTGTTACAGCAGGAAGGCCTAGACTCTCCCTACAGAAGCCCTCAGTATGTTAAGCATGCCCCTGTAAATGCACAGAGCTGGCTAATGAACAGTGGGACAAATAGAGTTGCAACACACTTATGGGTCTGTCTGTCATGTACATATTTTTGAATAAATAAAGAAATATCAAGGTAATTTTGGATCCTGTTCTGGTATCCCATGTGAGTGTCCTGGATTTTGTGTTGCTCAAAAGTAGTTGCTGAAAACAATGAAGATTTCTATGCCATGTTGACAGTTTAGGAAAGGTAGTAAATAAGTCATATTGCAAATATTTATTTCTATTTAGAAAACTAAGGAAATTACCTAGACTATCAAATTTATGGATATATGTCTATGTGATTACATAATAAAAGAAAATGAACAATATGCTGCCCCATGTAGATGCAGTTCATTATGTGGTTATTTCCAGAGTTGGTTTTGACAACCTTTGGTTCCTGTAAAACTCGATACCTTTCTTTTCTTTTTTTTCTTTTTTTTTTTTTTTTTTTTTTTTTTTTTTTTTTTTTTTTTTTTTTTTTTTTTTTTTTTTTTTTTTTTTTTTTTTTTTTTTTTTTTTTTTTTTGTTTGCTTTGCTTTGCTTTGCTTTGCTTTGTTTTGTTTTGTTTTGAGACAGGGTTTCTCTAGCTCTGGCTGTCCTGGAACTCACTTTGTAGACTAGGCTGGCCTTGAACTGAGAAATTTGCCTGCCTCTTCCTCCCAAGTGCTGGGAATAAAAGCTTGTGCCACCATGCCTGGCTACACCTTGTTTTTCTTTCTTTTTTTAAATTTTATTTTATATTTTTTACTTCTTTATTAAATAGTTTCTTCATTTACATTACTTTTTTCCAATTTTTATTAGATATTTTCTTCATTTACATTTCAAATGTTATCCCAAAAGTCCCCTAAACCTCCCCCATCCCCCGCCCTGCTCCCCTACCTACTCACTCCCACATCTTGGCCCTGGTGTTCCCCTGTACTGGGGCATATAAAGTTTGCATGACCAAGGGGCCTTTCTTCCCAATGATGGCCAACTAGGCCATCTTCTGCTACATATGCAGCTAGAGACACGAGCTCTGGGGGTTCTAGTTAGTTCATATTGTTCTTCCACCTATAGGGTTGGAGACCCCTTCAGCTCCTTGGGTACTTTCTCTAGCTCCTCCCTTGTGAACCCTGTGTTCCATCTAAAAGCTGACTGTGACCATCCACTTCTGGGATTGCCAGGCACTGGTATAGCCTCACATGAGACAGCTATATCAGGGCCCTTTCAGCAATATCCTGCTGGCATATGCAATAGTGTCTGCATTTGGTGGCTGATTATGGGATGGAACCCGAGCTGCAGCAGTCACTGGTTGGTCCATCCTTTTGTTTCAGCTCCAAACTTGATCTCTGTAACTCCTTCAATGTGTGCTTTGTTCCTAATTCTAAGAAGGGGCGAAGTGTCCACACTTTGATCTTCATTCTTCTTGAGTTATATGTGTTTAGCAAATTGTATCTTGGGTAATCTAGGTTTCTGGGCTAATATCCACTTATCAGTGAGTACATGTTATGTGAGTTCTTTCGTGATTGGGTTACCTCACTCAGGATGATACAATCCTGGCACAACTGGTGGTTATCATGTAGAAGAATGGGAATTGATCCATTCTTATCTCCTTGTACTAAGGTCAAGTCAAAGTGGTTTAAGGATCTCCACATAAAACCAGAGACACTAAAACTTATAGAGGAGAAAGTGGGGAAAAGCCTCAAAGATATAGGCACTGGGGAAAAATTCAATACAACAGCAATGGCTTGTGCTGAAAGATCAAGAATTGACAAATGGGACCTCATAAAGTTGCAAAGCTTCTGTAAGGCAAAAGATATTGTCAATAAGACAAAAAGGCCACCAACAGATTGGGAAAGGATATTTACCAATCCTAAATCAGATAAGGGACTAATATCCAATATATATAAAGAACTCAAGAAGGTGGACATTAGAAAATCAAATAACCCCATTAAAAAATGGGGCGCTGAGCTAAACAAAGAATTCTCACCTGAAGAATAACGAATGGCTGAGAAGCACCTGAAAAAATGTTCAACATCCTTGATCATCAGGGAAATGCAAATCAAAACAACCCTGAGATTTCACCTCACACCAGTAATAATGGCTAAGATCAAAAATTCAGGTGACAGCAGATGCTGGCATGGATGTGGAGAAAGAGGAACACTACTCCATTGTTGGTAGGCTTGCAAGCTTGTACTGAAAGGGATTTAAAATAAAATCCAGGCGGGAAATTTGTACTAGAGAATTTACAGCCAAAGGACAAAGGTCTGGGCCAGGACAGGCCTGGACAAGTCAGCACTAAAACTGTTTGAGCTGCTCCAGGAACTGATAGATAAGAAAAGAATGCAAGCTGAGTAAGGGGCCACCTTGCTGGAACCGACAAGCTGGCGCCCCCTGTCTCTCCTGTCCTCTTATTTGGTTTAGTTTTAGATTAACCAGAAGTTATGTGGCCTCATAAGCGGACACCCTGACCTGCATGTACTGCTTGCTGATGAATAACCTGCTGATGCTGATGTTTGAATCAACCAACCCAGCACAAACACCTCACTTCTCCCCCTTCCCCCGACCCTTCCCCTATCTAAATCCCTAACTTTTGAGCCTTGGGGTCAACTCCTCTGTCTCCTGCGTGGGATATGTGTTGTCCCAGAGCTCCGATTAAAAGTCCTCTTGTAGTTTTCATCAAGACTCATTTCTCCTGTGTGATTTGGGGTGTCACCTTCCCAGAGTCAGAATGTGAGGGAATTCCTTGCATTTTCTAAGCAACTTCAAAACTCTCTGGATAGCTCATCCCTTGCAGAGCAAAAGCTTAGTCTTTTATTTACATATCAATTCAGTCATTCATCCTAGGTTACCCTGAATCAACATCCCATGACCCCAGCCACTTGATTCATAGAAAGACAGCAAGCACATTAAAAAAAAAAAAAAATGAATTCAGAGATCTGCCTTTCTTTGCAAGCACAGACAATGAGCTAGTTGGGTAGGATCCTACCCTGAGACTACACATTTCTACCATACCTAGGTCCAAACAAGCTCTGTGCATGCTGGCCATGAATTTGGGAATCTGCCTGCTATGTATCTACCTACCTCTTGGCCTTTCTGACAAACTGGCTTATAGTGCAGCTGGCTCTGTTCTTTTAGGTTTGCAAAGTTCCTCACACAATTTGTATTGCATCCTTATATTTTGCACAGTTGAGAAATTACAGATTTTTTAAACTCATCTTTTCAGAGTTCTTTCCCGCTGCCTTAAGGTCTGTCCTGAAGCTTTCAGTGTTTACCAATTTTGTTAAGGACATAGATACACCCTCAACTTCTATACTCTTGCTGTTTCTGCTTATCACTCAGTGATTATTGTAAACAGGGAGGGAGAACATTCCCTGAAGGAAGAACATAAAAATATGTCCAATATTATACAAACAAGCCTTATGCCCACAGCAATCATCAACACCCACAAAGGCCCTTGCCCTCCTGGCTCCATTCCAGGGCTGAGAATCATGTCATGTAGTCCCTACTATGACCAAGAAGGCCTATCAGAGGACTCATGTACACCTCCAGTTGGTACTGGGAAATTTCTCTGAATTTCAAGTTGTTGATTTCAGTTCATTTTTTCCCATTAAAATCATTTATACTTATATGACAGACACAACTGAAGCAAGGTAGAACTTACTCCAATGTGGGGAATTGCAATTAAGTATTGAAAGGAAAATTATTAAACAATAATCTTTTTGGGAACACATCATTATATTTCCTAATTTACAAGGGGATAGTCAGAGGTTGTAATTACCAATTTGGAATATTCCTGATGCAAATAATTTGAGGTGGTAAGCATAAATTAACTAGACTTTATAAATTTTAAGTTATCCACGTTTAAATATTTTCATGCTAATTACAGAACATTTCTAATTTACATTCATTTCCCCTAGTTTACTTGCAATTTAATTAAATGATAGGTTGGAAAGGCTGCATATATGCATAATACATTGGGAATACACTCGGAACATGGCCAATCCAGGGTAACCAACAAAATCCCTGTATCGACATTTATAAGCTCACCAGGGCTCCTGTAAACAACCTATCTAATTGTATCCCCAAGGAATGGAGATGCTACATTTTGTTTTTGTCACCTTTTATTGAAAACCAACAGAATATATTTCAAAGTGAAGTAATTTATCAATAACTTTGCATATTAACTATTAAAATATTATTTCCCACCAGGTCCTCAATTAATGCTAATTAATAAAAAGAAAATAATGGGCAGTATAAGTCAAAATACTATTTGAGTGGTTTCATTTTCAGAATGAACTGAAAGTCACAGACTTATACTAGCAATTTTGTTTTCATAAGATTGATTGTTTGTTTGGTCAGAGGCAACTTCTTGCTTACTCTCAACGTTGACATCAGTTTAGGATGACATACCAAATAGTCAAGAATTATCCTTGTTTATTATGGCAAATACTTTTGGGAAAGGCCTCTAGGTAATAACTAATCAACTCAACTACAGATAGGGTCTATCACAGAACCGGTGTGTTCAATAACAACATGAACTTGGGTCAGGGCTTTGGGGCATTGTGACACTTGCTCTGTCTGTATCTTTACCAATCAGTAACAACTCAGCTCCATTGAATAGGTTGTATATTGAAGGACATGTTACTCTAAATATGATTTTATTGCTCTTGTTGTTGTTAATAATGTTAAATCCATAATAGCGGGTCAACAAACTTTTTCTTACATGCTTTGTAGGTGTATAGAATTTCTCTGACTCTCCAAGAGAATTACCCAGAGCTTACCTTCTTTTCATTACTGTAATGACATTTCATTTTCAATACATAATAATAAGAATGTTTGATGTCATTTTTACTGATAATGTTAAAGCTATTTGGTGATTGTTATTGGTGAGGTTGAAGGTTACTAGAGGGGCTAGTTAAGATGGTCTTGCAAGACTTTGATGGGGTTTCTAGAGACAATTAGGATTGAAGTCTTTGACATAGTGACTGATTAATCCATTGATGTATTTACAGCTTTGTAACTTTAATGAGCGGTTATGAAAGGCTATACCCTACTCTGAGATTCTTGGTTTTGTTTGTTTGTTTGTTTTGTTTGTTTGTTTGTTTTTCAAGACAGGGTTTCTCTGTGTATCCCTGGCTGTCCTGGAATTCTCTCTGTAGACCAGGCTGACCTTGAACTCAGAAGTCCACCTGCCTCTGCTTCCCAAGTGCTAGGATTCTACTCTGAGATTCTTACATTTGCTTTTTGTTTGATCCTGTTTCCCAATAAATTAATACTCTCATTGCCATAACGTTCTGCTGAAATACATGAGGCCAATGCAATTGTACAATAAATCCTTGTGAAACCGTGAGCACAAATACACCTTTTCTCTCTTATGTTCTTCGTTCAGGTATCTTGTCATACTAGTGATAAACATGAAGTACTTTCTTACCTCATGAAAGGTGACAGCTTGGTTTCTAACAATAGCAAATGTAAAATATTAAATATCTCTACTCACATGGAAAAATTTTCACAGATGCACTAATTTTATATTAATGAAAAGCTAATTTTCACCACTGAAGAAAGCTGAGGCAGCACCTGCTTCTGAGAACTCTGTTACTGTGGTTCAGTGACAAGCCTGAGGGGAATGAGAACTGCTTCTGCTCTGAGCTTCCACAGGATGGAATCAAGATCCTGAATTATATGAGAACTATTTTGGATCTTTCTTGGGGAGTAACTGCTTTCAAGCTCACTATCTTTATTTATAAGAATTATTTCCTTGTAGGTATGCCATTGAAGAACCTGGCTTCTTTTTGCCTTTGGATTCTCTTGTCCATCCAGAGTTTCCCAGCCATGGCCCTTCCACAGGCAACTCATAACATGGTAGCTCTCTACTTCTTAAGTTAAGCATGAGAATCTCCAACTCAAGTGATAATTCAGCAGTCCCGGCTCAAAGATATCACCTAAATCCAGGCAAGTGTAGATTAACTTTACTTTGATTTACTCCCAATACACTAAACTGGGATCCTAATATTGATTGAAAATTCTTTCACCTTGTCATAATGATACTAGAAGGAAACCAAAGAGTCTATCTGAAATTACAGGAAGGGAATTTCATAGAAGTGTATGATTTGTTGTGTCCCTGTTGAAGTGCGACATCATTTTAGGCAAAGGCTAACACAAACGGGAAACAGTTCAATTCAATTAAGTTGTTAGATATCCATCAGCTACTAAAAAAAGCAATATGAAGGTTACTACAAATAAACATTGATGCTTTATTATATTAAGTATCAAGATAGGTTATGTTTTGAAAAAGAATAAAACACAAGGGAGGAATGCAGGGCAGCCTCAACAACTGATGAAATTGTCAAAGTATGAAAGTATTTTACAAGCATAAATTAAGTTCGAAATTTATAGATATGAGAAGGGTTTTTAGGTACTTGTATGCCCAGGGCAACAACATAAGTTCAATGTTATCATTCAGTAGGAAGTGGTGATAGTGGAGAAGTTTGCAAGAGACAAATATGGCAAGTTTAAGTTTTATATATAAATTAGGATAGATTATGATATGCCCTTGCAAATCATCAGGAGGTTTTATACCATGACATAAAGACATTTTTAAAATACTAAAATGTTCTTGTTAAGAATATGCAACATATCAAAGGACTTGATAATTGGTGTGAAGAGAGAATTTGTTCTGGAAACATTTGGGAGCTTGTTAAACTACACCTTGTAATGGATTACATTAGCATTTAGCAGAGATGGGAAATCAGGGTGATCTCTAGAAAACAAGGGGAATCCAGGAAGTGAGAATCTGGTGCCAGAAAGAAGAATATATTACCATTTTCCAATTGTTACTATGAAAGTCTATTAAAACTCAGCACAACTATATTATCTTTTTGTTCTCAAGAATTCACATCTAACATGTCTGCTGAGATATCATCAGGATTTCATTTCTAGAGACTTGAGAGAAGCACCATAATACCTCTCCTTCTACTTGTAAGACTGGCTGGTTATACAGTATCTATGTGGGTAATCTAGACAATAACACTACATTGGGCAAATGCTTCAGCAATTTTGATTTAAATGTATATTAATTCCCTTTGCTACTTGGCATATCCACAGATTTCAGCAAATAGAACATTCAGATGTGGGCAAAATTTTTTGCTCTCTCTTGTTTTCCTCAATCTCCAGGGAAAGCCACTCATCTCTCTTACTTATAAAATATCTGAATTTTTACTCCATTCCCTGAAAGGTATCGCATTCTATTTCATCCTATGCAAAAGCTCAAAACTCCAAAAGCATTCACAGAATACAAATTAAGAGGAGAATGAGATAGTCTTTATAGATAATCTTGTTCAAAGTTGATACAAAAGGAAGGGTAATGAGATCTGCAGGTGCCAAGCAGCTTTACAATTTAAATAGGCAAACTCTAATCAGTTTCAATGCCTCCAGATAATCCTGTGGGATAGACAGGTGGCTCTGTAGTTAAAGTGCTTCCCTTCCAGGTCAGACAACATGAACTTAATTCTGACAACCTATGCAAAGGAAAAGAAAGGGAAGGGAAGAAACCAGGAAAGGAATGAACGGACTCTACAAAGTTGTTCTTTGACCACCATTCATACATACATGATCTTTCGTGAGCATACCATAATCACATACACAAACCTTTAAATATATTAAATTCAAATAATAACTTAAAATAAAAGAGCAATCTTCTGGTCTGTTAGTGTGTATCCTGTGTGGGCTTAAGATCCTATCTTCTGGATTATCATTCCATTTCATGAGAAAGAACATATATACACATCAGCCTTTCTTCTTGGATAATTTTGGGATGAGATGTTCTTTTTAAATTTTTATTCTTTTTTGTTCAATTTTAGTACAGCACAACAACGTTTGGCTGGTTTAAGATTTACAGAATCTTCAATGTGTCTATTCTGTATTGTAGGGCTTCCTTTTGTATATTTAAAGTTTGCTAACAGAGATTCCCTAATCTCATTTCTATATTTATCTTCTGCTGAGATGAGAAAAGTTATGAGTTCCTCAATCACTTCCCATAATTTAAAAAAAAAAATTTAATTTAATTTTATTTCGATTTAGTGTATATCTATGTAATAGGTTGGGCGCATATAAGTGTACAGAGGCCAGACAACTCTGTAAGATCACTTTCTCTTTCCACACTCCTGTAGGTTCCAAGAATGGACCTCAGGTTGTCTGGCTTGCATGGAATATGTTGCCCACTGAGCCACCCCATTGTCTGCTACTTGCATTTTGTGAGACAGAAGACATTGACTTTTTAACCTTGCTCAGTTTTAGCAAAACTTTCTGTTTTCCATTCATGGTTTCAACTTTTAAAGAAAGCTCCAAAAGCAAATCTTTGAGTGTAATAATGTTTTTGAAATGCAGGTAATATGAATATTTCCCTAGTAATCCAGATTTGTTCCTATTTTAAAAAATAATCATCTCAGTACCACCTTTCTCTATTATTTATGCAGAGGATTCAAGCAGTGATAAGCCTTAAGTCCCAACAAATTTCCAAGAAATCTCTTCAATTTTAGTTATAGGTACAGAGTCCTGTTTCCAGACAGCAAATTGTGCACTATTTTTTTCTTGGTTTACATACCACATCTTTGGTGGTTTCATACAACACAATTATGACACACTGTTGTTCAGAGTTTCAAGAAAGGCAACTCTGTGATAAAAAGGAATTGGTAGGAGATAAGATCTGCTTCTAGGTTCTAAATAAGAGCCACCTTCCTTCCCTTTTGAATATGCATAGCCTTCTGCACTCTCTTTTGTTCCATCCATACTTTGAACACCTGAGGGCTCAGTGGTAGTATTTTATAGGGTCTCTCTGACCATTATTAAACAGCCACATCTAAAGGTCACAGAGGTTACTCCTCTCTTTTATTCCATGTCTAAGTATAGTTGTAGTCATAACAGATCAAATTAGTACATCTAAGTTAATCTTTCTATTTTATGGTTAACCAATGAAAATAATTTTGAAGCTGATTAACAATTTTAATTCAGGTGACAAACAATTCTTTTTATAATGCATGTTAATCCATTATCATTGCTATAGTTGGACATGAGACACAGTAATTTGTAAAAGAAGAATGGCCTTCCTAATACTGAGAGTTGGAAAGATGCAAGTTTCTAATGAGAACCTACTTGCTGTGTCACCATAGGGCAGAAATGGAAAACACAATGTCTTACACAGAACAAAATAGAAAGTATAAAAAATAATATAGTTCACTCCAACATTTTATAAGATGTTAATCTTGCCATGTGATTGAAGACTTTTTACCTTCAGTCATTGCCTTTAAGGCTCAACCTATTAATATCTTTAATTTAGGGATTACATTTAGAATATATATTTTGGGCTTATTCAGATCCTGGCCATCTATAGCCACTGTATTCACAGTTTGGGGTGGTAAAGACATAGGTAAAGTGAGGTAAAAGTAATTGTTTTGTCTATAAAAGTAGCTTCAGAAAAAAATAATTAGTTCAATTTAGGGTATATTGAATAAGAGATTGATGGCAAATTGTAAATAGATCTGTTCAGTTGGCATCACAACAACAAGTCTGGTCGTTTGCCAGGAAGATGTGCAGCGATGTCTGGGTGCTGCTGTCATTCTGTTTGAGTGTTTCTCTTTCTGTTTTTGTTTTGTTGTTGTTGTTTTAATATACAGTCACAGAATAGCCCTAGAAAGAAGCTTGTGGAGACAAGATCTTGAGCCAATGATGGAGGAAAAAAAGCCAAAAGTTTGTGCCATATAATCCAGAGCTGTACCTTACTGAGGATGGATATTATAGGGGATGTAGCTTCCTGGTAGAGTTGAGGCTCAGTGTATGTGAGATCTAGGGTCTCATTGCCACCACTGCAAAACAGCTCCCCAAAGACGCATGCAACTGACATGAATTTTAATAAATCATAAAGTAATTATTTTCTATACAGTGTTTTTGCCTGTCCATTATTCAGTAGCTGGGCTGAGGCCTCAGTGGTGGTATTTTATAGTGAAATAGGAAACAACATAGAGAATATTGGCAGCTGGGCTATAGTAATGACAATATTAGATAGCAACCTTAGGACCTTGAAAAGATCACTGTCATTATTAGGAATATAATTTTCCTATCATAAATATATGTATGTGTAGCATATAAAGTTGAGAGACTAATATAAAACATGGAAGACTTTGCAAATACAAAATATATGTGTGTGTTTTAAAAAAAGAATTTGGAGAAGATATAAAGCATTAGAAGCAATAAGAAGTCTTCTGTGAACTGAATGAAAGAGAATGTGTTCTATCTTTTGGTAAATTTATTATAAGAAAGTGAATTTCTGTTAGCTCCTTGGGGCTTCTCTTGCTCTATGAAAGTATGTTCTTTGCCATGACTTTATCCTATTTCTTCGTTATGTTGTGGATGCATAGAGAGTCGTAACAAGTCCTGCTCTCAAATTGCATCAAGCAATAGATGTCTCTGATTCCCAACTGAGAAAAATCTCATTTTCAAGGAATGTTTGAGCTTTGCCTTCCATTATATTCAGAATATTTTGGGTCTAAAGTCTCAACTCTATACAAATAAAAAAGACACCTTTGAAAATTGTATCTACAAATAGGAACATGGAATGGAAAGTAAACTAAAGCTTATAGAATGACTAAAACTGGGAAAATATAATCTATTTTAATATTCTAATTTTTATCACAAAAAGGTCTAACAGAAAGTCATATTTATATAAGCAAATTGGAGAAACACCTAATAGAATTTTAAAGAGTGTAATCTGCTAAAACATAAAAACATAAGTTAAAATATTTCCAATATTCAATAATTAATATTAAATATTATATATTAAAACATATGTTCATCATAAACAATGACTTTAAAGCATAATCACAGGCAATAATTATATATATATAATTGTGTGTGTATTATATAATAATATATATGTGTATGTGTGTCTCTGTGTGTATGTGTATAATATTTGCAAACTATTTCTTTGACCAATGTGTCACTTAAATTTTCTTTTTTAAAATGATATAAATATTTCAGAAGAATTCTTGTCTGAAATTTTTACATATTGAAAAAGTTAGGATAATTGGATTAGTTTTTGTTTTTTAAAGAAAATTTGTTCCCTGGATGCCTAGAATTATAAATCAAACACATAACATAAAATAATAAGTGAATGTTTGAATAAACATTATCATAAAATATTCATGAAACTAGTTGATTGATTTTAATATTGATTATATTCAAATAGTAACAATGTAAGATCAATATTTATTTCAGTGATATTTTATTCAATAGTAAACTAATAAATGGTCTTAAAAGAGCCTTTCTTATTATTGATATATAAAAATGAAGAAGAGGAGAATAAAAAAATCTTTCATTGTTTATGTCCTAATATCACCTAACAAATTAAATCAACTTGACAATTTTAATTGCTATTTTCTTTTTAACAGCTTTAAACTTAGCCATTCATTTTCTAAAATCTATACCTGGATCCCAGACTATATTCATTTTTACATTGTCTGGTACATTCTGTAAATGTCACATTTCATATCTGAAGACTTTGTGCTTACACAAAATAAATAGTAATAAAATAGAATTGGGTTGATGTGACTTTACTGTCACTACTATGTCTGCCATATCATCATTATTTAATACCCTATGGCCAATCACATTTGTCCATGGTTGTGTGGCCAATCAGTGCAGCATGGACAATCTACCAGCTTCATGTTTCCAAAGAGTAGTTAGTGTCCCTCCTTAAGCTTCTATCAACTGCCAATAGTTATTCCAGTAGGGATGGATCTAAGAAATCCCTGTTTAATCAATGCTGGAATCTTGGTTGGCTTGCTCTTGTGCAAGTAATCACAGCTGGTATGAGTTAATGTTTACAGCAGTCCTATTATGTGCAGAGAACAGTCTCTCAGTGCTTCCTCTCAACATGTCAGCTCTTACTGCCTCCTGCCCACTCTTCTACAGTATTCCTTGAATCTAGGCTGAGGAGAGAGTAGGGTAGTTGACTAATTCACAGGTGAGTACTGCAGTTATCTCTGCTTGGCACTTTGATCATTTATGAATCTCAGAATTAAATAATATCTACTGCAAAAATAAGTTTCTTGGATATATTAAAGCTGAAAAAAAAACTTCTAAATATAAGATATTTCAATGGTTAGGAAAAAATTTTAAATATTCAATTATCTTACCTATCAGAAAAATGCAGATTAAAACTACTTTAAGATTTCATTACACCAGAGGGGAGGTCAAGATCTGGGACACAAATGACAACTAATGACAGCATGGATGTAACAAAAGAAACACCGTATAGGCTATTGATGGAGGTGTAAATGAAGTCAGGCACTTTGGAAAGCAAACAGAAAGTCTTGCAAAAACTAGATAGAACTAGATATGATAAAGCTATACTACTTCTGGACATTCATTCACTCCAAGGACTTCGTACCCCACTACAGAAATATTTGCACATTCATGATTATCATGGCTGTATTCATGGTAGCTAAGAAATTAAATCAATAAGATTCACAATCAACTGATAAACCGAAATTAGTACATCCATACAGCAGCATATTAGTAACCTATAAAGAAAATGAAATGATTTGGGCATAGGATATTACTGAAATAGAATACCTAGAATCAGAAAGACAAACAGCACATTTTCACTTTAATGCATGAATCCTGACTTCAAAACTGTTGTGTGTTTAAAATATGTGGATGCCAGAAAACTAAATGAGCTACTGTGAGTGGATGACTTAAGAAAAAAGACATTGGGATAGATGGGTGTGAATACAGGAAAATGAGGTGTGGGCAGAACGCTTGGTCGAAACAAAGTGCACATGAAAATATCTATGAAGACCTATGTTCATCAACTGAAGCAAAACAGTTATGTGGAGAAAATAGCACGGCACAGATGGCATGGCTGACTCCAAACAATGCAGGATTTTGTCATTGCCTTTGTTTGGCAATCATAGTTAGCTAGTAACACCCTGTTGCTATAGACAGAACTCACTGTGGATGCAGGACATAGAGAAATATCAAAGTCTCCAGAGACCCCTCTCTGTGTGAGCCATAGATGTTATGGAAGCTTCTGAAGAAGAAAAGACATCAATTTTTTTCCTCAGTACTTGACCCTGCATGCTACAGTATTAATTTATCTATTGGTGCGATATTGGCATACAAGTTATGGGGTAGCCAACTGTTTTCTGGAATGAAACCTGCTCCACAAGAAAGATTTCAAACCTGGTGCTGTAAACTCTCAGCAAACGTCTATGACAAGAGACAAAAGTTAACTATACTAATTTTAAACCCCAAATCTCACTAATATTTACAACAAACAATGTCTGTATATTAGCAAAATCTAAGAAATATGTTAAAATTATCCAAACGAATAATTTTATATTACATAAGTAGTTTGACATGTAACTATCCCCATTCACATAATATGAAATATGATTGGTGGCATACACATTAACCTAGGAAATGTTGAAGATATAAATATTATTTTATGTGATTTCAACTCTGTGGTTATTTTTACATGTTTGAATATCAGGCAGGAAGCTGCCCAGTAACCCTTCAGCTTTGCAGAGTTGGTAATTTTACAAGTTGGAAGTTCAATTTCTCAACCTTTTCTTCATCCATGGATATCAGAAGTCTTTTTAGTCAAAATGCAGGCTCCTAAGAGCATGATTTTAATTTGTTACTACATATAGAAGTTTCATCAATTTCTCTAGGACACAATTCATGACCTGTTTGGTTGTAGAAAGGTAGCACTATGATATCAGGCAAGCCTATAAGTAAGCATCAGTACCTGAGAGATGTGCAGAGAGCATATTACATCCTTTCCTTACTCTGTAATTGACTTTTGGGAAAGAGATGTGGTTCATTGACCACCATTTAAAAGATAAATAGCAGCAGTGCTGGCAAATTCTCATAAAAGTCAGAGCTAATGTATAGACAACAGCATTCACCTATGGTTGTGTTCAGATATTTAGATATTTAGATATAGAATTCAAGTGCATTTGCCTAGGTACATTTAATCATGCAGGCTATTGGCCATTAATGAAAGCAAAAGCAAATCAGCTGGTATCTTAAAAGGACAGACACTCATTAGCTCATGTCTTCTTGCACATATTTGGAATGGAAGCAATCTAAATAGCTTTCTCTGAGCAGAATGGAATTGGAGCCCTGATTTACAGTGAATAAGAAGCTAGCTGTTTTCATAATCTCTGTTTCCACTGTTGGAGTCAGAATACTCGGCTGATTCATGAGTTGGGAACTTTTATATTTACTCAAGAAATTGACAAAATGCAGCATGACTCCATATATGACTTTGCAGGAAATATTTTGTGCTTTTCACGGTATATTTATCAAACTTGTATTACCACTAACATTGTGTTATCGCAATTCTGCTCAACTTCTTGAAACTCCAAGTAGTTCAGAGGCTACAGGGACTTATATAGTGTAATATATTTAACCTAAGCAGCTATAAAGGCCAATGAAACCAACAACCTAACTATTCCAGCCATGGCTACCATCAATGTGAAGAATGTAACAGGCAAGGTACTTTACAGGCCCCATAGGTAACTCTGACATGTGTGCATAATTTCACGATTTTAATTTAAAAGTTCACTAGCTAAATATCTCATCTACATCTTAATAAGGTAATGAAAACTTGGTTCTTAAAGAAATGCATATTTTTAAAGCAATGTTTAGGCCTGAAACTTAGCATTTACCCAAAATATTAGTGCTTATTTAATTTTCTGATTAAAATTTTAGAAGGAAAATGTTTAAAATAGGTGTGTTATATTCTCTTATTACATAATTTTTTACAACTTTATCATTACATGCAACAATGGGGGAGTTCAAACATTAAGTGCCATTTAGATTTTATAAAATACTATTAAACATACCACTCCATTCTAATATGACTAATTATTATAAAGATGGACTATTGCAGCTTGGTCTTTATATGAGTATCCCAACAACTGGAGCAGGGGCTGTCCCTGAGACAGTTGCCTGCCTCCCTGCTTGTAGATCCTCCACCTAAATGGACAGCCTTTCTTGTCTCAGTGGGAGAGGTTATACCCAGTCTAGCAGTGACTTGATGTGCTGAGAAGGACTTGTGTGAAGACTTACTGGGAGGAGAAGAAGGACTGATTGTAAAGTGGATAAACAAATAAATTAAAAAATATATGATGGACTTTATAAAAATGGTATGTTACATTTCAGAAATCAAAAATATTAAAAATTACTCAAAGTTTATATCTTATTCAAAAGCACAAAAATTCTAAACACTAAGACACAGCCTTCAAAAATTATATGTACACACATTTAATTGAATGTTAATGTGCATCTATACATTTAAATTAGAATGAAATAACACCTGAATTGTTAATTTACCAAATGCAGTCTTAATGTTCAGAATGCTACATGGTTTAAGGAGCAATATGAAGAACAGTATCGGGGTTAGAATTCACCATTCTATGGTTCAATGTAGCCAATTTATTGAAAACTTATTACTGTCTTTATATGGTTTTGTGTTCTGATTTGAAAGTAAAAGATTCTACTGTAGGCTCATTTCTTTAATATCTGTCCCAGAAGTGGGTGCTGTTCTAGAAGGTCATGGAAATGTTAGGAGATAAAACCTTCCTGAAGAATATGGGATTAGCTTTTATAAGCTGTCCCAATTTTCTGTCTGCCCTGTTCTCCTGTCAGTGTGGCTCCCTTTGTGAGCCTTCCTCTTCATGGTATTGTGACCCCTAAATCTATGAGCCCAGACTTTTTCTTTTAAGTTATTTCTTATAAGGTAATTTGGTCACAGAAACAAGACGAGTAACTCATACCATTATAATTGGATAAGCTTGAGATCCCATTGTAAAATAGTGCAAATTGATAGCATAAGTAGCAGAATTGATTTATCATAGTTCTGGAGGGTGTATAAATCTATGGTCAAGGTGTCACGTCATGTCATCTCCTGATGCCCTTAGCAAGGCTCCATGTAGTCCATCTCCTGAGGAGGACTTACTTGCTAACTTAGACAGGCCCTCTGATTATATTCTCACAGGAAAGAAAGAGGGCCAGAGAATTGTGGTATCTGTTCTTTTTAAAAAATATATTGTACTATTTTTCTGTGGGATTGTATGACTATATGGATTAGTATGCCATATATACATACAGGAGCCCAAAGAGGCAGAAGACTGTGTCAGATCACTTAGAACTGGAGCTACCATATAGAAGCTGGAAACTGAAGCCAGATCCTTTACAAGGTAAACTGTGGACTCCTTGCCCATCTCCTAGTCTCTAGTCTTCCTCAGATTCAGATTCCATTCTAGAAACTCACCCTCACAATTGACGATGCCTAAATCTAAATATCTTTGATTCTCTGAAGTTGATTTTCAGCTAATATAAGACATACTTAGGTCCAGTAAGTGGTAGGACCTTAACTCATCTAGCTGAAAGGGATTTAGAGGTCAGACAGATAAACAGGACAAGCATACCTCCATTTCTGTGACCAAGTCCTAAGCAAATATTTGAATTTAAAAGAGCAAGGCTGTGCCCTCCTCAGACTCAGTCTGAAACATGCCAACAAGCTTTTTTGACAGTTATAAGAACCCCACCATGGAACTCAAGAAAGTATCTAACAAAATAAATGTGATTTTCTACAGGAGAAAATATAATACGAATCTACTCCTATACACAGTCTTCATAGGAATGGAATGCAGAACATGAGAGATGTTCAGGTTATGTCCAGGCGTCTTCCTATGGTGTTAAATTCAAGGATTCCAGTTTTACATTTGCAGCTTGTTTCCACTTCCACCCCAATTTGGATAACATTTATAAAGCGTTTTCTACAGACGGTGTTGGTTGGTTTTGTTCCTCTGACAACGGAGGTCTGTCTTGATAGGATTAGCAAGAAGTTCCATGTCCTGAAGATCATTTATTTCATTCTTCATGTACAGAGGACACTTTGGATATAGACATTCTTCTAAAGCTGCTACAGAATTCTTTGCAAGAAGCTCATAAGCTGAGTTCAGCTGAGATCCTACAATGAGGAATGTTGTACTTCTTAGAAGGGGGAAGAAAATACTCACAGGAAATATGGAGGTAAAGTGAGGAGCAGAGACTAAAGGAAAGGCCAACCAGGGTATCTAAAGGACTAAAGTGAGGAGCAGAGACTAAAGGACTGGGCATCCATCCCATATACAGTCATCAAACCAGGATGCTATTGAGGATGCTGGAAAGTGCTTGCTGATAGGAGCCTGATATAGCTGTCTACAGAGAGGCTCTGCCAGAGCCTGACAAATACAGAGGTGGATGCTTGCAACCAACCATTTCGAGCATTCACCTATTGGACTGAGAGTCAGGTCTCTGATGGAGGAGTTAAAGAAGGGACTGAAGGAGCTGGGGGAGTTTGCAGCCCCATGGCGGTAGCAACAGTGTCAATTGGCCAGACTCCATGGAGCTCCCAGAGACTGGAGTACACATGGAGGGACCTATGACGCTGGTCACATATGTGGCAGAGGATGGCCTTGTTGGACATAAGTTGGAGGAGCGGCCCTTGAGCCTGAGGGGATTCAATTTCCCAGTGTAGGGGAATGCCAGGGTAGAAAGGCTGGAGTGAGTTATTGGGTGAGGAGAACCCTCACAGAGACAATGGGAGGGGAAATGGGATAGGGGGTTTCTGGAGGGGAGACGTGGAAAGGGAATAATATTTTAAATGTAAATAAAGAAAATATCCAATAAAAAATAGAAAAAATCTCTTCTCTTTTTTGTAGGACATTTTTCAGAAAGTAACAATAATTTCCATATAAAATCATGTAAAAGGTCCCAGTCAGTCTTACCACAAAATATTTTCATTTTAAATAGTGATTGAACTATGAAATAGTACTCAATAGTTATTTACCTAATGGGTAAACTGAGGAAATTTACATAAGTAATTGCTAGTACATTAAAATGTGTCATCCACAGTGTATATTGTTCTGGAAAATTAAATCAATGCATAACCGTGATTTAATCTGAATGAGATCTATTCATCTCTGCCTCTAGAGACTTTTCAGTACACATCCTGAATCTTATCAATCTTTTGGCCAGTTATGTTCAATCTTCTTAACAAAATTATCACAACAACATATAGCTTAGAGGAAGAACAGTGTAAAATGTTTTGTTTCTGTGTCTGTGATGGTCACTTTTGAAGGAATGCAGCTTTGGTGCAACAATGGACCATTTTTATGGGATTCCGAAAGTGCATACGGTAAAGCATCTGAGTTATTTATGGTTTTTTTTTTTTTTTTTGATAAATTGCTGAGACTATAAAGAAGCTGAGAAGTTTAAAAAATACAAATATATGAAATTATATTACCGTGTATGAGATTCAGAAATGTGAGAACAGAATTTAAAAGCATTCAGAATTGGAAGGATAAGAAATCAATGCAAAAGGAGAGAAGAGATATAGAATTTAAAAATGTAATATGAACAGTTACTGAAGGTGCTGAGATGGCTGAGAAGACAATGACAGAGTCATAATGTTACAATGAAGAACTGTGCCAATGAAAATTAAGAAGTCAAGAGCTGTAAAGCCAGGATGCCATGTCTAATTAGAGTAAGCATAGAACTCTATAAGACTGAGTGATAGGGGAAACAATCTCAGAGCCTGTAGCTGTAATTTTCCTGTAAAATGATGATCAAGTCATGGATGAGCCATTCTGAAACCAGAGGACCTTAAGGCCCCATTGCATGATGCACATGGAGGTTGGGAAGGACGGATGTCAAGCACCTGTGCCTTTGGAAGAAGGCCAGCCATGTGTGGCACCTGCACAGGAAGCTCCAGGTGACACTGGTGATTGGCTGAATGCCCTTTCCTTGAGGAAGGTGGTACAGTGTGAAGGGAGCACTGACCATTTATACTCCAGATGCTGGAAGGAAATAATCTACTCATTTAAAAGACATGTTAGACGTTATCAGCTTCTCTTCACTACCTTAGGTTTGTTCTCCTCAACCCCCCACCACCCGGCTCATGATTAACAATGGATGAAGAGTTTCAAAGATTTCAAGTTAAAAGAATGTGATTCTATTACAATTGTGATTTCAGAAGTTATCCATGAAATCCATAATATTTTTTTTAAAGTGTCCACTATTTGTGTTTTTCTACAATATGTCTAAATTTATATTTTACAAAAGCAGAGTAGTTTTTCTGTATCTATTTATGTCTATATTTTCTATAGATATGTATCTATAAATATGTATTATTTTGTAGCTTACCTAAGACTGTTTCATAGTATAAATGCTTGTACTCACAGGATTCATATATTTATACAATTATACATTGCAATAATATCAGGAGGTAAAATCATTAGAAGGTACTTAGAACACTTCCAAGGACAGAGAAACTCCTTTACTAAAGAGAAGTTAGAAACCTTCTTACTACTTTTATATGAGCAATCACATAGGCACTGCCTCTGAAGTAGAAAGAACTCTTAGCAGACAGCAGTTCTAGGGATGGTTTTATGATCTTTGACTACAACATTGCATAGCTATGACCAATAACAGTCTCCTTTTTATAAATGATCCGCTCAAGGGATTTTGGCTGACACCCTAAGATAAATTGGAACTTGGGGTTTCAAAATAATGGTTTACCAAAAAAATTCCTACTTTTACAATGGTGCTGATTTGGTACAAATATAGGATACTTACTTATAAGCAACTTTACATAAATTACATCAAATGATACTGACAACAACCTAACACTGGTTAATTACTTCTGCATTTACATGTATGAGGAAGAGAGTTTTCGATGACCAAGACTTCCTAGATCATCTTATATTTATAACTAGCAACACTGGATTTATGACCTTGTCAGCATGACCTCTATAACCTCTCCCTTAGTTATATCATGAATATACTTATTGTTCTGGTTTGAATAGGAATGGGCCCAATAATCTCTTACATCTGAATACTTGTTCTCTAGTTGGTGAAATGGTTTGCAAAGGATTAGGAGTTGTGGCTGTCACTAGTGAGTGGTATTAGAGTTTCAAGAGCCTTGTGCCTTCTCTTAGTTTTCTACCTCTGCCTTGTAATTCCATCTGTGAGTTCTCAGATATTGCTTTAGCCGCCTGCTACCTCCATTCTAACATCATGGATTCTAACCTTCTGGAACTGGAAGCCCAAAATGAACTCATTCTTTCATAAATTTCATTGATCATGCTACTTTATCTCAACAATAGAAATGTAATTAAGACACTTAGCTACAAGTGAATATCAAGTTTAAAGCCAGATTCTAAATTGATTTTTGGAAACTGCTCCTTGTCACCATGTGTCTAGTCAACTTCAATGCCCTTATCTTCCTTCGTATTAAAATAAATATTAAGATAAATAGGGACCTATCATGATCGCCCTCAGAAAGGCCCAACAATCAGCTGAAAGAATCAGATGCAGATATTTGCACCCAACTGTGGTACCCCTTCTTCCATTCAGCATAGCTGATGTTGTGACTAGGCCTTGAGAAGCCACGCCATAAGGCATCCTTTGTCTTGTTAATTAGGCTTGAGATAAGCAGGTGGCCCTGGGGCCTGCTTCTAGACCTCTGCTCCACCCAGCCCACCTACGACCAGCCCACCAGCACAAACCCAGGACTTATCACTAGACTCCAGGCTTCCCATCAAACCCCAGAGGCCTGCACAGAAGACTGGGGGCGGGCCTCCCTCCTTTTCTCCCCAAGTGTTTGTCCTCCATTAAACAGTCGCTTTGAGCAGCAGCAACCATGTAGCCTTGGCGATGTTTCTTTCCCCATGTCCCTTAGTCACATTTCAGCCTCGGGCCATTTCTCCAGGGAAACCCGACCACTGCGGGCAGTGGACCCCAACACCCAACCAATGGACAGAAGCAGCTGACCCCTGTTGTTGAATTGGGGAAGGCTGAAAGAAGCTGAGGAGAAGAGCGATCCTGCAGGAGAACCAGCAGTCTCCATTAATCTGGACCCCCGAAGTCTATCAAACATTGGACCACCAAACAGGCAGCATACACCAGCTGATATGAAGCCCCCAACACACATACAGCAGAGGACTTCCGGGTCTGTGTTCATTCAGAGATAATGCACCTAATTCTCAAGAGATTGGAGTCCCCAGTGATTTTAGAGTTCAGGTGGGTGGGGGTGGGGGTGGGGGTGGGGACAGTCACGTGGAGACAGGGGGGTGTGGAATAGGTATGGGATGTGGAACAGTCAGAGAGTGGATGGGGTGGTGGATAAAATATGGAGAATAAAAAATAATTAAAAAAACAAAATAAACTAATAATAAATATGTAGCCTTCATGAAAATAGAAATGTAACTTTAAAATGTCCGGAGTTCATTTGTATTGCTTTACTGCAAAGGAGGAAATAGTCCAAAGTTCCGTGTCCTCCTTTACCCAGTTCCTCATAGCTTCGTCCCCCTTGTCAGCTTTTTAAGCAGCCACTAACTATTCATATTCTTTTTAGAGGAAGACATCATAACTGATTCAAATGCAGCAGTTGGGGCCATGTCCCAGCTCCTTGTACTTTTCTATTCATGATTTTTTCTTATCTTTCTTCTGCTAAAAAAACAATGATGAGCAAATCACTTGTCAGCCAAGAGCAGCGCCCTTTCAGAACACAGCAAATGGGAGACTGAACAGGCAGAGCCAAAAGCCAGATTAACAAATACACAGAGGGAGCTCCTGAGAGCTACATTAATAATTTTATCCCCCAAAGGAAAAAATCTCTAAAAAATGAATTGCATTATGCTTATATATAGCAGTACTTTAAATGTAACTCTTGGAGCTTACATATTCTAAGCATATCCATAATACTTACCTAAGGGAATAAAGTTAACAAATCAATTTTTAAATTCAGTTCACTTATTTCTTGTGGTTTTTAGCCACTGAATTCAGAACACTGTGGAAAAAGTATTTCTCTTGAATATTTGATTCCATGATCTTATGTAGACATATCTCTATATTGGATTTCAATAAGTCTGCAAAAATGAAATGTCTACCTTTAGTCAGCGTTGATTTATATCTATACAAATTTAATTCCAACATGTAGTGACATAAAATCTGTAAAGTAACTTGACACCAGAATAAACATATAGTAAGGGTTTTTATTCTTTTTCCTCAAAATGAAACTATGGGTCTTTTATAAAATCATTGTCAATCATTCATAGCAGAATATTGACTCCTATTAATTTTAATATTGAAACATTAAAATATGAATTGTTTAGGAAATAATTTTTACTTAAGAATTTCCTAATTTAATTTGTTCTTTAATAATTTCACGTATGTACATAATGTAATATAATTACTCTCACTTCACTTATTTCTTATTTCTTTGTTCTACATTCCTAGATAATCTCTTCTCTTCAAACGTTCATGGCTCATTCATTTTGTCCTGAGGTGTACTGAGTGTATCCATGGTTATCTGTATAACCATGGGCTGGAAGTTATTCACCAGATACTCATAGGTTCAGCAGTAAGGAAACAACAGGAGGCCATGATTCATCTTCTTGCAGGACTGAAAGATACATCTGCCTAAGACTTTTTGCTTTCATGAGAAATTATTGGCAGACGGGACAGTCCTGTGTGAGCCCAGTGTGAGTAATGGCTATCTTGGTGTCACATACTCACAAAAAGTAGACATATGATTAAAACAAACAAACAAACAAACAGACAAACAAACATACTGTCATAGTACATATGAAATATTGAACATTGTCATTTCTATGAATACTATAAAACAGTATTGGTCAAATCAGATCATGAAAAATTTACAAATTTTAATTGCATTAACTTGTCACCTAACACCATTTTGTTTCAACTGAATTCTGAGGTTATCCTTCATAGTTTTCAGCAATAAAACTGTGTGCATATGAAACATTGATATGATATGAAACCTTTCTTTTTTAACTAAAACATATAGTTGACAGACAAAATTGTCATTCAATGGACTAGCCTGTCCCATCACTGGTCAAGTAAGTTATCTAGTTAATATGAAACATTACAAGGGTCTCAACTTGTAGCGGCCTTTGTGACTGTGACTGTGTGAGTGTTTCTGCTATTTGTAACTACAACTACTTTTACATGTCCACCTCTGTCAATTTAAATATTTTCAATCATCTTGAGTGAATCTGTTGCTCATCTTACAAACATAAATTATCACTTTCATCTTTCTTCATGTCTTTGTAGCTCAATTTCTTAAAAACCATGAAAAACAAACAAAAGTAAATAATATTTTTCCAAATGAGTATATAATTAAGAAATAGATTTGGGCTGGAGAGATGGCTCAGTGGTTAAGAGAGCATTGACTGCTCTTCAGGAGGTCCTGAGTTAAAATTCCAGCAACCACAGGGTGGCTCACAACCATCTGTAATGAGTTCTGATGCCCTCTTCTGGTGCATTTGAAGACAGCTAGAGTATACTTACATGTAAATTTTTTTTTCTTTTTGTTTTTGTTTTTTGAGCAAGGGCTTCTCTGTGTAGCCCTGGCTGTCCTGGAGCTCACTCTGTAGACCAAGCTGGCCTTGAACTCAGAAATCCTCCTGCCTCTGCCTCCCAAGTGCTGGGATTAAAGGCATGCTCCACTATGCCTTGCCTAAATAAATCCTTTTAAAATAAATCTTAAAAAAAAAAAAGATAATTTGTGACTAATTATTAAAAAAAAAAAGAAGCAGATGCACCTATACTTAAAAATCCAAGGAAGTACACACACACACACACACACACACACACACACACACACACACACACACACGGGACAGGGAGAGAGAGTTACAAAGACAGAGAGAAACAGAGACAGAGATGAAGACAAAAACAGATAGAGACAGAAGCTGAAGCAGAGCTCAAAGCTCATGAATACATTGATCAAAGTTAAGAAGTCAATTCTACTGTGACATAGCAAAGACTTGATATAAAACCATAAGCACAATGACTTCATCTAAAGTAATAGTGGAAGGAAAACAGGAAAAATTAATAATAAAACTGATGCTGAGGAATGAAGTTAGATCTGACCAACTAATCAAAAACTTAACTAAAGGGGTCGGGGTATAAATATACAATGTAGAAGTGCAAACCTCATAGAAGAAAACAAAAGGCTTAATGGCTTGGTCTGGATTTAGACAATGGCTCTTTAGAAATTATATCTAATTAGAAGGGATAGAAAGAAAGAGAAAAATTGTACTTAAATTTTACATCCTTCTGAAGATATCACCAGGACAGTGAAAAGAAAATGTGGAATCTGAGAACTGTTTTGGACATCATTCATCATGTACAGGATTTGTTCTCAGATATTATTAGCTCCCCTTGCTTACCTATAATAAGAAGAGCTAGCTCAGATTTAAAGGAGGGAAAATGATATAAACAGACAAATCACCAGAAAAGAATGCAAGTACAAAAGAAGTTGTCCTAAAATATTAGTAACTAGCAAAATTCAGATCAAGACCACAAAGAAATACTCCCATATAGTAACTAGGGCAGCTATTGTCAAAAAGACAAAAGCCAGTATTAAATGACTGTGTGCAAACAACTCACACAAATTGCTTGCCTGAGGATAAAATGGAGCCACTTTGGAAATCAGTTTATAATTCCCCCAAAATGCATGCGTTTACCAAACAACCAAACAGTTCCACCCCTATATCATAGCCAATAAAATTCAAAACAAGTACTTGCAAAATACTGTAGGCAATTATAAAGATACTTTAAAAAAGATAAAAGTCAAAAATCAAAACTAAGCTTTTAAGTAATATACAAATAAACAATATGGTATATCTAAGAAACAGAATATTATTTGCTCATACAAACAACAAACATATAATATGTGTAACATATATGTATTATGAAAGCATTTTGATAACTGAAGATAACTAGGCAAACAAATGTAATGTGTTATATAATTCTACCTAAATAAAAGGGGCAGGTCGACACAGGCAGAAACTACATGAATCACTGCCACAGGCTCCAGGTAGGATGAACCAAACATGAACTGAATGATCAAAAATACATTAGCTTTGTATGTTTGTTTGTTTGTTTGTTGTTTCTCTGTTTTCAAACTGAAATTTTTGTTGTTTTCAGCGTAAGTTTGTGCAAATGCGTGCCACTGGATTGTATACTTTTAGAGGACCAATTTTATGAGCACTTAAATTACATCTCAATAAAGAAAAAAAACAGAGCTTTTGTCAGTATTCCAAGAATGTTAATACAGTAAAATTAATTCTTACATTTAGCACAGTACCAGCATAAGTGAAAGACAGTATCTTTCACTATGATTGAAGAAAAATATATTTTGAACACATACAACCTAAAAAATAGAATAGTATCCTGAAGGTCTTTTAAAAAGTCATCAAAAATCTTACAGAAATGTAGGCCTAAGATCAAAACATCCAAAACAAAAATTGAAAAAGAAATAGCACTGGACGTTATCACATTATTTAAAAACTTATTACACTACTGTACATGTTAAAATCTAAAGGTTGAAAATATTGAAAGTAAAAAATATAGTTAGAGGAATCACTGATTATATATATATATATATATATATATATATATATATATATATATAAAATAACTATCAAATTATTTATTGATATCATGCTAAAGAATGGTATTTTGTTAACTTTAGAATAAATTTTAAATTTTTCTTAGGCAATTATTTTCTGGAAACAAGAGAGATATTGTAGTGAGTGTTTTGTTTTCTTTAGAAAACAGAAATATGGGAATGAGGTTTTGTTTTAATCCCTGGTGTGGGATAAGGGGCTGCTTCACATTATGATCACATTATGATTGTTTTGCCTCATGCTCTAACAGGGACATGGTTTTGTTTGCTGCAGATATTTCCTGACATTTGTAATTCTGGAGACTTTCAGAGGGTATATAGATGGAGCCCTGACAGACAGGGCTGGTTGCCTGGGTGCCTGGGTGCCTGGGTCCCTGGGTTGATGCTGTTGGCTATTGTTGGTTGTAATTTGTCAAGTAGTTGTATGTGAAGACACAAGGAAAAGAGATTAGATATCCTGATGGTAAAGATCAAATTTGCCCCAAGAAAACTTACTTTTTAATCAGCAGCAAGTGGTCTGGAAATATTTTTGACCCCACCCACCCCTTTCCCTTCTATGTTTCTCTTTCTCCTACATAGTGTTAGTGTGTTGAAAGGGAAGAAGGAAAAGGGTGGAAAAAGAAAAGATGAACCCACAAAGGAGCCAAGATACAAGCTACAAGCTATAAGATATCATGAAGTAAGTTGAATCATGATAAAAATTTCTAGCCATGAAAAGCAGTAAAGCAAACAATGCATGTAAGTCTAGGCATCAGACATGTATCGAGGCTATCTGTCACATGATTGATGTCCGCTGAGCGCAGAACTAATCAGCTGCTTAGAGAAGACTGCTTTCCTAAGTGTTGGGTTTTACATTTTTAAATTTCTGATGCTGCCAATATTTTGTTGTAAGTGTGTGGGTTCTTACTAAATTCATTCACATTTTATGTATAAGTGTATCATATATAAACATATGCATAATTATAAGTGAGAGATTATATACAGGAGACAAAGAAAAAGGGGGGAATGAGAGGGAGAGGGCTGTTCTGTGCCAAATGGGCAGCCCTGGAAATATACATGCCAAGAAGATTGTGTGAACTGAACAGTTATGTTTAAGAATATATGTGTATTTATGCATAAAAGTATGCAACGATAATTACTTGAAAAAAATGAAGCCATAAATTTGAAGGAGAATAAGGAAGTATGTATGGGAAGGTTGTAAAGAAGAAAAGGAAAGAAGAAAGGTTGGAATTCCATGACAATATCATAAATTTTTTAAAAATGCCAACAGCAGAGAAATGTGTGGGTAGTTAAGGTAGGAAGTTTGATTTAATGAAAAGGTTATAATATGCTTACACCACTAATTTGCATTTATTTCTCAGTATATATAGCATTCAGGAGTTAAAAAATAAAATGATCAAATCAGGAGGATGGTTGGCAGGCTCTGTTTAAGAAACTGAAAAAGAAGGTTTTTTTTTTTAAGGCATTTTTTATTAGATATTTTCTTCATTTACATTTCAAATGCTATCTCCAAAGCCCCCTATAGTCTCCCCCGCCTTGCTCCCTAACCCACCTACTCCAGCTTCCTGGCCTTGATATTCTCCTGTACTGGGACATATGATCTTCGCAATACCAAGGTCCTCTCCTCCCACTGATGGCTGACTGGGCCATCCTCTGCTACATATGCAACTAGAGACACAGCTCTGGGGGGTACTGGTTAGTTCATATTGTTGTTCCTCCTATAAGGTTGCAGACCCCTTTAGTTCCTTGGGTACTTTCTCTAGATCTTTCATTGGGGGTCCTGTGTTCCATCTACTAGATGACTGTGAGCATCCACTTCTGTATTTGCCAGGCATTGGCATAACCTCACAAGAGAGAGCTATGTCAGGGTCCTGTCAGCAAAATCTTGCTGGCATATGCAATAGTGTCTGGATACTTCACTCCTTTTTTGGATGGGGAACAAAATATTTATGGAAGGAGTTACAGACACAAAGTTTGGAGCTGAGACAGAAGGAAAGACCATCCAGAGACTGCCCTGCCCAGAGATCCATCCCATATACAACCAAAAGGAACTTTTAAATTCATATAGTTTTAATTTTGAAATAGGAGATGTATTGTGGAAAGAGATCTTTTGCCTAAGAAAGTGAATGGATTTTACACTGAACTGTATAGTTAAAAATTGACAGTAACATTTATGTGATCTATATTTTTATTATAATAAAAATTTGAAAATAAACTATTTAAACCTTGAAAAAACCCATAATTATTCCCATATGTCTGAAATAATATTTTTCTGTGCACAGAAAGCATTGATTACTGTTGCTTACTTATGCTGCGGACCTCCGTGCTCTAGCTGCTGTGTAAGAATGAAATAACTGACAGTTGTTTGCATACTACTCGGGGATCAATTATTTTCTCTTTTTACAATTATCCAATTTCTAACAATAACAGTTTGCACATACACACCATGTTTTTATTTCAATGGGAGGACAGACTCAGAGAAAGAGAGAGAGAGACAGACAGAGAGAGAGAGAGAGAGAGAGACCCAGAGTTAGTTAGCCCCCACCTTACATCCTTAATCAATCCTTGTTAAAACTACCGTTTTGTTAATTTTCACAGGATATTTTCAGGAAGTGCAAACTGTTCCTTTATTGAAGGAGGTAATTTGCTACTCAAAAGAAAAAAAAAATTGTGGACCTTAATGTAGGGGGGTGAAAAGCAGGTAACATTTCCAAAATTTTAGAAAACAGACAACCTGATTACACTCTGTAATGATTTAATAGGATGTTTCATATAACAGGTAATGCAGTCCCATTGTCTCTACCCACTGTGGCTACAGTCCCCTCTTGTCTACAGTATTCTCAAGTGGTGTATTTCATTTTACACATCCTGCATACACTCTAAAGCCTTAATATTGCTAAGGGAGAAAGCTTAGCAAACTCAGTGTTTGTAAATGTCAACTAGCCAAAAGATATTAGGAAGCCTGTGAGAGCTCACCTTTCTAATATTTGCTTAAAGCCATCTGGAATTAATGTGTTCTTCCTTCTCCTCTCACCTCAAAATAAATCCGCAGACAGCAGTTGACACAAAATACATTTAAGAAGGCTGACATTCAAGTCTCTTACATCGGGCAGGAATTACACATGCAAGTGAGGAGGATGGGACAATCTACACAGCACTCTGCATAGCAGCTGCCGGCTTCCTCTGTGATAAACTTATTTTCCTTCTGGACACACATCTTGCTCATTTTGTGGTGGAGGAAGCCCATGCCTGTGCGTTAGAGTCCACACACCCGACAAACCGTGTACACAGTGAGTGTGCTTTGCCGACAGGGTCAGTCCTCTTCTCCTTCCCTCCTCAATTTTATCAAAGAGTCAACACTTGTGAAAATGTGTGGTTAAAACTTGTTTTTGTTTTTGTTTTGTTTTGTTTTTTTAAGATTATTTTTACAGTGTTATTCTGCCCATTTAATCACAATCAGTGATGTCTTCCCTCTTCCCTCTCTGGACTGTGGGTTATTAAAATGGAGAATAGACCATTGAGCCTTTCACCTAGGGCATTGATCCTCTGTGAACAAGCAAGCTGTCCACATGTGTTATTGAGGAACCTCTGATTGCCCAAGGCTGGGAGACATGCTGAGAGACTTTAGCACAGTTCATTTATTCTTTTCCCTTTCTCCTGTCTTTCCAGAGTTGACGTATCAAAACTGAGAGTATGGAGATCTGATTAAATGTTCAACTTCCTTCCCGAAATTCTTCACTGTACCTTTTCTCCCCCCATAATGCTTCACTCAGCTTCTTGGCCTTGATTTTAAGGTATTTCATGAATCCATTCTCTGTCTGAATCATAAAATTGATAAGATTATTTCATAACATCTGATCAGCGACAGAAATTCACACAGGAAGCAGCTGCCCTACAAAGTTACTGGACCATTTTTCAATCAAGGACTTGAATACTGTCATTCCAGAGTTAGAACTATCAGTTTATCTAGTGGTTTCACATAAACATCTCTGCTTCTTTAGAATTCTACAAAATTTCTGAGAAAAAGAAAAATAACTTAAGATGTTTATTATCTTGTTCCTGGTAACTTCAATTTCTAAACCCTTGGATCATAAGATAATCTTTCTCTTCTTCACAGCTGTGTGTTAACTTACTTCTCTGTCAAGTGCTCAGAGTTACATATTTCATGTTATTTATATTGCAATGACAAATTAAATATCTAAGCTGTCAAAGAATGTAATATTCATTTAAGCTATCTCATTGCCTCAAAGAAAATTTATGGAATTTGTGGTGTTAACAAATCTTTTCGATTATTTAGATAACAGTCACAGAACATATAAGGCAAATTCAGTTGATTCAGAATAATATTGAAAATGCACATTTTTTTACTAATAATGATCTCTAAGAACTGTAAACCAGAAATGAAGCACAATTTGTTTTGAGTCTTTTAGGGGCAAAACCATCTGTCTGAGGTAAAACTAGAGGATTCAGACTGATCCAGGAGAAAGATGGCATTTTTAGCTAAGTCTCTTGAACACTAAGATTATCCTCTGTTGGTTTGGAGTTCTCATGTACACAATGATATTAAGATTGGGGACCTTAAGGACTCTCATTAACTTTGCTAAACATGGAGTTTAGTTCTTTTAAAAAACTAATTATTTCTTCTCTATTTTTAAATCCACATCCAGTCTTTTCGTAATTCACAAAAGACAAATCTCCTATCCCCAGCACTGGAGTTAAAGAAACATTTGCACTTAATTAGCCCATAAAAACAAACTGATCTCCATAAAATCTTGGGTACTCATTTGTTGTACCATATATAACTGTGAAGATTAAATAGTATATGTAAAATATTGTGGACACTTGATTCGTTTACATAATTATTGGAATAATCTATTTTTTCAAAAATATCACAAACCTAAAATAATAAGACCAAGTCCAACTATTTTGGCCTACTGTAATTGAGCATCCTAATGTTATTCTGAATGCCCCTCCTAATGTTATTTTGCTTCTGAGAAGCACTAATTTGAGGAAAATTTTGTATTATCATAGTTTTATAAACAAATTCATCATTGACACAATTTTGCTGAGGACTATTTTTATTAAATGCATTATTTTAAGTTAATCAGATTGTTATTTTCATGCTCTATCAATTTTAAAAGTCCATGGCAAATACATTCCTTTGTTTAGAGAAATGATTCCATAGTTATCTTTTCTGTCTGATGTGTTATATGTAAACTAACATTCACTAGTGACTTTGTCCTAGTTGCAATCATTTGTGTCTGGGGTCTCCTTTAAGATTCATATCTCAAGTTTCTCTTGGGCAGTGATTCTCAACCTAGCTACAGGGTCCTATGTCCAGCCTATACTTCAGATCAATTACAGCAGTGCTCTGTGGGGTGGAAGCCAGAGTAATTTTTAAAACTCTCAGGCAGTTCCAAGGTTCACTCATGGTTGAAAAAAATTATTTAGAGTGAGAAATGACCTTATACTTTTCGTTAAAACTTTTCAATTAACAGCTTAACATATGACAAATGCCAAAATGACATCTCTGGATAATATGTAGGTGTAAAATAGAGACATTTCCCCAATATTATGTATAGAACCTCTATTTCTCTCTCCTGGTAACTGAAATTTGAACCATCAACCTGTGATAAAGCATTTTCAATACACTCATTTCAATGCTAGTATGTGCTCTTCAGTGATTTAAACATGGCAGTTCTTAGTCAAATTCACAGTTAAACATGAAACAATGAACAAAATAATCATGTTAAAAAAGGAAAAAAAAGCCGGGCGTGGTGGTGCACGCCTTTAATCCCAGCACTTGGGAGGCAGAGGCAGGGGGCGGATCTCTGAGTTCAAGGCCAGCCTGGTCTACAAAGTGAGTTCCAGGACAGCCAGGGCTATACAGAGAAACCCTGTCTCGAAAAACAAACAAACAAACAAAAAATAGTACCCTTTGGATAAATAGTAATGTATTCAGAGCAACTTGTTAACAGAATTTCATTTCACTAAGAATTTACTTTCATGAATTTGAGTATTAACACTTTATTTTTGCTCCTTCTATGTTACCTGAAAGGCTTTCATACCATATTGTTAAGAGGTTAGATTATTAGTTGAGAGTAAATTGTAATGGAACATTATTTATCTCACAGAGAATCATTAATTTGATTTTGATTTTCTCTTTAAATCTACCTCCACTTTATCTCAATTAATTTAAACATGGCTGCAGAGTTAACTTGCAAAAGTCTCTAAGTTAATTTTCTAATAACTTGTTTCTTTCTTTATCTCTTTTCTTTTTAATTATTGTTCTCTCACACAACACATCCCTACTGCAGCCTCTTGATCTTCCTCCTCCTCCTTATCTTGCTCCACCTCCCCTCTCCCCCATACCCAGTCATCTGTTTTCCTTCAGAAAAGAGGAAGACTCTAGTGATAGAAATCAAGCATGACATAACAAGATGTATTAAGGCTAGACGCACTCAGATCAAAGCTGGACAATGCCCAATGTAGACACAACAAAATATACTTCTTTTATAAAAACTGTACACACCATCAGGATATTGCTGAAGGGACCCTGATATAGCTGTCTCCTGGCAGGCTTTGACAGTCCCTGACAAATACAGAAGTGGATGCTCACAACCATCTATAGGGCAGAACACAGGGTCCCCAATGTAGGAGCTAGAGAGTACACAAGAGCTGTAGGGTTCTGCGACCCTATAGATGGAACAACAATATGAACTAATCAGAACCCCCAGAGCAAATGTCTCTAGCTGCATATGTATTAGAAGATGGCCTAGTTGGCCATTATTCGGAAGGAAAGGCCCCTGGTCTAGCAATGTTTTTATGCCCCAGTAGAGGGGAATGCCAGGGCCAAATAGTGGGAGGGAGGGTAGGGGAGCAGGGCAGGGGGTGGGTATAGGGGACTTTTGGGATAACACTTAAAATGTAAATGAAGAATTTCTCTAATAAAAATTTTTTAAAAAGGAAAAAAAAACTGTACACAACATGCTCAAGATCTTTCTAAACTCTATTAGTGACATAATCCCATAAAGGTACGATGATTAACATTCAAGTCTTAATTTCATGAATTGATTCAAGTCCTATAAAGTAGGATTAGAATTGCTTCGCATTATACTTTGAATTACTTTTCTATCATTGCATGATACGGTTGTATATGTAAATGGGGATTGTGCATTCCTTATGTGTTCTACAAATAAAGGTGTCTGAAATAAATTCTATAACTCAATTTCTGGTTTTGTTGTAAACCACACACTAGTTAATAGCTTAGCACACCTGATTTGACTTGACATTTCCAAAATTGATTTATTGCACTCCCTGAAAAAAAAGAAAAGAAAAAAAAAAAAAACCCGATTAGCTCTAATCTTGCAAAGACAATGCACTCCTCTTTCCCTGATCATTATTGCAAAGCCTATAGGTGTGTTATGTCTTCTCCCAGTTTATATAATTGTGATTTATCATCTTCTTTCTGGAGAAGTCATATTCCCAAAGTAAAAAAAAAAAGGTTCTGTCATATTCTATTGACTACACTTCCGCACATTACCTGAGTAGAAACCCTATTACAAGGATAGACTTAGTCAAGTATTCTAACTCAGAATCCTGGGTAGAAATAAATGCGTCTTTTATGATTTTTGGATAGCATGTCTGAGAATTTTAAACATAATTAATCCAGATGCTGCGGTAGGCCTGTAGTGATTATGAATATCTGGAAAGAATGGCTGGACATGAGAGACTTCCCGAAACTTTAAGAACATGATGTACAATTAAGAGGAGTTGGTTATGATATCCAATGTTTTAAGAGAATGAGAATATTAAGGGGCATCTTTAATAATGTCCATTCACAAAATGTGATCCATCTTTGAATAGAGTCTGGCAGTTTAGCCAGTATTGTACTCATTTGGACTTCCCATCTGCAGGCAGTCTGCAATGATCACTGAGTGACAGTAAAACTGCTCAGCCCTACAGCCCTATCACACTGCTCTAACCCTAGGAGAACTGTGTCTTGCTACATTTGCTTTCTAGTCACTGTTAGTGCCAGTGAAAGAGAAGTCTGATCATTTTTCCTTGTTCTATTATTAATGATCATTTGAATTGCATTAATTAAGGAACTTTTAAAATATCGCTAAAATGGTATTTTCATTCATATTAGAAAAAAATCACAAAAATAAAGTAATTGGTTGCTGTGCTAGAAGCACCATTTTTAGACTGTCTATGAAGAAATGAAATAATTTCAGAAAAATAAAATCTAAGGATTTATTTCAAATTTTACAAGGCATCTAATAAAACTAGAGGAGTTATACTTCAAATATTATATTGATGATTAGACTCATACATACTAAGAAATCCTGCAAACAAAGAGGCATAGATCAACCTCAACCTGCACTTAGATTTACATGGCTGTATGCATAACATTTCCATGGTTAAAGAACCATATGTTATACATGTCTCTGTCAGTAGTAGAGAAAGTCACAGCTAGAAGATGGTCATTGAAATATTAGCTACAACAATAAAAGATAGAAACACTTTAACAGCCAAACTTTTTCCAATAGTGGAAATATATTTATTGCAATGAAAATCAAATTTTCATTAGAAACTAGATTTTAATGTGCAAATCTATGTAATAAAAATGGAAAAGTTTACATTACATATTTTAAAGCCGATCATGACTAAGAAAGGAAGGGAAGGTACACTACTGCAAAGGAGAGCTAAGCTGTCAGTTACATCTGGCAGCTGCTAACTGATTAGCCCACTGAAGTCCTTTTTGACGCAGAGAAAGAGAAGAAGCTTTGTGTACCTGAAAGCAGCTTTTCTGTACCTCTGTGGTTAACAGAGGTGACCAATAACCTCGGAAAGGCGAGGCCTGTGGCAGCCTGCAGCCTTTACAGCCTTTGCAGTTACAGTTGGCCCAAAAGTAAGTCCATAAGCTATTTTCTCAGTTGATTGATGTGGGAGAACCCATCTCACTGTGGACAGGCCCACTCCCGGGCTGGTGGGCTATAAGAAAGCACGATGGGCAAGTCATGGAGAGCAGTCCTATAAGCAGTACTCCTGACCCATGCATCAGTTCCTGCTTCCAGGTTCCAGCCTTGAGCTTCCGCTCTGACTTCCCTTGAGGATGGACTAAAAGATTTAAGATAAAATAAGCCCTTTCTTTTATGTGTTTCTTTTTTATCTTAGCAATAGAAAGTTAACAAAGATGCTAGCTAAATTATTAATAACAATAATGGTCTTTCTGCAATGAGCAGGCTTAACCTTTGGGCATTCTTTTATTGTAGAACTCCCTGTGCCCACCCACATTGAATCACTTTAATAGAACAAATAAAAACATAGCTAGGAAGTTATGTCCGTGCAGTAAGTGAAACTCTGGTGAGTTTTCCTTAAAGCTGCATTAAGGAAGCAGTAAAATGCAATTCAAGAGTAATCATATTTTAAAAGCCAAGCATTCTTACACAAACCAGATCACTTTAGGAGAAAGAAAAGAGTCAAATTTTCTAAAGCAACACAAGGAGAGTTGAACTAAATTTTAAAAATACATGCTAATATACAAAACTATTACAGAATCACTGAATTTGTAAAGAACAGACAGAGGTCTGTCATTGATCTCTATTGGGTGATGATGATATATCAATATGGGTTCATCTTGGGTTATAGATGAACCTCTCTTTTTTAATTGGATATTTTCTTTATTTACATTTCAAATGTTATCACCATTCCTGGTTTCCCCTTCGAAAAATACCCTCTCCCTCTCCCCCTCTCCTCTCCCTCCTCCCCCTGCTCATCAACCCACCCACTCCCACTTCCTGGCCCTAGCATTCCCCCACACTGGGGGCATAAAGCCTTCATAGGACCAAGGGTCTCTCCTCCCACTGATGTCCAATGAGGCCATCCTCTGCTACATATGGAGCTGGAGCCATGCGTCCCACCATTTGTACTCTTTGGTTGGTGGTTTAGTACCTGGGAGCTCAGGGCTGCTGGCTAGTTAGTTCATACTGTTGTTCCTCCTATGAGGCTACAAATCCCTTCAGCTCCTTAGGGCCTTTCTCTAGATCCTTTATTGGGGACCCTATGCTCAGTTCAATGGATTGCTGTGAGCATCCACTTTTGTATTTCTCAGGCACTGTCAGAGCCTCTCAGGAGAGAGCTTTATCAGGCTCCTGTCAACAAGTACTTGTTGGCATCTACAACACTGTCTGGGTTTGGTGATTGTATATGGGATGGATCCCAGATGTGTCAGTCTCAGGATGGTTATGTCTTCAGTTTCTACTCCACACTTTGTCTCTGTAACTCTTTCCTTGGGTGTTTTGTTCTCCCTTCTAAGAAGAATCTAAGTATTCACACTTTGGTCTTCCTTCTTCTTGAGATTCATGTGGTCTGTGAATTGTATCTTGGGTATTTGAAGCTTCTGGGCTAATATCCACTTATCAATGAGTGCATATTATATGTGTTCTTTTCTGATTGGATTCCCTAACTCAGGATAATATCCTCTACATCCATCCATTTGCCTAAGAATTTCATAAATTCATTATTTTAATAGATGTGGTACATTGTGTAAATGTACCACATTTTCTGTATCCATTCTTCTGTTGAGGGACATCTGGGTTCTTTCCAGCTTCTGGCTATTATGAATAAGGCTGCTATGAGCATAGTGGAATATGTGTCATGTTTGAGCATCTTCTGTGTATATGCCCAGGAGTGGTATTGCTGGGTCCTCAGGAAGTAATATATTCAATTTTCTGAGGCTCCACCAAACTGATTTCCACAGTGGTTGTATGAGCTTGCAATTCCACTAGCAATGGTTCCTCTTTCTCCACATCCTTGACAGCATCTGCTGTCACCTGAGGTTTTGATCTTAGCCATTCTGACCGGTGTGATATGGAATCTCAGGGTTGTTTTGATTTACATTTTCCTGATGACTAAGGATGGTGAACAATTTTTTAGGTGCTTTTCAGCCATTCTGCATTCATCAGTTGAGGATTCTCTGTTTAGCTTTGTACCCCATTTTTAATAGGGTGATTTATTTCTCTGGAATCTAACCTTTTGAGTTCTTTGTATATATTGGATATTAGCCCTCTATCGGATTTAGGACTGGTAAAGATCTTTTCCCAATCTTTTGGTTGCCTTTTTGTCTTATTGACAATGTCCTTTGCCTTACAGAAGCTTTGCAATTTTATGAGGTCCCATTTGCCAATTCTTGATCTTAAAGCACAAGCCATTTATGTTCTGTTCAGGAATTTTTCCCCTGTGCCCATATCTTAGAGGCCCATATGCCCTGTCTGAGGCTCTTCACCACTTTCTCCTCTATAAGTTGCGCCTCTATAAATTGTATCTGGTTTTATGTTGAGGGTCTTGACAAGGAGATAAGAATGGATCAATTTACATTCTTGTACATGCTAACTGCCCATTGAGCCATCAACATTTGTTGAAAATTATGTCTTTATTCCACTGAATGGTTTTAGCTCCTTTGTCAAAGATCAAGTAACCATAAGTGTGTGGGTTCATTTCTGGGTCTTCAATTGTATTTTATTGATCTACCTGCTTGTCACTGTACCTATACCATGCAGTGTTTATCACAATTGCTCTGTAGTACAGTTTGAGATCAGGGATAGCAATTCCATCAGAAGTTCTTTTATTCTTGAGAATAGTTCTCACTATCCTGGGTTTTTTTGTTATTCCAGATGAATTTGGAAATTGCTCTTTCTAAATCTATAAAAAAGTGAGTTGGAATTTTGATGAGGAATGCATTCAATTTGTAGATTGCTTTCAGCAAGACATCCATTTTTACTATATTAATCCTGCCAATCTATGAGCATGGGAGATCTTTCCATCTTCTGACATCTTCAATTTCTTTCTTCAGAGACTTGAAATTCTTTCACTTGCTGAGTTAGAGTCACACCAAGGTATTTTATATTATTTGTGACTATTGTGAAGGGTGTTGTTTCCCTAATTTCTTTCTCTGCCTGTATATCCTTTGTGTAGAGGACGGCTATGATTTGTTTGAGTTAATTTTATATGCATCTACTTTGCTGAAGTTGTTTATCAGCTTTAGGAGTTCTCTCATGGAATTTTTGTGGTCACTTATATACTATATATACTATCATATCATCTGCAAATAGTGATATTTTGACTTCTTCCTTTACAATTTGTATCCCCTTCATCTCCTTTTGGTGTCTATTTGCTCTGGCTAAGACTTCAGGTACTATATTGAATAGGTAGGGAGAGAGTGGGCAGCTTGTCTAGTCCCTAATTTTAGTGGGATTGCTTCAAGTTTCTCTCCATTTACTTTGATGTTGGCTACTGGTTTGCTGTATATTGCTTTTAATATGTTTAGTTATGGGCCTTGAATTCCTGATCTTTCCATGACTTATCATGAAGGGGTGTTGGATTTTGTCAAATGCTTTCTCAGCATCTGGTGAAATGATCATGTGTTTTTTTCCTTTGAGTTTGTTTATATAGTGGATTACGTTGATGGATTTCCATGTATTGAGCCATCCCGGCATCCATGGGATGAAGCCTACTTGATCATGATGGTTGATCCTTTTAATGTGTTCTTGGATTCATTTTTCAAGAATTTTATTGAGTAATTTTTAGATGCAACCTTCTTGAGTCACTTCTTTATAAATGGGAAGCCTGGGATGTGTGTCGAGGGGGTACTTGTTTTTTCTGTGACTCAATTTCTGAAAATAAAATCCCTTTAAATAATAAAGTTTATTAAATTAAATTAGACAAATATTTTCAGAAAAGTTAATGGAATCTCAGAAATGAAAGTCTTTTGGGCATCAGAGGAAGAAAACAAAACAAAACTGGGAATGGGTTCTTCCTTTGTGCCTGTTTACAATTTACTATTAACAAATAATCACATGTGATTGAATTGTCATGTGTCTTATCTATACATCCATGGTAGAGCTATGGATAGTGTTCCTGTTCCTGTGTGTTTACACACACACACACACACACACACACACACACACACACACACACACACAGAAAGAGCCTTTGTGCCACTGGGAGATGCTAATATAGATGGTTAAAAACAGCTATAACATTTGAAATGTAAATGAAGAAAATATCTAATAAAAATTGGAAAAAAAAGAATTATAACAAGTCAAAAAAATCCTGCAATCTATTTCTTAATGAAGTAACAGATCATTAAAATTTATTAAACAGATTTAATGTTTACTTTCTTGCTTCTGAATAACCAACAACCCAATTATGGCTTTAGCAACACTGTTTAACTTGCCTATGATGCTGCAGATTAGAAATGGGGGCATACTCAGCCTGGTTCCATTAGCATCAGATCGGTCACCAGGCGGCTGGCAGGCAGGTGTTTGCTTACTACAGCTGTGGGCTTTGCAAAGATTCTATTCTTGTTCTTTTACTTCATGTCATTTCCCTTGACTTGGCCACCCTGTTCTTCCTTTGTGTGGAGCTATCAAGAACCTTGGACTTTTGCATGGTGAACAGTTTTCAAGACAGATCCAAGACGGGAAAAGAAGGAAATCACCGATTTTTGACACACAGACTTCAGTACTTTAGGTCATTTGGAATCATTTAAATCTAGAGCACTTTAAAATGTCCTTCACAAAGTAAAACCAAATTAAGGAGGAACTATGTGAGCCACCATCCTCTGGTCACAAGTGGAAGAATGCAGGAGGCCAACAGCAGCATCAAAAGGCAGGGCAGAGCCTCTCCTGGAACCTCCAGCAGATGCACTGTCTGACTTTAGCCCCAAAACACCCACCTCACACTTCTGACCTGTAGCTCTCTATACTACATTACAATGCTAAATCTGTAGTAACTTTATATAGGAGTCAAATAAAAACAAAATCTCTTAAACATTTTGAAAATGAATATGTGACTATTTACATTTAATGACAGCTAATATAAAGTCAATAAATCATTTAAGAAAATTATACTCCCAGTATTATAAGACTAGACTATTATTATTTACATTAAGTGTTTAATAAACACTGATTTTTTTAAGTAATAAGTTTGTTTGAAGGCATGTAGTATATTCTTGTATTCTTGAGAAAATGTAGTACCATAGGAATAGATATATGAGTTATCAAGTTATATTGTATATATATATATATATATATATATATATATATATATATATATATGGTGTAGTATGTGTGTGTGTGTGTGTGTGTGTGTGTGTGTGTTTGTGTGTGTTTTTAATATGTATTCTCTGTCTTAAATAAGTTAATTTAACAAAAGTACCTGAGGGAAGAAGAAAGGAAAGTAGGCATTTACTTCACTTCACACTTGGTCCAATGTAGTAAGAAAGTAAGTAGAAAGTTTTGTTAGTTTACCCCTCACAAAACTTAACTATATGAATCTTTGACATTCTCGAGTACTTTTCTCAGGCCTCATAGAAAATTTATTAGTCCAAAGTATTCCCTTAGCTAAAAATGAAAAATGTGTTTTGTGTAGACTGATCTACTTGCAACATTCAGGAACTGGAGTTCACATCTTGACTTTTATTAGCAATGTTTAAATGATAATTTAAGAACTTTAAAACTCTAAACATACATGCCCTTTAATAATCAATTACCACATCCAATTAGTCTATAATCCCTGAAAATATACAACTGGGACAAGGTCTCATTTCAAATCTCAGAATACACCATGACTTAATTCAGAGCTCCATCTGCCCCTTTGTCTCTAGAGTCTCACAAGCTGCCTTCAATTTGTCTTCTGAGTTTTCCTCAAAACAAGGCCCCAGTTTGGAATCTATCATAATGTTTCTTGCACTATATCAGGACTCACAGAGAACCTGGCTTGGCGTATTTTCTATTGAAATTTGCTAGCTGTTCTGTGTCAGAAAGGATGAAAGTGTTCCCTGGAAATCATGCTGTTATTTAGAACACAGCAATAGAGAAATCGAAACCCCAGATCTTATATTTCCTATTCATAAAATTGTAATTGGCCTTTTTATGCTTGTGTTACTCTCGGGACAGAGAATTAACTTTATGTACATATATGGGAGACCTATAAAACTCAAGGTAGTTCAAATTCTCATTCCCTAAAAAAGAATTAGAAATAAAATCATAGCATATTTTCTTTTAATCTTGTGGAGTCTGTATAGTTTAATGATACCTCTCGAGATATTAAATTTCATTTATTGTAAATAACTGGCAAAAGATAAAAATAATAGTATAATCTTTGTAATAGCATTGTAAATAGAGAAAAACCATCACAGAATTTATATTTCACTGTGGGACACAGTGGACTCCATGCAGATATCAAAAGTTTATATTCTACTTTGTCATGTGTCTGAATGTGCGGGGCTGGTAATGAAGTTTGCAGGGTCAGAGTCTGTTTGCCCTTCACTATGTATGAGCTGGCTTCTGTCACGGACTCACTGACACCCTGAGGACTAAATTTTACATATATGAATAGCAATTAAAAGTACAAGCTTTTGTATATGCATAGAATATCACTACAATTGCTGATTCACAGTAAAATACCAGTCAGTGATTGCTGTTCTTTCAAGCAGTCATCCAAAATGGACGTTATTTCAGTTCATGAGCAGGGACAGTGATGCCATCAGAAATAGTTCACTAAATAAGCAGGATATGGTGTTATAGAGGCAACGGTTTGTCTTCAAACTCCCTTTGTCACTATTCTTCTCTGTGCTTAATAAATAGGGTTTAGTTAGCACTTAATGGCGAAGCACACATGTGCAAATGAGCTGTAAACCATGTGGGTTCTACTATTCTTATACTGCTCTTCTTTCCTTAAGTTAACCCAGACACTCAGCAGTTCCACAGAGCATGAAGAATTAGGACTATACACAAATATCACTGATATATCCTTTTATATATTGTGTTTTGTATGTCATTTTATGTATATGAAGTATTTCTTAAAAATCATGTTTCTGTATCAAAATACAGATGCCTGTGTCAATGTTCTCTAGAAGCCAGACCTTCATGGGCACTGTTTGCTGAATAAGTAGAGTGTATGCTGTGGCTTGAGAAATGTCTCCTATAGGCCCATGCATTTGAATAGACGGTTCCCTATGGTTATGGAACCTTCAGGAAGAAGTACATCACTAAGGTGGATATGGAGGAGTTATAGCCTGTCTCTATGGTATGTACTGTTTCCTGTGTGTGAATGAATTGTGCCTTTCCCACCATGGTGAACTATACCCTTTCTGAAACTACAAATAAAAGACTTTCTCCTAAAAAAAAAATCATGTTTCTGGCATATATGATTTAATACCTCAAAAAGAAAGAAGGAATAATTAATAATATAATAATAATAAAACAAAATTTTTAAATGAGAAAAACAAAACAAAATTTGTGGACAGAAGTGAATCTTCTGCTTAGAAACCTGTCCTTTGGACAAACGAATACATTAATTTTACAAACCGAGCCCCTCCATCACTCGCCAAGACTCTCTGATGGACATGATTGTTTGTGTTGATTATACTGTGCCTGTTAGAAGTGGGAACCTGAGGCTGACTGCAGAGAGAAGTGACTGCAGACATCAGCAGGGGAGGAAGAATCTGTGCTTATTCTCTGTGAAGACACGGAAGTTCCTAACTCCCAGCGTTAACCAATGCTGTCAATGCTGTGTCCACAGTCACAGGCTTCAGCAGTACGCAGCAGGCTCTTTCTAGCTTTCTGACTGGACGCTGACAGGATTACGGGCTTTGGTCGATACTTAACATAGAGAGAACCCTACAATTATTACAGTGGCAGGTTAAAATTTGAAGACAGTTTTTAGTTAGACTGAGAAGCTAGTGATTCAGCTCAAGATTAAAAAGACAAAACATGATATACTGAATAAACCAGATTTCCCATTCTCTAAATGCCTAGCTCAAAAGAATGGTTGGGGGTGTGCTGATATCTGGACCTTGCCAGACTCCTTCTCTCCTGCTTGCCTCTGATCCTGCGTTGTCTGCTCACCTGAGTCAGGTCTGTGTGACAGCTTCTGACTTTCCCTCAAGAGCCATTATCTATAACCTTTACTCTGCTGCTGAGGTCTTTGTCTTGTGATTATAACACACCTAAGGGAGGTGAACCTAAGGCTATCTGGTTTGAGGGTTTCCCCATGGATCCCATGATGATGAGAGGGAAGTAGGCACCATGAACGCCAACAGACGCTGGAAGCATGGGGCATTTTCATAGGTAGTCATTTAGATGTAACTTCTAGTATGGGTCCCACCTATTTTCATTTTCCTTTAAGATTCCCCAAAGTGAATATGGTATTGAGCCCTGGCTCTCCCTGACCTCAGGTAATTCAATTCAAAACTAATTATTTCTATTTTGGACCCAGTCAGTGAGCTTGAGGCTATTCAGATATTTCCCCATTTCTTCAAAAAAAAAAAAAAATGCAGAGTAATGCTCTCTCCCAAGGACTCCAGCTGCAATCTCATTCCACATCTGACCAGTTTTCATTGATCTATCCTATAAAAGAATTTGGACTTGTGGGACATTTCTTGCAATTAATGATTTTGTTAATTGTAAATGAGAAGGAATTTTTCTTTCATCTTAACTTGCATTTTATTATTCTGATGTCAGTGAGGCTGACAGAGAAAGACTCCGATGTAACGATTTGTTTCAGTTCATCAACCTAAGCCTCTGAAGTTGCTGATGCAAAAGGATTTGCCAGCCTCTACTTGAATACCTTCTGCTCTACTGCAGAGCTGTGTACTGCAGAGTTGGAGCTCTGTGCAGCTCCTGCTGTGGGTTCCAGTCCAGCATTCTGGGCATCACCAGAGATCCAGGACACAGACAGTGAAGTAGCTTGTGTTTCAATAGGTTTCCTGGGAGCATCACATGATACTGATGGTGGAGGAACATTGCAACTGTGGTATAAAATAATTACAACCTTAAAATCATTTCCCAAACCATTCCCTTTATACAATATATACCAACAAAATTATATTCCATGATAAATAGGTTTCATAACCCAGTGCATTTTAGAAAAGGAGTGAGTCATGCCAACTCCCTTCCTTAGGATTACTGAGTACAACTAAGTGTTATTATTCTCCCAGACAATTAAAATGCCTATTCAACATTTCTCCAAGCGATTGGACATTGAAGCTGTGTTTTCTTTGGGCAATATACTGACATCTCTTGGAAACTGGAATAATAAAGAGTAGATTGGAAAATGCTGCCTAAACCTTTGGATAGAGGATTAATTCCTTATTTCAGCAACTTTTCTTGAAACATCAGAGGAAAACAAATTTGAGGTTTGAAGTTGTATGTTGGAAAAATATTTGTGTGAAGTAAAATGTTAATCTGTCAGTACTAAAGTGAGAAAAGTCAGGGGCAGGGGATGCTTGCATGTTCTCTCCCACTTCTGCCTCATGCATCTCATCCTGACTCTGGGGAGGAGGCTCTGGAAATTCAGTAGAAACCTAACATCCCTTGCTATGTGCAGACTCGGTTTCCCGTTTTGTTCTTTATCAAAGAAGTATCATCCTTACCTCTCCCTATTGTATACTCCCCCACTAAAAACACTCTGTTAGAACTACCCTCAGGGTACTTCAGGGCAGGCCAGTTATTGTTACTGTTTTTAAGTAGAAAGATTCTGGACTTCAAACACTTCATTCAAGAAAAAAGTGGATATTTTATTTACTTACATTTCAACTATTATCCTCTTTTCCTGGTTTAAATAAAATACCCAATAAAAATTGAAAATATAAAAATAAAAAATGAACATGAATTTCACCTGAAAAAAACATATCATACTGATTTCATTCATACAACCAATAATTATTTGCTATTTGTGGTTAATATATATGAAGCAAAGGAAGTTATAAAATTGTGTACACTACATTTTCAATATACTTATATGTTACAAGTATTATATACACTACAATTTATGTAAAATGCTGTTCTCATTGTGCCAAATAAATCATAAGTATAAACTAAAATAATGACTATGTGTAGCTCTCTTTTTGGCATATTGTGCGTAATAGTCATGTCAGACAACTTTAGATGAAACTCTGGCAGGCCTTTGCCAGAGTTGGATGAAGAAATCACAGGAACTGAGAATAGAACAGTTCGGTGATCTCTCACATTTCCTTCCACACTCATATCTTCACCAGGTGCTCTGTCTGTCCTTAGGTTTTTTTGGTTTTTTTTGGTTTTTTTGTTTTTTTTTTTTTGTTTTTTTGAGACAGGGTTTCTCTGTGTAGCCCTGGCTGTGTTCTTAGGTTTTATTACTTAAATACCTTTGATATTTCTGCAGCCTGAGAAGTTTTCTAAGCACAGAGACTTCTATTGCAGCTTTTCTCTTGTCTCCTCCGCAGAGAAGCATCATTGAGCATTGTCACGAACGATTCTCCACGAGGACGGCTGAGCAGAGCAGGGGGCTTGGAGGTGCTCGCACCCCACGCACAGGAGCTCACCAGTGTGTGCATGCTTGCCATTCTTGTTTCCCCTGTGCCTTTCTATTTGGAGCTCAGAGTCGCGGTCAATGCCTCTTTCACTCGCCTCCTATTGCTATCACAGAAGATTCATCCAATGCATTCACATTCTGTTTTCAAAGTTAAGGGATTAAAAATGCTAGAAATATTTGATGTCAAGGAAGGAAAGGATAACGTCATCCTATCAATCCTGCACAAAATATGAATAATTTTGTTAGAAATTTTGTCTACATCCTATCTAAAGTATTGGACAATGGGATAGTAAAATTAAGTCAAAATCATAATGAGCTACTTGATATCATGTAGAAAAATACAATAAGCAGCATTTAAACATGTTTATTTATCTGCTCATGGAACTTGTGAAATGTGGAATTAAGGTCTTAAAAATTCAACACAGTAGAGGTCGTAATGTTTTATTGTAAGTGTGGAAAAGTCATCCCATCAGGCAATAACTCTTCCAACTGAAGATGCAGCAGCCACCCGTTGTCCATCTGTAGAAATGCTCCCCCAACAGGTTTTTTCTTAATTCTTCTGGAGTGTTTGTTAGGATTTGGCAAAATGGCTTCATCCTAATGTGCCCCCCTCTTCTCCCTAATGAACTTTTCAGGAATTGAATCCTGTGCTCAGAACCAAAGCTGCCCGACTTCATGAGTAAAGCAACCGTGGTCCAGGAGAAGGTTTTGTGCTGCGTATCTCCCTATTCTCTGGCCCTCACATTCACTTGGCCGCCTATTACAAGATGTCCTCTGGGCTTAGAAGGAAGTGATGTAATTGGCCCAATTAGGAGTAAGCACTCCACCATTAGTCAACTTTGACATTTGATCAGCTATGCTTTTTTACATTATTTGTCAGAATTATTATTTTAAAGAAAAATCCATAAACATATATTATATTTTATATAAAAATGAAAAATTATAAGATAGAAGTCTTAGATAATAGGCTAAATGATATGTGCACATACTGAATTGCTTGCCTATGTCCTCATACTAGTTAACACAGTCTATGCCCTAGTCTATATTTTATTAATATTCATTTTCTAGCTAAAAACCACACATTAGACTCATTCCTGACTTTATTTAAACTACAATCTCGGGATTCTTTGTAATGAGTCATCTCATTGCTAGTAAAAAAAATGTGATTAGATGGATTGGGACATTTCTTATAAGTCTGGGGCTCCATTCTTCTTGCCAACAGTTTATTCTATGGTCATATCATTTAATTTCCTTGGGTGTTGTTATTGTTGGTGGTGGTTGTGGTGATGATGACGTTGTTGATGTTATTTTGTGTCCTTTCCCTTGAACTCTTAAGCTAATACAGAGTAATAAACTCAACTTGCCTTGTAGAATATATTATTTATACTGTAATAGATATCCATGAGAAGCTTATGTATTTTACTGCTTTTTAACAATGATCATTGATTAAAATGTCTTTAGAATATAAAAAAATATGGGTTGGAGGTTTAAAATATAATTATATCCAAACAGTACTGATAAATGCCACCTAAGGCTTTTGTTGATTTCTTGGCTTTAGGAAGATAAAAAGGAAGATAAGAAGGAGGAAGTGACAAGGAAGAAGAGGAGGGGGAAGACAGGGAGCAAGAAGAGTTGCTATTACATGTGCTACAATTCATAAAATGGAAAGGATCTATAGGTAACTGGAGCCATCAGAGAGGACAGAATTGTAGTTCTGAGTCCTACAGTGTGTAAATAATGTTGAAAGGGATTGGAGAACTGTGGGGAGATGAAGTGTACCTTGTTCCTGTTCACTTTGGGCGATGCTGCACTGGCTTTGGTCCGTTTCCTATGTACAGAGCCATGCCTGAATTCATATCTGAGGTTATTTAATTAAATCTATTTCTACAAAGGAGGTAATGATCAGAGATCATCTAATTTGTTTGTTATTTTATAGCAAGCTCACATCAAAAGTGTGTCAAAAAAGGAAAATATAGAAGAAACCAGTATCCCCAACTGGGAAAAAAATGACAGATAAAAGAAATTATTGCAATAACATCTATAGTATCACTGTGTTTTCTTATTTGAAAACTTAATACCATTTATACTTGGAAGTAAGGAAAAATAAATTTTATGAAATCATTTCATTCATTGCATTCAACATAGAAACATAGACCTACACTGCTTTTGAATATTGCTCATTGTTTTATAAAAAATATTTAAAAACAAGTGTGATTTAAAATAAAAATGACATAGGAACACCTCAATGGATCATAAAGACATGTTTATTTAAAAGACAGCAAAATTTTCCTGTTATATGTGGTTCTGATATGAAGTGTGACTTCCACCCTTCTTTCCAGGGATGAGACATTCTATCACCGCTAATTGCATGGTTATCTATAAATTTCTAGGATTTTCTAATACGACCCAGAAATATATGATTAATTAGTATAATGAATCGGAGTTGCTCTTCATAAAGATTAAAATACAAAGGCTCTTTGGGCTTGAACAACAACAACAAATGATTAGTCTTCTGTGCTGACTCAGGCCTCTTGATTGCCTGTCTCTAAGTGAGCGCATTTGTCTTCCGTCAGGTAAGTAAATTCATTTTTATCTTCATGACTTCCTAGAATAAGGAATATTATTAACTATCCAACTGAAATTCAAATATCAAAAGAAAATAAGAGTTCAACCTAAGTACAAGGTTGTAGAGGTTGCTCAGAAAACATAAACTCCTGCTGGCTTAGTTATAGGGAAAAAAAATCTGTACTGAAACTGGAATAGATTGATGAAATGTATTTGAAGAGTACAATGGAGAGAAAATTCTATACTAAGATTGGATGTCTACAGTTATATATTGGTAACTAGGAATTATTTTCTTATCAGACAAGTCTCATTTCTTCAAGTGATNTAGCTCCTTGGGTACTTTCTCTAGCTACTTCTTCCTTGGGAACCCTGTGTTCCATCTAAAAGCTGACCGTGAGCTTCCACCTCCATGTTTGCCAGGGATTGGTATATTTTCCCCCGAGACCGCTATATCCGGGCCCTTTCAGCACCATCTTGCTGGCATATGATATAGTGTCTATGTTTGGTGACTGATTGTGGGATGGCACAGAAAAGTTTTTAAAAATAAAATCCCATTCTTAGTCTTTCATTTGCTTTAAGTGGGCGTGGACCAAGAGAAGAAACAGTAAAACTCATGCCTACATTTTTTTAAGTTCCTCAGTTGGGATGTTAGCTAGTACCCTATGTGCACTTGCATACACAAGCACACATGCACCCCCACCCCCCTCACACACATATAGGCAAGCATGCACACACACACACAGGCACACATGCACACAAACACATACAGGCACACAGGCACACACACAAAGTCATATTTTGCTTCACATTTTTGTCCATTTTCCACTTGTTTCTCTATTATATAAACTCCCTTCCTGTGAGCACTGCAAAGTCTTCAATTGACCTTTTTACTTAAAACAAACAAACAGAAGAATCCATAACCTGTGCAGGATAGAAATCATTTATCCACCAACTCTATTAGAGTTTTTTTTTTCATAAGATGTACAAAAGAAATAGGAAAGATTTTGTTTGAAATCAAGCATGAATTTTCTAGCATTGCACCTGAAAGAAAGAAACTGATTTGTTATTTTATTTTGATATACATTTCTGTACGGAGTTGGAATCATGCAGTAATAAGTTAGAATGGTTTATGAGTCAAACAAATGAAGCTGAGATACTTATCATAGTAAAATCACTCACTTTTAATTGGGTAAGCCAGAAGTTTTACTTTTCTGGCAGAAGCAGAAATCTTCAAAGAACATTTGCTTATTTAAAACTTCACTAGAATGATGCTATGAAATAATGCATCACATCTCTGGTGGATTTGGCAAAAAAGATGTTGAGTATCATCAAATTTTGTTAGTTTTTTAATAATCTACTATATTTTTAAACTACAGTGAAGGCCCCAAAATAAACCAGGTAGGTAATAGTAAAACATTCAGCATTTATATTTACATCTTTATGGTATGCAAAAACAAACAAAAATAAATATAAAATTCTAGAACTCTTGATGCTATTGTATGAACTATACTGTCAAATTTCTCAAAGCAAGTTTCCATGAAAGACTATATTATGCCATGGTGGAGCTGTCCAGATTCCTGATTTAACACCTTCCATACTAGCTTCCAAGGCACAGTTGATTTGTATTCTACTGTTCACAGATCCTGAGAAGACATCTTCTTCTAAGGTCCCAGAGCCCAGTTCTGTCTACTATGTGACTGCATACATCAGCTCTGGTCGTCTATGAGAAAAATTTCACCTTAAAAACATATTAAATGTGAGGTAGAATGGAGTTTCTATTTGTTTTTTGTTTGCTTGGTTGGTAAGTTGGTTGGTTGGTTTTGTTTTTATTTATTTTGAAACAGAGTTTCCATGTGTTGTCCTGGCTGTCCTGGGATTCACCCTATCCACAAGACCAGCCTCACACGCAGAACAATACTTGCCTCTTCCTCACAACTGCTTGGTTTAAAGGAGTGAGTACTTGGCAGAATGAAGTTTCATATGTTTGTAATAAATATTAAAAAATAACTCAACTTTTATGACAATTCTCCTTAAAGCACACCAAACAGCTGTAAACTTTACTCTGGGTACTGTATTATATGAACTACAACTCGGCCTGCATTCCCCAAGGCATTCCAGCACCAGGGACAACCACATAAGACTGTTCCCCTCCAAAACTTTTGTCTCCTAAGTACCCCTAAAGCACATCCAAAAAGCAGTAAACTATAAGAAAGACGTCCCCTGTGCTTCATTTTCTAGCCCACAAGTGCCTGATTTCCAGGTGGCCTTTCTGATGCCAGTGACTGCAAGCCCTGCCAGTACTAGGGTAGACAAAGGCATGGTGGGCTCCCAAACCACAGAGGCTACACAGGGCACAAAACTCAAAGGGAAACACACTACTAGACCTGAAGACTTGCTATTCACCAGAACCCCAGCTCTTCACCAGAAAACAGAGAGGAAACAGAACCCACCGGAATAAACACCTACAAACCACCCATCTAACAAAGATAAACTCAGAAATAATCAGAACCTAAACCTATCACACCACCAAAACCCAGATGGCTAAAGGTCACCATAAAAACACAGTCAACAAGAGGCAGAGCAATATGACATTACCAGAGCGCAGCTACCCGACTACAGCAAGCCCTGAATATTATGACACAGCTGAAACATGTGTATGTGTAATTTTAAATTAACAAAAAGAAATTTGAAAAAGTTAAAGTTAAGGCCAAGAAGTGGGAGTCGGTGGGCAGGGGAACAGGGCGGGGGGAGGGGAGGGAACTTTTGGGATAGCATTTGAAATGTAAATTAAGAAAATATCTAATAAAAAATTGAAAAAAAAATTTAAAGCCAGATACAGTGGCATCATCTGTGGTTCCCAGTACTTGAAAAACTGAATCAAGAGACTTCCTTGAATCTAGAAATTTGAGGTTAACATGACATCTTAACAAATTGGATAGATAGATAGATAGATAGATAGATAGATAGATAGATAGATAGATGATGGATGATAGATACATAGATGATAGATGATATATAGATGAAAATGAGAAGTTGATTTCAGATGATGGTACCATAAGTTACAATTTCATTGAAAAAATATTAATTATTCCTTCCAGAAAGGAAGATGACATTCAGTGTTATATGTGACATTCAGTATTATATGTGTTATTGGGATACTCTTAGTTATTTTTTATAAAGCATAAGAGAGATTTATATGATTAATTTAAAATACCAGAATTGAATTTTAGGAACAAGACTTATTAGGGTACCATTTAATCTCATTTTATGATAAAACAGAGAATGACATGCACAGAGATCATTCAGTTACCACTTAGCACAGTCATACCGCTAATGGGAAGTCTAGACATTCTGGTAAGGCACTCATATGCGTTTGTAGACAAGAGAGCAAACCTCCAAGATGTGCAGATCTCTTCAGCGAGCCAATGAAGCAATTCCTTTGCAAACCTTTTATTGCTGGGGAAAAATGAAAAATTATTGCATAGCTGGTTTTTTGCTAACTTATTAGCTCTGATATGTGCCATTGTGATAAATGCATGCCACAAATAATTTGTCACATTAAATATGGGCATATTCAAATTCTACCTGTCTTAGTCAGGAAAGATTAAAATCTCAAATTTCTATTCATTTCACAGGTGACAGTAGGTAGCAAGTGTCATTTAAAAGAAATCATTTAAAAGCTAAACTTTAAAAATTGTAAATTTCACCCCAAAGTTGTTAAATATGTGATGTAGAAGACACATTGATCTTGAGGTTTCAAGTTTTCAGTCTTTACAGGAGTGATAATGTCACTGAGGCCTCATTAAGTATGTGCAATTTTGATGTTTTTATGAATGGGGTGGAGTGCAGTGAATGACGCTCACACTTACAGTTGAAAAGCAGTGACTGAAACTGTTGTGTTCTACGAATTAATCAAGTTCATATGCACATACTTATCTGTGTAGAAATGCTCTTTGCACATTCATAAACATGTTTTTTTTAAAGAAAAATATAGGAGGAGTTAGAGAAAGGACAGAAGGAACAGAAGGGGTTTGCAACCTATAGGAAGAACAACAATATCAACCAACCAGACCCCCACCCCAGTGCTCCCAGGGACTAAGCCATCAACCAAAGAATACACATGGAGTGACTCATGACTCCAGCTGCATATGTAGCAGAGGATGCCCAGTGTAGGGGAATGCCAGGGCAGGTAGGCAGGAGTGGGTGGGTGCTTGGTGGAGGACCATCATAGAAACCGGGGAAGGGGAAGGGGCGATGGGATGGGGGGTTCCAGAGGAAAAACTGGAAAAGGGGATAACATCTGAAATAAAATAAAATATTCAATAAAAAACCTTTACTAATAAAATAAACAAACAAACAAATAAATAGGTAAATAAATAAATAAATATAGATATAAACTGTCACTCACAGACCACAACCAAACTTTATAAAACTTAAAGTCCTAGATTGGTGGTGTAAGGTTTTATAGCAATTTTCAATTTAAAGTTAATCTAGCCTATGGAGAAAGGTGAAAACATTTGTCAAAAACTATGACTGTTTTATATGGTCCTAAATGATGTGGAGAACTACATATGTAATGCATTTCTGGACTTTAGCATCTCATGAAAATGTAGAAGTTGTATAGACATATAAGAAAGTTAGCATATAATATTTCCTCATCTTAGGATCCCACTGACATACACACAAACATAATCTATTGTGCCACTTGTAGATTTTTTTTTTTTACATCAGGAATGTAACCTGTGGTGGAGATTAGAATTCAGGGGTACGCTCTGGTAGGCAACTGGAGTGTCTGAGAGGAAGCAGCAGGAATAATCCTGGTATAATGAATACTCTACAGACGCTTCCACTAACAAATAGTGGGATTCTGAAGCTTCTAGGGTGTCCATTGATAATATATTTGAATTAGGGCAGAAGAGCTGATCGATAGGAATTCCAATATAGGAACTGTTAGATAAAGGCTACTCTGATAGGCTCTCTTCAGCCAAGTTAAACCTTGTAGATAGTTACCTTGCTCATTATCCAAGGATGATGTCATGTCTGGTAATGACCCGGAAAAGGCCCCAAGAGAAGATGAAGATGAACATTTAATGCCTAAGGAGGCCTCTCAAATAATAAACATGAATGGCTTTTCATGTGGCAAAACTGCATTAGTTTCTATAGACTACCATGACACAATAGCACAGTATGAATGGATGGCTTTAACATCAGACATTTTTATAGTTGCATGTCTTTATATATCATCCTCTGGAGGAAAATGAGAGTGTTCTGCAGCCTTTAGCTCTTAATCAGGCAAAAACCTGCCTGATAAATGCTGCATCCTAATTGCTTTTAATTTATCAGCTTCCAACCCATAAATTTGTTTATGGCCATACTGAAATGTATGAGAAGTATATAACTGCAATCTGTGAGTTTGCGGAAGGCTTGGCTCCATAATTGTATGACTGACTGAATACTGCATCTCATCACTTCCTTCTTGATTGACTTCATATAAAATAACTTTAAAAGGGGGTCAGCAGGGTTATAGCACAGGAAGAAGAAGCAGAAAAAAATGAGAGACAAAGAGAGACAGAGACAGGGAGGAGGGAGACAGAGATGGAGACAGAGACAGAGAGTCAGAGAGACAGAGAGAATTTTAGTTATTCTGCATTGGGTTACCAGGAGGAAAAAAAGGTCCAACCAGATGTTCTACATACAGGAATACAAGCTTCCAGGTCCTCTTCTGTATATGCATGCCTTTCAAAAATTGATTTAACAATACAGCTGTGTTTTAAGAGTTCTTGTTTTCTACCCTCTTTTTAAAAGTCCCTTTTCTTTCTTTCTCCACAAATGAAAAGAAAACCTTCTCTATTCTGCAATGTGTTAACTCCCAAGTATGGAACTCTCGAGAATGAGACCCAGGAAGGCAAATTTGAAAATATCTGTACCCTATGTAGAAATATTACAGACTGGACCTCAGATTTAGACTACAGAGCAGTCCAGAGTTAATATAGAGAGATATGTGAGACTTTTTGTCTTTATGATAGATAATCTGAGAGAAACATTTCAAAGGTGGAAAGAATTGCCTTGGCTCATAGTCATGGAGGATTCAGACTATATTGGTTGCTTTCTTTTTAAACCAGTGGCAAAGTGGAGATTTGGAAGAAGAGAATAGCTGAGCAAAGCTATTTACATACAAACCATGTCATACAGGACAAAATCATGTTCCGATCTTCCAACCAGGCAATTTCAAAGGTCTACAAACTTTCAATAATCTGCTTAAATGTTGCATCCATCAATATAGACAACTTTTTTGGTTTTTCAAGACAGGGTTTCTCTGTATAGCTCTGGCTGTCCTGGAACTCACTTTGTAGACCAGGCTGGCCTCGAACTCAGAAATCTGCCTGCCTCTGTCTCCCGAGTGCTGGGATTAAAGGCATGTGCCACCACGCCCAGCTCAATATAGCCAACTCTTAATAGTTATGCTATGTAAGGGTCCGCATAGTCACTAACTTACATCCTCCTAATGCAATCCAGTTGACATTCAAGATGAACCATCAAAGGTATGCATTACCTATGTATTTGATTCTTCAATAACATATCATCTAATGCATATGAATCTAAAAGGCAAGGGCTAGCTTTCCATTTTAAAGAATAGAAACAATAAGCTACCACTGTATTGTTCTTATGTAAACTAGAAATCTAAAATAATATTTGTAAAAATTTAAATTTATAATAAAATTTGATACATTAGCCTGAGTCTCAAATATTGGTGTATTTAGGAAATCTATGAAAATCTACTCTTTCTAAGAATGGAATGCTCACACACAGGGTTGTCTGTGAGGAATCATGTTTAAGATGACTGAGAGCTACTACATTAAGAGGAACCACAGCAGAAAGATTGCTAAATACTACATGTTGAGAATGGAGCGTGGAAGTTGGGAACAATCTTTTTCTCAGCATGACTAAAGTTGCCTTAAATTTCTTCTCATGCCTTGATTCAAATAGCAGGAATTCATTTTCTGCTTTTATGACAGATGATTCTACAGTGGAGATAGAAGAAGGAATAAGCTTCCTTATTTACCATAAAAAGATTGGAGCACATTATACATTTTGGACAATGTCTGAGCATTAAAGCACACCCTGAACATGGAGAAAAAAACAAAAACAAACTTGTAATTCTGTCTCAAATTTTCTTAGTTATATCTCTTTTATTTTGTACTAAATGATACAAAAGGAGAAGTACATAAATATCAATGCTATAAAAACTTTAATATGTCAAATTGATAGCAGAAGATTATTTGATGTGTAAATTTGGGGGATGAGAGAACCATCCTTTAAAAAAATGCTATTAGCCATTAATCATAGCTAATAAAGGACAGAGTAATAAATAATGTCTGACATAGCAAAAAAACAAGCCACATTTATCTAGAAGATATATTTTACATATGGATGGTGTGATAGAACAATCAAGCTAACAACAACCCTTGGAGACAGTTTGAATATTCATTAATTTGCCCTACTTTGAATTTAACTTAGAATGCAACTGTCAATGAACAAGTGAGCTTTTGTTGAAAGGTGATAAACAAAATCCAATGAATTGGCAAATTGGAAAGCCTTGAAAGAGAATAAATGCTGTAAGATTAAAAATTGAATGAAGGATTTTAGCTCAGATCTCTGCAGGGAAGACAAAAGCCCCCTTCTAAATCAGGTAGCTTCAGAGAACATTGCATTCAAAAATTTCAGAAAGCAACATCTGCCATGATAAAGATAAATTTAGAAATATTTTTGAATGCTGCTTAATCCTTTGACTTTTCTGTTTACTCCAGGTTGAAAAGACAAATCTAAATAAATGGGTTATTTTTAAGTTTTAAAATAACTAATCATATTTCCCAGTTGACATGATTTATGCAAAATGTATAAATAGATGGTTTTCTCAAAAAGGAAAACAAAATAATAATATGAATGAAAAGAAAAGATAGACTGACCCAAATGAAAGTGTAGCCTAGTAAATGTCTCCTGGTCCAAAGCATGTAACAAATTAGCAATGAGCCCAAATTCTGGACCTACAATCCCAACAAAAGCCAACAGGAACTAAGAGCAACAAATAGTAAGCGGACGATTGGGTCAGAGAAAGCTGAGAGTCCTTAACTATTGATGAAATATGCATATGGGAGAGAACAAAAGACAAAAGCATAATAGTATAAAGATTATTTCTGGACAAGCCGGCAGCAAATTACTTTCTTGGACCCACATATATTTTCAAAATCTCTTAATTAATAGCCTTTAATTACACCCTAATTTTAGTAAAAATTTATTTCCATTCAATTTATTTTCGATATAAATGTACATATTCTTAAATGTAGTTTGGAATGACTATATACTGATTATATTATACAAGATGTATTTTCTTGATCTTTTTATTTTCATTTTATTTATTTTTATTTTTTGTATGTGTCTATGTTATGTATGCATGAATATGCACAGGTGCCCTAGTAACCAGCGCACAGCTTCTCGTGTCCTGTTTTTCAGTTAGGTTTTTCTACTGCTGATATCAAACACCATGACCAAAGAGTAAGTTAGGGAGGAAAGAACTTGTTTGGCTTATACTTCCAGGTTTTCAGGACATGAACAGAAACAGTGCAGTAACTTGGAGGCAGAAGCTGATGTAGAAGCCATGAATGAGGACTGCTTACTGGTTTGTTCCTCATGGTTTGCTCCGCCTACTTTTTGATAGACCCCAGCATTATCAGCTTAGGGATGTCACCACCCTCCATGGGATGGGCCCTCCTCTATCAATCACTAATTAAGAAAATGGCCTATAGGCTTATGGAAGCTTTTTCTCAATCCCAGCTTCCCTCTCTCTGATAACTCTAGCTTATGTCAAACTGATATTAAGCAATTCAGTACAGCCTGAAAACTGAACTATAGACATTGTGGATTGTTCAACATAAATGCCAGCTGGAACCCAAATCTGCTGTAAGATCAGTAAGTGTTCTCAATGACTGAGATAATTCTCCAGGTCCCTTTCCTTAATCTATTTATTTATTTTTTCTTTTCCAGACAGGGTTTCTCTGTATAGCCCTGGCTGTCCTGGAACTCACTTTGTAGACCAGGCTGGCCTCGAACTCAGAAATCCACCTGCCTCTGCCTCCCAAGTGCTGGGATTAAAGGCGTGCGCCACCACACCCAGCTCTTAATTTACTTTTAATTTATCGTTACAAATAGCATAATTATCAATGGTTGTCATTGTACTTTCTTTGTATTGTACGTTATGTAGAAATCTATTTAGTGAAACTAGATTTGCTCATCATTTATATATCAATTAATGAAAAATATACTGAGTAAAACTTGTGGCTTCACAAAATAGGTACCTCACTTTTCAAATGAACAGATTGAGAGCAGAGTTAAGAGGCATTAGAAGCAATGTTGAGATAAATCCCCTTATTACATATCTGTAGTAGAAGCAATGTTGAGATAAATCCCCTTTTTACATATCTGTGGTAGAAGCAATGTTGAGATAAATCCCCTTATTACATATCTGTAGAGTTAAGTTGGTTTCTACCAATGTAATTAACTTTCCTTGTAATGTCTGGGACAGCAAATAGTCTCAGCAGAACATCATAAAGATCAACAAGGTGAGGAAGAGAATCTTTCAATTTAAAGACTGGCCAATTCGATATTTCTTTTTAATGTTAGTAAATTTAGTATTCAGAATATTTTGTTCATAGTTCTATAAAAATTCCACAGAAGAGGGCAGAAAACATAGAATGTGTTAAAAACTAATATTTGTGTGTGGTTATCATAATTATATATGATATCATATATATGTATATACATATACATATACATATACATATA